>CM069911.1:94591439-94851756 GCA_036172215.1 Camellia granthamiana | reverse complement strand
AACCGCGTGGTTCGGGGTCCCGAAAATGGGCTGTTAAGCACCAGGAGTGGCACTCGGCCACGGAGTGGGTTTCTGAGACCCCAGTGTTCCTTAGAAGGATAAAACAGAGGTACCTGCCAAAGTTGAACAGACAACAATGCGAAACGAATGCTCGGGGGCCAAAACCGCGTGGTTCGGGGTCCCGAAAACCGGCTACAGGTACCAGAAGTGGCATACGACCACGAAGTGGGAATCAGGGGCCCCAGTGTTCCTCGGAACATTAAAACAGAGGTCTCCGCCGAAAACCGGAGAAGTCGGAGATGGTTGGGCGGTCCCGAGCCGAGGCACACAGCCTAACGGCTCCGAAAACCGGGAACCGGGCTCCGAAATGGGCAAAATGGCCTACGGCCACGAAAAGTAGCTCACGGCCACCGGGAGATAGCCTACGGGACCACTCCCTTCCCTCAGGAAAGAAAACAGAGAAAACCGAGCCTGGTTCGCAAACCGAGACAAGGCACAGAAGAGAGTTCGGAAGTCCGGAGGCAGGGCGCACGGCCGCGACTCTGAGACTTCTGAACGAGCACAGCATGCAACATCACCAAGCGCTCAATCGGTGACGTCTGAGTCTTAAGGTCGGTCAAAAATGGGGTGTCTACACATGCATGCTACATCATCATGGATCCTTCTCAAAATCACATTTTCTATTGACCTATCAAATTTCACGCGATTCCGAGCTTGACCCGTTTCTTGGCTTTTGCATTGCCTGTCCATTTGATCCAAGAATTGTGTGGCCATGTATGTTACATTATCATGGATCATTCTTGAAAACACATTTTCTATTGATCCACCAAATTTCATGCAATTCTGAGCTCGACCCGTTTTTGGCTTTTGCATTGCTTATGCATTTGATCCAAGAATTGTATGGCCATGCATGGTACATCATCATGAATCCTTCTTAAAATCACGTTTTCTATTGACCCACCAAATTTCACGCGATTCAGAGCCCAACTCGTTTTTGGCTTTTGCATTGTCTATCCATTTGATCTTATTTCTCTTTCTTTTCTCTAACTTTCTCTTCTAACTCTCAAGAAGAAAGTTTCTCTCTGACTTTCTCTGTGCTTCTCCATTATTATCTTGTTTGTTCTAGGAACTAATTAGCTTGGGCCCTAATTGTTTTATTAGCTTAAGTGGCCAAGTTTAACTCAAACTAATCTTGGTTAGCCTCTAAGAAAGAGAATTTACTGAGTAATTATATCTTAACGATATTAGTTTAACTTAAGCATCTCATTTAAGGTTTTTTAAATCACCGCATTGTTCAATTCTCAAGTCCAAAAAGATAAATTTGAATTCTTTTTTATTTTCTTCATATTTTTCTTTTTTTCTCTTAGTTTCTCTTCTAACTCTCAAGAGGAAAGTTTTCTCTAACTTTTTCTATGTTTCTCCATCCTTCTCTCTTTTGTTCTAGGAACTAATCAACTTGGGCTCCTAATTGTTTCATTAGCTTAAGTGGCAAAGTTTTACTGAAACTAAAGAAAAAGAATTTACTGAATAATTGTAGTTTAATGATATTAGTTTAACTTAAACACCTCATTTAAGGTTTTCTAAATCACCTAAGTGTTCAATTCTCAAGTCCAAAAAGATGAATTTTAATTTCTTTTGATTTTTTTCCTATTTCTCTTTCTTTTCTTTAACTTTCTCTTCTAATTTTCAAGAAAAAAGTTTCTCTCTAATATGCTTCTCCATCATTCTCTCTTTTTTCTAGGGACTAATCAGCTTGGGCTCCTAATTGTTTCATTAGCTTAAGTGGCCAAGTTTAACTCAAACTAATCTTGCTTAGCTTCACAGAAAGAGAATTTACTAAGTAATGTTAGCTTAACGATATTAGTTTAACTTAAATACCTCATTTAAGGTTTTCTAAATCACTTAAGTGTTCAATTCTCAAGTCTAAAAGGATAAATTTGAATTCCCTTTGATTTTCTTCCTATTTCTTTTTCTTTTTCTTCTAGCTCTCAAGAAGAAAGTTTCTCTCTAACTTTCTCTGTGCTTCTCCATCCATCTCTCTTTTGTTCTACGAACTAAGTAGCTTGGGCCTCTAATTGTTTCACTAGCTTAAGTGGCCAAGTTTAATTCAAACTAATCTTGCTTAACCTCTAAGAAAAAGAATTTACTGAGTAATTGTAATTTAACGATATTAGTTTAACTTAAGCACCACAGTTAAGGTTTTTTAAATCACCTAAATGTTCAATTCTCATGTCCAAAAGGATGAATTTGAATTCCCTTTTATTTTTTTCCTATTTCTATTTCTTTTCTCTAACTGTTTCTTCTAACTCTTAAGATAAAAGTTTCTCTCTAACTTTCTCTCTACTTCTCCATCATTCTCTCTTTTGTTCTAGAAACTAATTAGCTTGGACCCCTAATTGTTTTATTAGCTTAAGTGGCCAAGTTTAACTCAAATCAATCTTGCTTAGCCTCTAAGAAAGAGAATTTACTGAGTAATTGTAGCATAACGATATCAGTTTAACTTAAATACCTCATTTAAAACCTAAAAACAAAAAACAAATAAAGCACTCCAAATTTGAATCAAAGAGAAACCAAGACCTATTCACTAGAACAAGCAACAACTCTTTGGATTTGCCCCATCACTAAATCACTGCCATCTTCGATCTGACCCAATTGGATCTGCCATCTTAAATCTTCGTTAAACTAAGAGAGTATTCTCTCAAAACCACCAAAACCTCAAAAACAAAACATCCTTGACAAAAGCAGCTCTGATTCTGTACAATAATAGCAATACATGTTTTCTTCCTCCTTCCCATTTTTAGTTTTACTGATATCAAAACTACTGATCCCAAAAACACTGAAAAGACCCACCCTTCACAACTGACCCAATATAATCTTTGGATGCACATCTTTTATTTTCTTTTTGAAATCCAAAACAAAACAAATTCTAGGAGAGAAGTTATTTTAAAACAAACTAACTATTATGATTTCAATTGACTTAAAACTAAAGGATTAAAAAAAAAAAATCAAATTAGGAAGAGAGAAAGAAAGATAGAAGCTACTTATCGAAAGCAAGAGTAGGATAGTACCCAGAATTTCAGATCTATCTAGGGTTGTTTTTGTTGTACATATTGTGTAATTAAATAAAACAAATATATTCATATACAACAAACACTTTCAATTTCAGAACAAGAACATATTGGAATTTACAAAAATTCATAATAAAATAAAACTAACAAAAGGAAGCACACCGAAGTCTGCACTAGACAGTGTCCTTAAAATAGATTCACTGCCTCACCGGTTGGGTGCTGGAAGTTGTTCGACATCTGTCTCCCAAGATACGACGGTTAGACCAGCTATAATAATGCACTTACTGAGTAGCTTCGGCGAACAGAACTTTGCAACACTCTCTCACATGAAGAATGTAATATACAAACTAGAGGAAAACTTTTGAAGACCAGAAAAACAAATATTCTCTATCATGAAAAGGAAGGAGAGGGCCTCATTTTATACACATGGAGGGAGAGAGGAAAAAACTCCTACCATCAAGGCCCATCATAAATACAGAAATGAATTATGTATTAAACCTACAAAACTGATGGGTTTAAGTCCATCATCAATAGAGGAGTTACCAGCTATACACATAAGTTTTGTGAATATATATATCTGCAGCCCACAGATCTGGCTTGGTCTAAAAAGATTAAGATGGGTGGAACAAGCCCAACCCCCACACTCAATCCATTCCAGCAAGCCCAAGCCCAAGCCCAAGCCCAAGCCTAAGCCTAAGCCCAAGATCCAAGGACCCAGATCCGACCCGGTCGGAGCAGGCGGCGCGTACTCGTGGCAATTTTTGCAAAATCAACTTAAACCATAGTCTTGGCCCAAGTCCATCTTCGAAGCATCCACAACTCCCTTCTTTCGGAAAATTTAGATGCCCCAAAGGGCTTGCACCCTTATGCAAAAAATGAGATTTAAATACCCATCAATACTCTCCTCTACAATCAATGTGAGATACAAGATTTGACACCTTTCCCAACACATCTTTCACGAGGCTAACTTAATGCGTCAATTTCTCATTCAAACCTTAATGGTTTTTTGTCATTCTTTTCTTGGTGTAAAGATTTCATTACAAAGAATCTAAACCCACTTTACTCCACCTCAATTGACGATTGACACCCACTTTAATATTTGCATTAATGTCACAAAAAAATCATTATTTTTTCAACAGTTTTCTAGTCTTTTTTTTTCCAACCACTATGACGTTCAAACTAAGTTGGAAGAAATCTCTATTCTCTTTACTTTCTAGTGTTCAAAAAAAAAGTATTAATCTGAAGAACATGGGGAAGAAGTAAAATAAAAATAAATGTTTAGAGAAGCCAACATCATATTTCTTGATAATAGACCACAGATCTAAATAAAGACATTCATGCTTCACACATACCAAATAAAAAGGACAAGTCTTGTTCCTAAAAGTGAAGATAATAAAAGAACACAACATAGCATATAGTTCAACAACTGTAACAAACAATTAGTGCTTAATTTTCACTTCACTTCACAGACAGCACACAACAAACAATCTTCCTATTCCGAAAAAATTAAAAGGGAGCACCGGGGAATAGTGGGAGAGCCGTAAGCGCACGTTCAAAAGTCACAACATAGAAATTCACAATGGCGGTAGAGCAATAAAACTTGAGAACATCACGATCCATGAGAGAATTGTCCTTGGCAAATTAACGTTAACGCCATTGGTAACTCATGTACCGTCTACCAGTACCATCTCCCCTCACATGAGCCTAGAAATTCCAAATCTTTCCATGGTCCCACACAAGCATGATTTCATTGTTCTCTGCCACATCAGGCAAATACAGTGCATCCCGAGGAATCTCCAGGTTGCCGGTAACATCTGTCTTGGAGAAACCAACTAGGCCTAGCCTAGTTGGCTACCATACCTTCCTTAGGGTTTAGTCCCAAAGAGGTTATGGGTTCAATTCCCTTTGGGGGGGTTGAATTAAGGGAGTGCAAGTACTTACGTGCTTTGCCAAGGCCAAGGGTGGGGAGATTTTCTCCCATAAGTACTAATCTAGCAACTAACAACTAACATTTAACATTTGCTGATAAAAAAAAAAATTTGTCTTGGAGAGTTCCTTTTCAAAGCATTTCAAATATTCGTGCTCCATTCTCCTCCTTGAGTTGAGACCTCAAACAAAAACAAAATGCAAAAACAAAAACAAACTGTAGATATCAATCAAATTTGCTTACTCATAACATATATGTATATATATATATAGTGTACACAAATAGAATTCTTGCACCGAAACAATAAGCTACAACTTCCAATGCACCCTCTGAAAAAACGAAACACAAATTAAAGTAAAATAAACGAAATTACATTTGTTTAGAGAGACTTATTAGATAATGATGAATAAGAAAGAAAGGAAAGGAAAGGAAGAAGCAAATAGATAATTTTGGGAGGAGAGAGAGAGAGAGAGAGAGAGAGAGAGAGAGAGAGAGAGAGAGAGAGAGAGAGACCTAGAAAATCCTCTTTTTTTTTTTTTTTTTTATCGGCAAAAAGATGACTTTATTGATGAAACACATACAAAATATGGAAAATTACATCAATAAAGAAGAGCTTTGAGCTAGTTCAAGCTCCAACCTCCTAGTTGGTGAGAGACCAACAAACAGAGCAAAAAGAAAAGAAAACAGCAAGCAACCCAACAAAACTACAGAGCAGCAGCCCACCAAAACTACACCAGTCCTCAACATCAGCCTAGCAAACAACAACTAGCAAAAACACCCGTAAGTTGCAGCCACTGCTAAGCAATCCAATCCTACAAAACTTAGGAAAAACCAGTGCAACATCAGCAAGACAAAGCCAGCACAGCAGCAAGACAAAAACCAGAAATATGATTGAGGAACCAACGAATTAATCTCAGCAAATATCATAAACCAGTGCAAACATCAGCAAAAACCAACACAGCAGCATGACAAATAACGCCATTCAAAATAGACCTATAACCCTGCACCCTGCTACCATGATCTCCATTCAAATTAATCAAACATTCAAAACAACAAGCAACCCTCTAATCAGTAGCCTAGCTTCTTAGCCACCAGTATAGTAGCAGAAGAGCACCAAGACTAATAGCAAACTAACAACAAATTAGTCACCATAATCAGCAAGATAATACTGAGCAAACCACAAATTAGTCACCATAATCACCAAGACTATCACATTAGCAAAGCAAACACCCTCTTATTAGTCACCAAGACTAAGCAGCCACAGAACTTCACAGCAGAAAACCAGAATCTGATGTGTTGATAATCACTAAGTAGTCAATCAATGACATCTCCTTTGCTTTATACACCAAAACCTAGAAAATCCTCTTATCAATTGTTATGTTGATGAGTACCCTAATGCCTATATATAGCAGTATAAGCACTTCTTAGTTTAAATTATAGGATTGAACAAAAATTATTTTACTCCATTGTGATTTGGCTCTAAAGTATTTCATTTCTTTGTCTTTCAAAAATAGTCAAAAAGACTCCACGTAATTTTGGATTAAAATGTAACATTAACACTATTAATCACATATTCTATTTCTCTTTCTCTTTCTCCTTCTCCCTTCTTCTATTATTAACATTAATTCTAATTAATCACATATTAACCTAAAATACTCCTAATTTTATAAATTAATTTTTAACTTTTTGTCATGGCTTTTAATTTAATAACTCAATTACGTATTAACCAATTAAATTATCTATTAACTTTAATAATACTAATTTTATAAATTAATTTCAAACCTTTTTTATCTTAATTTTTAATCTAAAACATTTCTAATTATACTTATAAATATATATATAAATCCAATGGTTATATGTACGCAGTTATATGTATACACTGTTATAAAAAAATAAAAATAAAATGGATATTGGCATCAAATTGTGGGCACCAATTTCTAATTAGTAACATCAAATATTGCATCAATTTGTACGCATCGTGTTTCGGAAAACAGATCTTGTTCATGCAAGCGGAGAAAGTCGTGCAGGGAGTTATGTACAATTCTGTCACATCATGAAGTTTGGATAGTTTGGGTTGCTTGTGTGTAATTGATTGGTGTTGGTTTTTTGGTCAAGATTTCTTATATAGAAAAAATTGATTGCACAGATTGACAAATAGGTTATAAATAACAACAATGATAGATAGTGATGTGGTAATGATAATAAATATATTACAAAAAAAAAAAACAAAAAACAAATAAATAAAAAAAACCAAAACATCACATTAATAAAGTGGGATCCACCTTTAGAGCTCTTTTAGAGCTCATGTTTTAGAGCTCCAAAACATTTTTGTATAAATAAACTATTTTTTCTGTTGACTTTTTATAACCTATTTTTTCTATCTGAGAATTCTCGCACTGAAACAATAAACTACAACAATTGATTATATAATTCATGTTTAGTGCTTTTTGAGCTTTTAGAGTTTCATATTGCATTAGTTTTTATAACCTCCAGGATCGGCATTTAGATTAGAGTTCATTTTTTTTCTTCCATGCTCTTGAGTGTTCATGGATGTTCTTCATCATTCGAATATTATCGTAATTTATTTTCCATATTTTGCATATTCAATATGGTTACACTATTTTATAGAAACACTAATAAATCGAGAATTGAAAACAATACCAAACAAAAGTAGGCTGAAAACGTAGTAGCGAGCTACCAATCAAAAGAAAACGACCTCGAGTGAGGCCGGGACATATTATATCTTAAGCTATATTTTTAGTAATGAAACCACCACATTAACAAGTTATTTGAGTAAAAGAAACTGCTGTCCTTGCAAACAGCTATTACAAACAATTTTTTTTATCCATATATTAGAGAGAGAAGCTACTGTATTTAAAAGAAAAGAAAGCTGAGTGAAGACAAAAAATAAATTCATTGCAAAATATATTATTTAAACATTAAAAAAGCATGATTTGCTCTCAATTTACTCTATTCTAATGTGATACTAATTTGTGTAGTTAGGTTCAATACAATACAATACTAGTTCTCTTTAGCTTTAAGTCAAAGATATCAAAGTTTAAAAGTTTTCATAGAATCATTAATGTCACCAATTTTCATCTTCAGTCTAATTCAAACTACTTGTAATAAAGCCTAGAACTCATTTAACAAACACCCATGAACCGAGTTTTTGAATCGAACATGCCACCACTAAACTATGTCACAGCAAGAGATACAAACTACTTTATTATGGAATAATCATGTCTTAATGATGCAGTCTCATGGTCATGGTTTTTGAAAAAACTCCTTTAGTCAAACTCAGTGTCTCATGTTTTTTTTTTTTTCCTTTCCTTTTTTCAAAAGTAGAAACAAGTTCATGCACTTTAATTGAAGTTAAAGAAATCGTTTTAGACTTTCAAAGTAGTAGTACAACGCATTTATATTATGTAAAAAAAGACTGAACTTGAACACTTATCCCAAGATTTTCCAATATTCTGCTCCTTATCATTTCTTAAGAAAATTAAAGCCAAGTATTCCTTTCAATTGGATCATAAGCAATCAAATAAAACATTTCCAGGATGTAATTAGCTATATCTTATTATTATGAAACCAGTGTAACTGTAGTTTTTTGGACTTTTGATCAACCCGTGTAAACAAACACTTGTACGTATATATAACTCTATATATGCATTAATCGGTGTGCATGTGAAAGTATAAAAACAATAATAACATTACATAATCATAAACGAAGTAATGACGTCAAAAAAGCCTATCTTTTTGCTTCAAATATAATTTCAAGGGTTAATTACACTTACCTCCTTTGAGGTTTCTGATAAATATAGGGACCTTTTATGTGGCTTGAATAATTACACAAACCTCCTTTACTTTAACCGACATTGTCAAGATTCTCTCCTATCGTCAGATTACAACAAACATTGTTACTTATATATATATATATATTAAATGACCTTATTACCCTTCCATATATTCCGTTAGGGACCTCCCCTTTGTTTACGTCATACATAATTAAATTATGAATTATTTTTTAGGATTTTTTACCCTTATTACCCTTGCTTTTGTGGATTTATTTTTTAAAAATATTAAAAAATATTAAAGAAAATTTTATTTTTTATTTTAAATATTTAATTTTTATTTAAATTTTTTTATTTTAAATATTTAATTTTATTTTGTAAATATTTTAATTTTTTTTAAATTTAAACTCAAAACACAACTCCACACTCAAATTGTAACAAAACACATAACTCAAAACTCAATTTAAAAATTATTTTCAAAACTCATAACCAAACACATAACTCTACTCTCCACATTACTTTCAAAACTCTACAATCAAATCGTAACTAAACATATAACAAAAAAATTAAAATATTTAAAAATATATTTATAAAATAAAATAAATTTAAAAAACAAAATAATTTTTTTTTTCTTTTAAAATAGAGTTTTGAGTTGTGTGTTTGGTTATGAGTTTTGAAAATAATTTTTGAATTGAATTTTGAGATGTGTATTTGATTATGAGTTTTGAAAAGATTTTAAAATTTTTTTTAATAGGAATTGTGATTCCAAAAGAGAACCAAACATGTTTCTTTGTTATTGTTTGGCTAATTAATTGTTTATACTTCTAGTGTTCACTTCACTGTAAATTGAAATTTTGATTGGAGTAATACTATAAAATAAATAAATAAGAACAAATTTTAAGATAAATCACCCTGACTACTTCTAAGAATTAGGGGAAAAAAATATAAATTTTATAAATTTGACATAATTACATAAATCTTCTATTATTAGGGGAAAAAATTATAAATTTTATAAATTTGGCATAATTACATAAATCTCCTATTTAGTAAGATTAAATTGATAAAAAGTAATGCATATAGTGTGTAAACACTAAAATAAATGACAACATATTTTTTTTCTCTATATATGACTAACGAATTACTGGGGGGAAAAAAATTAAGTGTTATCTGAATTAAAATATTATGGCAGTATAATGTAATTGTTCCAAGTTTGTGAAG
Source organism: Camellia granthamiana (assembly GCA_036172215.1). Taxonomy (NCBI): domain Eukaryota; kingdom Viridiplantae; phylum Streptophyta; class Magnoliopsida; order Ericales; family Theaceae; genus Camellia; species Camellia granthamiana. Next base: position 94,841,752 of record CM069911.1, on the reverse strand, counting down.
CTTATTGTATTCTCCAAATCTCAAGAGTAGTTAGTATAATTTACCCTAAAATTTATAAAATTTTCTTATTTACTAATGTTACAGTTATTATATCATTCTAAAATTTTATTATTGTATAGCACAAGTAAAAAAAATGTGTAATATTTACCCTCACAAACCTCACGGGGAGCGAGTGTAATTTACCCTAAAAAATATGTTAATAATTGTTTAACAGCCCTGAGGGCATTATTGGTATTTTTGGATTTATTGGTGATGACATCAGTAGGTTCCGCCACCACAAGCAACGGAGGTTCAAATATAAGGGAATCTTGACAAAGTCAGTTAAAATAGACGAGATTTATGTAATTATTCAAACTGCAGGGAAGATCCCCGTATTTGTTAGAAATCTCAGGGGAGGTGATGTAATTTACCCTAATTTCAATAACTGGCCGAAAAGTAAGATGCACAAAAGGAATGGATCATGTGACTGGCCAAGAGTCTCTCTATATATTTTGAAACAAAGTTTACGTTTGGTAAATTAGCTTGCAATATGTGATTATTTGATATAAATTGCATGATTAGAGGTTATATCACTTTAATTAGAATATTTGTCATATTTGTTTTTAAAATCTTTTGTCTTGAAAAATCATCTCCTTTATATGAAAATATTATTTTAAAAATCAAATCTTTATAAATATGCCAATATTCAAGTTAAAGTGATATGATCTATATTGTATGAATCACCTAGATGATAGGTTTAGTTTAAAGGATTATGTTAATAATTGAATCCATGAAATTAAATAAGGAAATAAATCTGATAAAAAGAAAATTAGTAGAGCCCGATCAATTGATTGGGCCAAAGGAGTGCTTACATTAATGATCTTTCCATTTCCTACCTAAACTCGTAAATCAAGATTTTTGCTATGACGGATTAGTGGCCTAAATTATCATGGAGTTAGAGTTTCCTAGTTTTCCTTAAAAATTAGGTGACGGCACCAATCTTTTGTGAATCGGACTATATTTGATAATTTTGGGGCTAAATCAATTTGTGAGAATATTACGATATATTGTCAATTTATACATCGATGATTCACATACTTTTAAAGAGTCAAAATCTGACATGTGGGTGCATCGAACAGTGTCATATTCACCTGGAGGAATTGCCTTGCTCAGTTTGTTTCCGAATAGTCAAAATACTCTTGATTCTGCTTTATTTTCCCTTAAATTTAAAGAGGGAATTATAATTCAATGGTGTTTTAAAAAAATATTTATAGAAACATAAGAAGGTTTAAAATTTTAATTATGAATGTTCATAAAATTTATCATTGATATGTAATTTACATATATATATATTTACACTGAATAATAATTTTTCCAAATTTATAACACATGAAGTGCTTGAAGTGATTAAAGTTAACAAACATGGTCTTTTTTATTTTATTTATTTATTTTTAAAGCAAAGAATGATTTCTTTATGAACTTATCATTAATGACTTTTATTCAGGGTTGAGTTAATCCACTTTGAGTCAAATTCATATGAGAAATGTTAGGAATCAAGAAAAAATTTTCATGAAAATGATCATGAAAAATTTGTGACCTTTAGATTACCTTGATTAGTGTGTGGTACTTTATTGTAAGTGTAATCCAAAGGTCACAAATCTTTCATGATCATTTTCATAAAAGACTTTTCATGATACCTAGCATTACTGAATTCATATACCAAGTTTAGCCCATTGAGTGCTACTTCATTGGCTGTGCAGTCGTCAGTGTGAAAGCATAGAAATGAGTGTGTTCAAAACATCCAACCCAAATTTGAATGACCTGTGTGATTTGATTTTAGAATTGCTTTGTGAATGAAATCAATCGTAGTAGGCTTACTAGGATACTTTTTACACTTTTTTTCTCTTTATTGATATATTTTCATAGTTGCATATTAATTTCATCAATAAGAATTTTTTTCTTTGACTGATAAAAATAAAAAACAAAAAACAAAAAAATTTAGCCCATTGAGTTAGAATAAGGATCCTCTCCTTGAATTTTTTACTTGCTGGGCCATTGGACCCACTTTTAGGCTCAATTTTAATGATCCGAACTGTTTACATTTTAAGATTTATTGAGTATATTATACATGTAAAAAATCAAGTTGATCGGATATCAAAAAGTATGTGTTCGGAAAACTATTCATTAAATTTAAAAAAAAAATAGTTTTTAGTTCAATGATCCGAACAAATACTTTCTGATATCCGATCAATTTGATTTTTTACAGGTATGATATACTCAACAAATCTTAAAATTTGAACGGTTCGGATTATCGAAATTGGTCCTAAAAGTGGGCCCAATGGCCCAGCAAGTAGGAAGTCAAGAATCATTGAACGAAAAACTATTTTTAAAAAAAATTTAATAAATAATTTTCCGAACACATGCTTTCTGATATCTGATTAATTTGATTTTTCATCTTCTTTTTGAAATCCAAAAGAAAACAAATTCCAGGAGAGAAGTTATTGTAAAACTAACTAACTATTCCGATTTCAATTGACTTAAAACTGAAGGATTAAAAAAAAAATATCCAAGTAGGAAGAGAGATAGAAGGTACTTACCGACTAGGCCAAGCTTAGTTGGCCACTATGCCTTCTTTAGGGTTTAGTCCCAATGAGGTCATAGGTTCAATTCCTCTTAGGAGGGTTGAATTAAGGGAATGCAAGCACTTAGGTGCTTTGCCGAGGGTAGGAAGATTTTCTTTCATATGTGCTAATCTAACAACTAACATTTGCCGATCAAACCAAAAAAAAAAAAAAAAAAAAGCTACTTACCGAAAGCAAGAGTTGATGATACCCAGAATTTCAGATCTATCTAGGTAGTTTTCTGGTTTTTTTTTTCAAACCACTATGAGGTTCAAACTAAGTTGGAAGAAATCTCTATTCTCTCTACTCTCTAGGGTTCAAAAAAAAAGTAGTAATCTCAAGAACAAAGAGAAGAAGTAAAATAATAATAAAAAAAAAAATGGTAAACTACCAATAGGTCCTACTTTGCAGTCAAGTATGCAGCTTATGACAGGAGTGTGCCTAGCATGAGAAGACCCCAGGCCAACAGTGAAGCCTTGAACTCAAACAGAGGTAAAGGTATAGTCTCACATGTTGGCCACAAATCATTTGCAGAGGTACTTCAGGGGGACTCGACCATGGTGGATGTGAAAGATAATATGACCGTAAAAGCCATTGAAGATGGTCACGGTTGGCTTTATGATAGTATAATTATCAGGCTCAACTTGGATTTCTCCATTAATAGTATTAGATCTGCTTTGAAGGATATTGGGTTAGATCAAGTTGTGGCCAGACAAGGGGGCGGCAGGGATGTAATATTGACTTTCAAATCTCAGGAGGAGCTCCAATCGAATATCCGGAAGATCAAGGATTGGTTCAAAGACTGGAGTCAGTTTGTTTTGGAATGGAGGTCAGGAATCCAAATAGTCCAAGAGAGATGTGTTTGGTTGAAATGTCATGGTATTCCTCTAAACCTCTGGAATAGGAGCAATATAAACAATATTGGAGCTTTGTGGGGAACAGTCCTGCAACTGGAGGGTGACCTTAGCCAACCAAAGTTATTTGCCTACTCCAGAGTTCAAGTGGTTACAACAAACATGGAGCTCATTAACAAAACCGTTCATCTGGTTTGCAAGGGTAAAGTTTACCCAGTTTACGTGTGTGAAGACGTTTGTGTCAATCCAGTGGAGTGTAATGGGGTTCGGAAATTTGGGCTGGATGATTGTAATAGCAGCTCCAAAGTTGAGGAAAATGAACTCACAGATGGGGAGTGTAAGAGGAAGGATGATGTCGTTATAGCGGTAAATCAGTGTGGCTTGTCCGATGCTGCGTTGCCTTTCTCCACTGAAGTGGCTCAAAGGAAGGAGCTCTCTCACTGCAACAACAGTAGAGAGATGGTGGACACAGTTGTTGAGGAGACACGAAGTGATGTGGAGGCCAGCAGACCTACTGCAATAGGTGGGAAAGGAGCAATGATGGAGGAGTGTGCACCCTGCACAAAGAGTAATGACTATTCACCGAGGTGTGTTGAGCACGCTTCTGCAGCTGGCTTGTTCAAAAGTCTCAGCGGATCGATAGATGCATTGGGGCCTGGTATTAATCTGGAGGTTGCCTTGGGCCCTCCGAATAATGATCATATTGTGCATGGTCCTGTTCGTTTTCCAAATGGGCCTCTTGTAAATGTTGGTCCATATAGGTCAAGCACTAGAAGCTTACATGTTGAAGGCCCTGTTCTCTGTCCTGCTTCCTTCCTCAACCCAGATAGGTCTGCCAAGAAAGCTGGGAAAAAGAAGGTTCGGGTGGAAGGCTTTTCTCGGTTTGCTCGTCTTTATGGTCATCAATCGGCAGCTATCGGTAGGCTTCCATCCAAGTCCGTTATTTTCAAGCCAGCAGCAGTGGCCCTTGCACATTCCGAGCTGTCCGAGGGCGAATCAAGCACGCATAGCTATCTTCTCAAGGAAGCGCATGCCACTGTCCAGTTAGGGAAAGATTTGGGAATTAATTTCTGTGATCAAGAAGAGGGTGTGGTTGATAAGATTATTGAGATGGAGCTTAAGGATAAGGAGAGATTTTTAAAAGATGGAAATTCTTAGATGTAAAACAGTGTGCATCGGGTGTGTGGAGTGGGTGTTCTGCATCAAAACAGTGGATGCTCTGTGTGGAGTGGGTGTTCTGTGTGGAGTGTGTGGAGTGGGTGTTCTGTATGTAAAACAGTGGGTGTTCTGTGTGGAGTGGGTGTTACCAGTGGAGTTTATGCAGTGGGTGTGTGGAGTTTAGATGGGAGTAGAAGCTTTGTTTCATGGGTGTTTCGGTTGGGTGTATTAAGGTGCAATGGATTAAGGTGCAATGGGCCTCTTGTAACTCAGAGATTGGCCTTGGGTGTATTAAGGTGCAATGGATTCTCAGTGGGTGCGATTCTCAGTGGGGCAGTTAGTTGGGGGGGTTGGTGTTAAGCACTTCTTAACCTTTTTTATCCTCTGCTTTCAGTTTGTTGTTTTCTGTTTTTTCTTTAAAAAAAAAAAATTTGTGAGGCGGAGGGGTTGGCTGTTTGAGTGCGAGTAGCAGTAGTAGGGGTAGTTTGTACTTTCCGAATCTCTCTCGATGCACTTCATCTTCCTGTACTCTTAATTTCATGCTTTTAATGAAATTTTTCTTTGCTGATCAAAAAAAAAAAAAAAAAAAACTTATTACCCAATAGGTCCTACTTTGGAGATTTATTACCCATTAAGTCCTATTTGATAAATTTATTAAGTGATAAAGATAAATTTATCAGTCTTTTTTTTTTTATGAATAAATTTATAGTGATAAATTTATCAGTCTCTTTGTTTTTATGAATAAATTTTTAGTGATAAATTTATCACTCTCTTATTTTTATAACGTTAAATTTATTAGTTAAGACCTGTAAGTAAATAAGTCTAGTTAATAGGACTAATTGGTAAGTACCCCTAAAAAAAAATGTTTAGAGAAGCCAACATCATATTTCTTGATAATAGACCATAGTTACACTCATGCTTCACACAAACCAAACATAGAGTTCAACAACTGTAACAAGCAATTACTGCTTAATTTTCACTTGACTTCACAGACGATACAAAACAAACAATCTTCCTATTCCGAAAAAATTAAAGGGGAGCACCGGGGAAGAGTTGGAGAGTCCTAAGTGCACGTTCAAAAGTCACAACATGGAAATTCACAATGGCAGTAGAGCGATAAAACTTTAGAACATCACGATCCATGAGAGAATTGTCCTTGGCAAATTGACGCCATTGGTCACTCATGAAACGTCTTCTACCATCTCCCCTCACAGGAGCCTGGAAATTCCAAATCTTTCCATGGTCCCACACAAGCATGATTTCATTGTTCTCTGCCGCATCAGGCAGATACAGTGCATCCCGAGGAATTTCAAGGTTACCGGTAACATCTGTCTTGGTCAGCTCCTTTTCAAAGCATATCAAATATCCCTCCTCCATTCTCCTCCTTGAGTTGAGACCTAAAACAAAAACAAAACACAAAAACAAAAACAAATTACAGATGTCGAAACAATAAACTACAACTCCCATGCGAACCAAGATCCTCTCCATGAGTTTCCTACTTAACTTTCCTACTTGACTTTCTATTTGCTCGGCCATTGGACCCACTTTTAGGCCTAATTTCGATAATTCGAACAGTTCACATTTTACGATTTATTGAGTATATTATACCTGTAAAAAATCAAGTTGATCGGATATCAAAAGAATGTGTTCAGATCATCGAACTAAAAACTATTTTAAAAAAAATTAATAAACAGTTTTCCGAACACATAATTTCTGATATCCGATCAACTTGTTTTTTTACAAGTATGATATACTCAATAAATTTTAAAATGTCAACAGTTCAGATTATCAAAGTTGGGCCTAAAAGTGGGCCAAATGGCCCAACATGTAGGAAGTCAAGTAAGAAACTCAAGGGCCCTGTTTGTTTTCAGAGGTAGAATGACGGAGATTCATAGTGAGGGGATTAATAATGAGGGGATTGATAGTGAGGGGATTAAATAAAATTGTGTTTGTTTTGATGATAGTTGTTAGTGTAGGAATTGTTAAATTATTTTTATATAAAATAATAAAAAAAATATAAAATTAAACATTAATGTTTAAAAAAAAATTCCCAATATGTAAAAAATAAAAAAATTTCTAATCCCTTCAATATTTTTCTAATACCACATCTACTTCCTCCATCCCAATCCCCCTTCCAACATCTATCTTAATCCCCTTCTACATCCTAATCCATTTCCTAACTCTACAAACAAACACAACACTAAATAACCTCACTTCCATCATAATCTCCTCCCATCTATTATACCCCAAAACAAAAGGGAGAGGATCCTAATTCCTCCCATGCACCCTCTGAAAAACGAAACACAAATTAAAGTAGAAGAAGCGAAATCACATTTGTTACAGAGACGTATTAGATGAATAAGAAAGAAAGGAAAGGAAAGGAAAGGAAAGGCAGAAGCAAGTAGTTAATTTTGGAGAGAGAGAGAGAGAGAGAGGGCAGACCTTCTTTAGTTCGGATCCTCTATCACTTGTGATGCTGAGCACTACGACTACTCAAGTGTATAGCTTTATATTCAGTTGTGTTTATTTGCAGAGAATTGAACGATTTATATAGCCAAAACCTGAAAAGGACAAAAGGAAAGGATCTCACTACGCTCTTTTTCTTTCGCTTGTCTTTTTGCTATAAAGCTAAATTTGAAAGTGACATTTTTGGCAAATTAATCAATGAAGATTTTTTTTAATTTTTTAAGAGTTAACAATTATTTGGGTAAGAAGTTTATTTCGACTCAAACAATTTTAGTTGTTTAATCTTTACTTAGGTCAATCTTTAATTTATTTCGAATCATACAAAATTAACCAATATATTTTGATAAAACCGTTAAAATCGGAATTAAATCAGCGAACCAGTCAAATCGAAAACGATTCACCCTATCGATTAGGTTAAAGGACCAACTACCAGTTTCAGATTTGGTCTTGGACCCTTCACTTTTTCAAGAAACCACTACAAAAAAATTAAGGTTTTAAAGACCAAAATTTAGGGACAAAATTATTTTTTAGGGACCAAATAATTTTGTTGTGAAAAGTTTTGTTATTATATTTTTAGCAATAAAAATTAGACATTAGTGATGAATTATTATTCTTTTGGGACCAAATTTTTTGTCTCAAAAAATAAATCATTTTGAGACCAAATTATTTTGTCCATAAAAGTCTATTTATTAGTGATATTTTCAAAATTTTGTCACTAAATGACTTGTTTTTAACTTTTGGGGACGATCTTTTAGCGACTATCCTCATAACGATGAAAATTGATCCTTAAATGTCTTTTGTAACAAAACTTTCACTCTTTTGGTCTCTAAAACTTTTATATGTTATAGTGAACATCTGCAACTCCCAGCTAGAACAACAAAGAAATTATATCTACCCGCGATAGAAAATAAATAAATTTGTCCTAGCCATTGATGATGAATAGTTCATCATTAGAACCGTTTTTTTTTTCCCCTCTATGAAACCAATGACTCATTAGATCTGGGTTTCTATGAACTAGTGATGACTGATTAGAACTCTCTTTTACATTTGGGTTTATCTCCATTGTTCCAACTTGGATTATGATAGATTAATTTTGGAAACAAAATCGAGCGGACTCGATCGCCGAGAAATTAGTATATGAACCATGACTCTTTAGGCGAGAGGAGAGGAAAGAGGTTTAACAGAGTGAAATTAGTTTAGAATGATAATGGGACAACCCGGCTCCACCACAATGATGAGAGAGACAGAGAGAGAAGAGAACGCGCTTTCGCCGTGTGATATGTGCGCATGCGAGAGAGAGACAGAGAGAGAACGTGCTTAGGGAAGAAAGAATATTAGAACAGTAAAGAAAACAATCCCAAAAACAGAACAGTAAAGACAAGTGTCCCAAAAACAAACCAAACAAGCCCTAAAAATTCCTATTAGAATCTTCCTATTTCGCCGCCTCCTACAATTAATGACTAAAAATTTTGGATAGAACTTGCTTGTAGCTGCACGTAAATTTATGATATATATTAAATATTTGATGATTATTATTTATGTATTGGTAACTTAAAAATCATGATATAATTTTAGATTTAGGCTTGCATATGTAATTTATAATGTTAATAGGTGATTGAAGATTTTTTTGGTTTGATCATATGATTATTAAATCTGTTAGAATTTAGTATAAATTTTTAGATAATTTTATACTCAAAATTTTGATGTGATTGCTTTTACAAAGTCGTTAATAATGATGTATAGTTTATTCAGAAATTTTTGTATCAATTATTTTAGTTTTGTACGAATTTATATAAAATTTTAATTAAATCTGAATTTTTAGATAGATTCTACTTCATGTTTGAAAAATCACTAAAAATCTTATATTAGACCAAATCTAGTATTTTCTTAGTTAAAAATAAAATTTGAGAAGTCTAGGTTCATCCTCAATTTTTAGATTATGGATTTGATTTATAAATTTCAGTGTGAAATTATTTTAAGAAAACATGACGAATTTGTATCATGTAACTTCTTGTAATTTTGTAGAATTATTTATAACTTCTTTTTGAAAATTCTTTCTGAAAAACGAACATAACGTATTTGTTGAACATTCTAGAGAATTACAAGAATTTTAGAATTTTCTAAATAATTTAATTGTAATTCTAACCACGAAGATTGTGTTCTGAAAATTCTGGACAGAATATTAAAGAATCAAGATTACCAATTCAATTATTTATTAGAACTAAAAATAAGTATTGTGCTAATTTACTTAATTAGATCTTGTAAATTAGTAGTTTATGCATGTGTGTTGTTGTGATTTATTTTAGTATTTAAAATTATTATTTCACACCATGGCTTGATTAAACTGTTTACAAATTAATTTGTAAACCTTGATGGATTATTATAGAACATATGTGTTGATATTTTATGTTGAGAATTGTATTGAAATGGTATAATATCGATTGTGATCAAATTTGTAATTATTAGTGTTTATTATGAAAAATTAATTAAAATGATTCAACGAAGTATATGAAATTGGTTGACGGTTAATACCGATTGTACATGGTGAGCCTTGGTTTTAAAGAGTGTACGAAATTAATGGTTGATGGTTAATACCGGTTGTTCAGGGTGAGTCTTGATTTTGAGAATTCTTACGTAAATTGTGTTGCGAAACCCTAAGATAGAATGTGACTTATTTGAACTCGTTTCGGTGTTCAGTTTCGGAATAAGGGTGGATGTGCAAGTGGCACACGGGGAGGTTACGTATCCCCAGCAGACCGTTTCCTTGGGACAGACCACGGATGCTACTACTTGGGTATGTAACTCTATACGTGGACATCCTTGGTAGTTACGGTTGATAACACTTGAACATTTGACCAAAGAGGGGTTTTAAATTAATCGTGGCCATGGCTTAGTGGTTTGTAAGTTAAATCTCTTTGATAAGATTCCGATGTGTCATCTAAATTATCAAAATTGTTGAAATTATTGTAATTGTTGTAATTTATATTAGAAATTATATTATTATATTATGTTTATAATCTAGTTATTTTCTCTTAAAAAGAAAGATAGGTTTATTGTGTTTTCTTACTGTGTTGCAAAACTCATGACATATGTTTTGTTGCCCTGACATTTTATGCCAGATTTTGACGATGAATGAATTGAAGCTGAAAATGGAGTTAATAACACTAATGTAGATCCTTGGCTGACTTAAAGCCATGGCTAGAGCCGAATAAATTTTATTATCTTATGTATTAACTATTAAGGGCTTTATAATTTTGTTGATATTGTATTTGGATAATTTAAAATTTTTATTTAATGTAATTTGAACATTTGATTATGTACGAGAGTTGAAAATTTTTATTAAGATGTTAAGTTTTTAATTTAGTAAATCATTTTATTTACTTAATTTATTTGATGTTCCAAAAATTTGGGGCGTCACAACGCCCGTGGGCTCTATGCCGAGATTTGTCCGATCTACATGAAGGGCGATACTTTGTGTAGATCCCGAAATTAGTCGAGGTGTGCGTAAACTGATCCAAATACGTAGTTATTATTAAAAAAAAAAAAAAAAACAGATGAACTGAAATACACTAATTAGGTGAAGACATATAAATATAATCCTATAGAGTCCATGATTTAAATACACAGAATAAAACTATGTACTAAAAAAATCAAACCAACACAAATTAAAGAAGTCTAGTTAGTTCAGTTTTTCGATCAACTAAGGCTTTGTTTGAACATATTATTTTAATAATTTTTTAACTTTTAACTAAAATATGAGGTAAAAAAATTAATATATTTGAGATGACTTTTTAATTTTTATGAAAAGATATTAAAAAAGTAAAGAAGAAAAGAAATTTTTGAATTTTTGAAATAAATTGTTAGCTTTTTGATTTTTTTAATAACTTATTAACTTTTAAACTAAAAGATTAAGTTGCCAAACGAGAACTTAATATTTTGTGCATCTGATACCAATCAGTGTTTTTCTCTCTGACGGGTACACTCTTTGTGACCGATATTTTTTTGCTATAAAAATAATAATAATAGTATTGTATTATAGAAATAAAAAAATTAATTAAAAAACAGAAAAGAAAGAATGAAAAGCATGGATTAAGGAGGATTCCATCAGGTCATTTTTATTCGCGCCAACAATTCTATCATCACTTTCTCTCTATAACACACTGAAAAATCACTTTCACCCCAATCTTGTCATTAAACTTGAAATTATTGCAATTGCATAATGGCTGATTAAATGCCCGAAGACGACTTTTTCAATGATGTTATTTTAACCAAATGCCCATAGTTTAGTTTATAAAAATTAACATTTAAAGAGAAAAAAAATGGCATGAAGATAAGTGAGTCAACTAGAAAAGATAAAAAAAGAGAAATGAGGAGTGACCGTTTGTTTAGGAGTTTAGATTTTGGGTATTGATATGAAACATCAACCCTAATTCAATATCATGATGGGTGTATTCTCTTTCCTTGAAAGGGTATAAATTGATTTGTGGTTCGATGGAGGAGGTTTTATTTATTTATTCTAAGTGAGGTGCAAGTATTATATGTGTAATTTTTTTTTTTTTTTTTAAAATAAAGCGTGTTATTGGCCTCTCTTGGGAACATGAAAAAAATTCAGCTTATCGGCTTATTTGGATCACATTACATCTCTGCTTTTTTTTTATATTTTTTTTCAAAAAAATTAAAAAAAAAACCAATAAACTAACTTTTTTCCTGCTTCCCAAAACAAGCTTTGTGTAAAGTACAAATGATATCAATACCAAGTGCAAGTGGCATGTGTCAAAGGTTAGCTCAAAAAAGAAATAAAAATTCATTAGTAATTAGAATGACTTTGCCATACTTGAAAAGTCTAAAAATTTATTTTACCTTTTTGACTGATTAAGTTAACATGTATATTAATAAATAAAATAAATAAAGATGAGTACACCATTACTAAAGTAAAATTCAAAAGGTTAGGGGCTTAATGAACATGTTTAGCAAATTACACAACAGTTGCACCTTTCATAGATAGCACTTACACCTAACTTTTCTTTTTACTAATAAAAAAAAAAAGGGTCAGAATTTGAACTCTGTTATTTTCAGTTTCCATCTTTTTTCACTTGGATGCTAAAAATAACATTTTTTATTGAAAAAAAAAATGATTTTAGAAAATTTTACTTTCATATCAACTTCAATTATACAACTTATTTTAATTATGTAATTTTTTTTTCTCCAAAGTGTGGTTTGACAGCTGTAAGAAGTTGTGGTTGTAATTGAAAAACAAAGTTCAATTCAATTTATTTTTCTTCTTTTTTGATCTTTTCTTTCTTTTCTTCTTTTGATCTAGCAAAGGTTTGTTCAATGGATAAGTTTTGCCTAGTGGCTACAACTTGGACATGTATCTTGAAAAGTTTAATTGGGAGAATACTCTTCCAAATATTTGATCTAGCAAAACTTATCTCTACAACATGGGCTAGATCAAGATACATGTATCTTGAAAAATAACTTATCTCTACAACTTTTACCTTGGGGACATGTAAAAATAACACTACAACTTTTTTTGATAAGTTTTTTCAAAGGTTTGTGTTTCTCTAAAAATTATTTAGATAAAACAAAATAATTGTCATCTCTTAACATTAAAATTTATATATTATCTTGTTTATCATTACGTTTACTACCATTTTTATTAATTTTTAATCATTCTAATATTATTAAAAGAGAAATTAATGTAATTATGTCAAATAAAAAAAATAAAAAATCACGTGGTCAATTTAGGATTTGTTTGGGGAGTGATTTTTTGAGTGACTTTTTTTTTTTTTTTTTTTTTTGGTGGGGGGGGGGGGGGGGGGGGGGTGGGGGGGGGGGGGGGGAATGACATAAAAAAGGGCTTATTTGGTTTGATTTTCACAAGCTTATTTTAGAATTTTTTTTTCCTAAAAATTAAAAATTAATTTGGTGAAAGAAATTTAAAAAAAAATACTTATAATTTTTATATAGGTTTAACTTATGGAGGCCAAAATTAATCTTTAAAAATTTTAAATTGTTATTTTTTTTAAAAATATTTTGAAATTTTTTTTTGAAACATAAACCAAACATGGCCAAAGTATTTTAGGCCGACTTTTTAGAACCTTGCAAAAAATAAAAATAAAAAAATGTGAGAATTTGTGATTATTTTGTTGGGTAAATTATACTTTGCCCCACATATGTTTGACTATTTTTTCATTTTAGGCCTTAAAATTTATTTTTTCTTACTTGACCCTTTATTGTTTTAAATTTTTTCTAAATTAATTGTAAAGCTATTATTAATGATTAAATTATTATTATTTTTAGTTGATTTTACTTAATAAAAATAAGTAAATAGTTTAAATTTAAAACATATTAAAACTTTAAAATTTATGATTTATTTTAATATAAGGGTGAGACTTAAAGGATTTATTATTATTATTATATAATTTCTGCTTTTTCTTTCATTAGGGTGGTTGTTTGTTAGTGGTTGATTGGCAGTTGTGTACCAAACATGCATACACTCTCCCTTTTACTTGGATCTTCTCAAAAAGATCAGCAATATTATAAATTTAGAATTATTTAATGAAAATTTATTTAGAAATAATAATTAATGATTCAAATAATAATTCTAGGATTCCAAATTTTTTCCAAAAAGATATGGGGACAATTACTAGAGATATACAGAGTTCGTTTGGGATGTGAGTTAGTTTTTTGACTTTTTTAATTTTTTGACTACTAATTTGAGGTTAAAAAATCTTATTTAAAATAAAATTTTTTGACTTTTTAAACTTTTATAAAAAAAAATTATAATTTAAATATAATATTTTTTAACCAAAAATAAATTTTTTTTTTTTTTTTATAATTATTTTTAATCACAACCCAATTCAACGTGACTTTCAAACGAGGGTCACAATAATAATTTGTACGGCATGATTGGTAGTTGTTGATTGGCAGTTGTGTAGCAAACATGCCGACAATCTCGCTTTTACCTTTCATTAAGATTTTTTGAACCAAACCTTTCATTAAGATGAGACAAAGAATATTCATTAGCTGATGGTTCTTTTGTCAGGATCAGCTTTTATGATCAGCTTTTATGATCATCATTTCACACTAAAATTTTATCCACATCTCGGTCATGCCATCCAAAGCCCAACCTCAACGGTTACCCCAAAAAGGTATGTGGGCAACAGTGGGTTGACGTCCCAGTTAGAGCTAATATATTTTATATTCTCCACTTTTTAAAATATTAATTTTTTATTTTATTTTTTATTACCATAAAATATTATTTTTTTTTTTAAATTAAGAATTAAAATAGAGTGAATTACACTAATGATTCCCATAATTTGAGATTTGTATCATTTTAATCCTTAACTTTTTAATTTTAATACATTTAATCATATATTTTGAATTTTGTTTCAAATAAGGACAATTGAAAATACCAATACTCAATTTTAAGGACAAAATCATTAATTTGATAAAATATAAATTAATTTTAAAAAAATAAATATCAAAAAAATATTTTGAATTTTTAAAAATTATTTCTACCTATCAAAAATAAAATTATGTAAAATTAATAAATTTTTACGGGTAAATTACACTGACCTCCCCCGAGATTTTCCTTAATTATAGGCGTCTCCCCTATGGTTTCAAAAATAACACAAACCTTCCTTACTTTTAAAATTAATATACAAAGACCCCTTTCTATTAATAAAAAAGCAAACATTGTGATTGACATTTATCATAGATATGGTATGAATAATTGAATAACGCTAATAATAAAATTCCAATACGCTATCTGCCTAACATTTTCTTATATCGAGAATGGACCCATAAGGGAATGTTAGGGTTCCTCATGCCCAAATAATTGGTCCTAAAATGAGAACAACCTGGTCCACAAAAAAAAAAAAAATAATAATAAAATAAAATAAAATAATGAAAAAATAAAAATGAGAGAACAACAAAAAAGGAAATTAATGTTGTGTTTGAATTAAACCCATTACAAAAAATTAAGGCTCTATTTGTTTGTGTTTTCAAACTAGTTTTCAACGTGGTAGTTTGAGTATAATGTTTGGATGGAGTTGTGAAATTAATTTTCCATAACTCTACAGAAAGTTTTGTGTATTCTGTCAAAATCGAGGGTGATTTTCAATTTTTTTTTTTTTTCGAAATTTGGCCTAACGGGACGTCCGGCCGGTTGACCAAAACAGTAAATTTTATTTTATTTTATTTTTTTTTTATTTTTTTTTTTTTACAATTGATATGTTAATTTTTATATATTCGAAAAAAATATTTTCTGAAATTTTTAAAATTTTTTATGTGCTTTAAAATAATTTTGAGTTATATGTTTAGTTATGAGTTGTAAATTTTTGTATCAAATATCAAATGTCACATCAATAATTCCCCACTCAAATCAAAACTTTTTTCAAAACTCTTTACCAAACAAATTTTCTACACTTAAATCATAATTCTAAACCCCACAAACTTAAAATACAACTCATACTCTCAAATCATAATTACAAAACACAACCAAACGCAACCTTTATCTTTTAGTGAAAAAAAAAAAAAAAAAAAAAACCAACACACAAACTTCCCAAACAACACCCTAAAATAACAACTTTCCAAACACCCACAAAAACAATTGCCCAAACATAGGCCCAATTAATTTATTAAATTAAAAAATATACTATAAAAAATAAATAAATAAAGAAAAAACTTTTTCAATCCAAACATGATGAAAGGATTGATGGGAT
The DNA here is from genome assembly GCA_036172215.1 of Camellia granthamiana. Taxonomy (NCBI): domain Eukaryota; kingdom Viridiplantae; phylum Streptophyta; class Magnoliopsida; order Ericales; family Theaceae; genus Camellia; species Camellia granthamiana. The sequence goes on along the minus strand of CM069911.1, from coordinate 94,825,945 downwards.
GGGCTGGTTTGGAAGTGAGGATTTGATTCGAAAAAGCAAAATGTGAAGAGTATAAAAGACAAAGGTAACCCAGGGATGGGTGGCAACTTGGCAAGGGCCTGGGGTTTAAGTCCCTAGGTCCTGAGTTCGAATCTCTTCTGGGTCAATCTCTTGGGCGTAGCACAATTGGTTAGGAGGTTGACCTTAACGATGCCTTATCAGCTACTTGGTGTGGGTTTAATTCTCCCCCGCTATGCGAGTCCTGACTTACCGAAACTTGCCTTGTGAGGTCGGGACAAGCTTCCAGGTTATAGTCTCTGGCTCGGAACGAACAACAGGACACCCTGGTGATCTCCTCGGGGCGCTGTCTTGGACCTGCGGGAGAGTGAGAGGATTTCCCTGTAACAAAAAAAAAAAAAAAAAAGACAAAGGTTGTCGGCTCACCCCCTACCCTTTTCAAACTTTGCGGCTCAAAACGTACATAAACAATAATGATATATGTACCAGATGTGTCATGTGTTAAATCGTACTGTTATGTATCATTTATTTTTTTTCACCCTTTTATATCATCAGATTACATGGCATAATATTATTTATTTTTATTAATTACTTAATAATTATTTTCTACATGAAAATTTATGTAGGAGCTAATATAAAATGGTGATAAAAAAATTTTAATGTTACTATCATTTCTCAATTTTTAATCACAATATTCACTTTTATAAAAGATTGAAAGACTTATTTTATAAAAGAACAAATATTGATTGCACATTTTATGTGGCATCACCAATTAATAAAAGTTTGTAAGGGTTCGTTTCGGAAGTGAGTTAATTTTTTGACTTTTTGATTTTTTTTGACTATTTTAGTCTGGGGTTAAAAAGTCTTATTTGGGAAAAGTTTTTAGTTTTTATTTTTTTTTAGCTTTTTTGTGAGAAAATGAATGTAATGATTATGGATTCGACATAATGTTTTGTCTTATTAAAATAAAAAAACAATTTTATTTTTTGTATTAGCCAAAGAAACCCGAAACTAAACTTCCCAAACGAGCTCTAAATAGAATTAGATGAGCAACTGTTGTTTCTTACCTACCGAACCATGTCTGCTACCACAATATAAAAATTCTTAGTGGTTGGTGTACCAATCAATAAAAATTCTTATGAGAATATATCTACTAATTGATAGCATGAAAAACAAAGGTCCAAAATCACAATCTTATTTTCTCTGTCAATTTGTTTGAAACACTAGAACCATCACATTTCTATTTTCCCTCAAGGTTACTGCCATCCAAACATAGCTTAAAAGTAAATGAATAAGAAATTCTACCCAAAAAAAAATAAAAACTTTAGAAACTTAATGAAATTTTTAGGAATTTAGGTAGAAAATTTTGTAACAAATACACAAAATACAACTAAAGATGTACAACTATAGAAAATTTTCAACTATTTACATACTTTTGAAAACATTTCTTGAAACAAATAACTAGAAATAAGTTTACAAAAAATATTAAACTTAGAAGTTAGAACCCAGAAAATTTAAAAACCTTTGAAATATTCGCCCACATTTTCAGTAAGTAAATATTTCTACTAAGATTCCTATTAGTTTTTATATGGGTAAATTACACCTACACCTGAGATTTGACTGGAATACATATACATTTTTCATATTTTAAAATATATATGTATTATATTTTTAGTAACAAAAATTAGATATTAGTGATGAATTATTATCCTTTTGGGACCAAATTTTAGAAACCAAAATTTAGGGATAAAATTATTTTTAGGGACCAAATAATTTTGTTACGAAAAGTGTCGTTATTATATTTTTAGTAACAAAAATTAGACATTAGTGATGAATTATTATCCTTTTGGGACCAAATTTTGTCTCAAAAAATAAATCATTTTGAGATCAAATTATTTTGTCCATAAAAGTCTATTTATTAGTGACATTTTCAAAATTTTGTCGCTAAATGCCTTGTTTTTTGACTTTTCAAGATGACCTTTTAGCGACTATCCTCGTGATGATGGAAATTGATCCCTAAATGTCTTTTGCAACAAAATTTTTACTTTTAAAGACCAAAATATTTAGTCTTTAAAACGCTTACATGTTGTAGTGACCCTTTCCATTTCACAACAAATAAAGCTTTTATTGCTTCCTCTAAATATCTTCCTTTTAGTCATGCACGTATATAATTATCAATAAATCTGCAACACAGAGAACAATTTTGTAGAATTTGACACAAAATGTATATGAATGAATAAATTTTTTCATAAATAGAGTCCCATAAAAACTCACTCATTCTCATGTATTTTGTATCTAATTTTATGATTAAATTTAATATACTTGGGGATTATTACATGATTAGTTGATTGTAATAGTCCTCAAAAGTCAGTGGCATATGACATATTAAGTTTTGGAAGTAATACTATAATCATCATCTATTTTTATCATTATCTTAGAAATATCAATTAGTAATGAAATCTATTATACTAATATCGTGTTGACAAATAAAATAATAAGTATAACCTGATATAGAAATGTGGTAAGTCTAGTATTATTCGAGTTTTTAATTAAAGGACTGTGGCCAAGTTTAGGAAGACTAAATAAGTGCACTTTTTGACTTTTATTGTATTATGTGTAGAAAAAGTAGAGAGGAGATGTTGATTGATGTGACCCAAAAAAGATAAAAAGATGAAATAAGTGCACTTTTTTAGGTTAGCCAAACTTGGCCTAGTGTACATATGAAGAAAGACAAAAGAAAATAAGGAAAGTAGACCTCTGCGAGTGTACTGCAGTTTGTAGGGAATGTCTATTTCTTGATCTGCTCAAAACCTGTCCTGCTACTTGCTTCTGTAGACAGCGACATACCTGTATTTGTAATTATGGTAAAACTAGACAATTATTATTATACAGATCACAAATTATGCATTTGTTACCTGATTCTTTCTTTTCTGTGGCTTCGATTATTAGAAATGGTCTCGGAAGTTTTGGAAAAAATTAGATTTTTCCTTAACTTTGGTCTAATTTTTAGGTGGGACCCATGCGTCAAAGTTGGCGGGTCTAAGTGGTAAAGCGTTCTATGTCACGTTGTGATTCACGTGGTATATTTGGTTGCTCAAAACCATTATCGGATGAATGAGAAATTGAAGCCAAAGTAAGCTCCATGGAAATAAAGTTTTTAGTGAAAATTCCTTAAGGTTTGAATAATGGCTTGTCCCACATTGATTTGGTGGGCATACTTTGAGTGGGTTTATAAGGCTTGAGTTTGAAACTTGGAGTAGGCCCCAAGGGGCACCCAAGTTTTGTATATACGGAGGTTATGGGCAAAATGGGCTAAATCCATTGGACCCAAAATAAACACACGCACACGTCGTCCGTCCGGTGGGCTGGGCTGGGCTTGTGTGTGGTTGGGTTGGGCTTGTCTAACCCAATATCTATCTTTTTGGGCAAAAAACATTTGAATTTTATTTCCTAAAATTAAATTCTATTTGGAATTTGAATTTCGAAAATTAATTTCAAAATTGGCTCCGGTTTTATTTTCCCCACCTGGACAGATTCAAATCTGTTCAATACAAGTTTTATCTGTTCAAAATTTGAACCCAATAGATTTGTATCTATTTATTCAAACCAAACAGGTACTATACCTGTTCATTCAAATTTGTACAGCCACAAAATCATCTATAAATAAGACATGCCTTCATTTGGATTTTTCATTCACAATTTTCGTTCTTCTCCTCTGTAATAAATCTCTGCATTTTGCTGTATTAAATTTCTGTGAGAAAGAGCGTAAACACTTAGTGTGTTTGTTGTGCAAACAATTTGTAGTGTTGCTATTGTTTGCTGTTGATCAGTTTATCCTGGGAGATAGACGTCCACAATCTGAAGGCACCGTGGAGAAGACTAATCTGTCTTAAGGACACAGTGTTAAACACTGGACTTGATCAGAAAATTTGTTCAAGAAATTAATTGGGTAAGTAATTAATTTGTTTTTTGTTTTATTATTTTTCTGTTTTAGATTTTGATTTTGTTTTTGTAACAAAATAAAAATCTGTTTTATTTGTTTTATTTTATTTTTTGTTTTGATTTTTGTAATCAAACATACTCTCTCATTTCCTTTATTTCTTCCGTATTCCGTTTGTTATTAAGTACACAAACATAATTTATTTTTTAAATACAGTGAAGATTGTCTTATATCGATATCATAGTATTCTTGATGAGAGGCTGATTCAACTTGACGGCTGCATTTGTGATGACAATCTCTAGCCTTGTGATTTTGGAACCAATAGAAAACATTCTTGCCTTCAATCATGCCATATTGGCAAAGCTGTGCGGTAATATAATGAATTTTCTCAGCAGAAGGTGTTTGAATCCCACGCCGATACAATTCTTCCAGTGCCTAGGACCATTCAGTGATGAATATTTATATGTTGAAATTGCAAATAAGGTATGTAAAATGAATTTGGTGTATTGAAGCATTTTTATGGTCTATTATCACTATTATTTACTCTGCCCATAAATATATACTTGCGTTGGCTTAAAATGTCTACATGTCATTAGTATAATTTAATTTTCATTGAAACAAACATTCACTAATAATTATTTTTGTTTTTGGTAACACTAAAGATTTATGGACTTGGCTTGGGGGATGCGGTTGCCACAAAGAACAGCTTTGGCTCTTCTACTTTGGTTGCTGACAGTGGCTCATAGCAAATTACCCAACCTCAAAATCAGATACAAGTTGATATTGATTTGTATAGGCAAACAACCATAGCATCTCGACCTCACAAATGCCCAACTGAACACCTCGCCTGTTGCTATTGAAATGGGATTGCGACCGTGAGATTTGACTTTCATTGCTCTTTGGCATTGAGTTTTTGATCTTCAACATATCAAGAGTCTCAACCTATTTTTGCACTCTTCTCACCTTCAAGAGAGATGTCAAAATTGAAAATTTAATATCTTAAATATCTATAATTTAGAACTTTTTGGACAGTTTTAAAGTTGAAGACAATTTTTGATGTTTAGAAAAATAGTTTTTGGATGGTTTGGAATGTATAGACAGTTTTTGAATTTTCGAAACTTATGAATAGTTTTTTTTTTTTTTTTGAAATAATATTTTGGTTGTTGGTTAATACTTATATATATATATATTTGTGAAATTTGTTTGTAATATTTTTTTTGGATTGTACATAACAGGTGCAATAGAACTTGCTGAATTTAAAAAATATATATATATACATATTTTACAATGGCAAAATAGGCCATTGTGTTAAATATTTAATGACTAGCATTGACTGTCGTGGTTTGTCTCTTGAATTAATGGCGTGCAAAAGTAGTCGTAAAAAAATTAAACATGACGTATAAGATGCGCTATTGAAAGTTTTTAAAATGAATGACTTTTCATGACTGGTCATAATACGACTTTACCTTGCGCGTCGTAGAATCGTATCCACGACGTGCATTTGGTGCCGTAAAAATCATTTTTTATTGTAGTGTATTTTTATTAGATTATTATTATTTTTTAATAACACAACTAATTATTTAATAATCCTAGAGTATCACGTGACATTATATATTAGTTTTTTTTATAAAAAAAATTAATAATCTTACGATGCGCTATTGAAAGTTTTTAAAGTGAATGACTTTCCATGACTGGTCATAATACGACTTTACCTTGCGCGTCGTAGAATCGTATCCACGACGTGCATTTGGTGCCGTAAAAATCATTTTTTGTTGTAGTGTATTTTTATTAAATTATTATTATTTTTTAATAACACAACTAATTATTTAATAATCCTAGAGTATCACGTGACATTATATATTAGTTTTTTTTATAAAAAAAATTAATAATCTTACGAAAATTTTTATGAATATAACATTTTAACTTATTTTATTAAGTAATTAAAAGACAAATAATGACTTACTTAAACCAACTATGTCTAGCCTAATTGGCTACCATTATTCTCTTAATGGCTTAAGCTCAAGGGGAAAGTCATGTGTTCAACTCTCCCTAAGAGGACATGATTTACGAGGAGGCTAACTTTCATTGGTACTAATTTAACAATTAGCAATTGACTTTTGTTGGTCAAATTAAAAAAAAAAAATTACAAAAAACACTTACGCTGTGTGTAGTTTATGGATTAGGAATTTGAAAACAAAAAAATAGGTAAAATGTAAATAAAATATAATTGTATCACAATTTCTCATTCACAAAAAATAGGTAAAATGGATTAGGAATATAATATTGTCAAAACAAACCGGACCTATCAATCTATTATAAAATTCATATGATTAATTAGAGTAATTAATTTTCATATGAAATTTTCTAATAATTTTCCCCAATTTTTTTAACTTTATACCAGCACCCTTGTGTGGCCATATTTATTATTATTATTTTTATCAGTGAATAAATTAACTTTATTATTGAAGAGTCATACAATTGGGATTGTAGTAAACTTAAACATCATGGGTAGGGGTGTAAATCTGGCCGGGCTCGGCTCGGCTCATGTCAGGCCTTGCGGGCTCCTATCAAAATTCAGGTTAGGCCGGTTTACAGGCCAAAAAATTAAGCCCAGGCCCAAGTCCATGGGTATTTGGGCCTTGGACGGGCCGGCCCGATAGGTTTGGGCCTGGCCTGACCATTTTTTAAAAATTTTTCTACTAAAATTTTATTATTTTTCATTAAAAAAATACACTGGGCCTTGGTGCGGGCAAGGCCTAAGTGGGCCTTAAGGAGGCCGATGGGCTGGGTCATGGGCCGCGCCAGGCTTCAAAACGATGACCTAGGCCCTAACCCAAAGGCTTGGGCTGGGCTCGGGCCTAGGCCCAAGCGGACCTAAACAGACAAGGCCATTCCGAATCACAGACGAATTTCGGACCGTCCACGGACTGTGGGTCATTTTGACACTCCTAATCATGTGTCAAACAATTGGACAGCAAGTAGATGAAGGACACTAGAGTCAAATAAAAAATAGAAAGTCAACAAAATTGCACACTCCAGGTGGTTGGACACAAAGCTATATTTATTTATTTATTTATTTACACAGGTAAAAAAGATTTACTATTAGGTGTCAAAACAAACCAGACGTATCAATCTATTATAAATATTATGGGAGTGTAAAAAATAAAAAATATCTAGAAATTTGACACCAATATTAGGTGTAAATATTGGATATAATAGTAATTTGAGTATTATATTGGAATGACGGAAACGTGGTCCAAAAATTAGATTCAACTTTCTTAAGATGACGTCCCCCAATGAGAAGAGTAGAAACGTCCAACAAATCATACCAAAATTCAAAATAAGAACTTACGGTAATATTGTCAAAACAAATAGGATCTATTAATCCATTATAAAATCCATGTGACTAATTGGAGTAATTAATTCTCATATGAAATTTTCTAATAATTTTTCCTAATTTTTTTAACTTTATACCAGCACCCTTGTGTGGCCATATTTATTATTATTATTATTTTTATCAATGAATAAATTAACTTTATTAATGAAGAGTCATACAATTGGGATTAAAGTAAACTTGCGCCTTGTTTGAGAATATGCTATTTTAATAATTTTTTAATTTTTTAGTTACAATATGAGGTAAAAAAATTAGTATGTTTGAAATGATTTTTTGATTTTTTATGAAAAGATGTGTAAAAAGTAGAGAGAAAAAAGAATCAATAACTCTTTAGTATAAATCATTGACCTTTTAATTTTTTTAATGACTCTTTAACTTTTAAACTAAAATATTAAGTTGCCAAACGGACCGTGTTGTGTCAAACAATTGGACAACAAGTAGATGATGAGCGACACTAGAAGAGTCCAACAATTGGGATTAATTAGAGGTGTTGTGTTAGGCTAAAAAAATAAAAAACTAGAAAGTCAACAAAATTGCACACACTCAGTGGTTGGACACAAATCTTTATATGTTTATTTATTTATACAAGTGTTGGCTATATATTCTGTACAGGCTAATCGCAACTCAACACGTGGCACGTAAAAGGGTAATGTGGAGATTTATGATAAGTCTCCAATCAAAGACGGACACGTAGCAACTTAAAAGCGCAAGATGACGTGTTTTAACGGTTACTTTCAATTTAAATTCAAATCCAGGAGGAAACCTAACTGCAAGAATGGTGTAGTCGGGTTAATATTGAGAGAACATGATCAGCGATTGTGGGAATACATTTCGACGGTTAAAGGCCCATTTCGACGGTTGTCATGGAAAAGTATAAATAGAAGAGAAGGCCTCAGAATGAAGAACCCAAACTCAGATCCAGAAACCAGTCGTTTACTTCATATTTTTTCTTCCTAGTTATACAGTTCTAGTTCCTTACATTTTCAGCACTTCAATTCCTGTATTGCACTTCAGTTTCTAAGAGTAGTTTCAAGTAGTCGCTATTGTAAACCTTTTCAAGGCTGTGTCATTTTATTTATAAGTTCTTATTTACTTAATGAAATTCAGTTGAAAATTATTTCATATTTGCTATAATTTACAAATTTCTCCTAAAACAAGTTACCAGTAAAAGTCATCTTCATTGAGGCTGAAAGAATTTCAACACATTTGTCTGATAACTTGGTTGGCAATTAAAATTTTGTAAGGACTAATTGATCCTTACTGGCATGCTTAAATTATATAAATAACTTTTGAAAGCCAAAAAAGCCAACAACAAGTAAAAAAGATTTACTATAAATTATGGGGTGTAAAATTGATATAAAATTATTAATATAAAATTGATGCAGCTCTGTATTGGATAAAACAATATGTACTATATCAGTCCATAGCTTTGATTCTCTACCAATTAGTTGTGGGAACCATCTTCCATCCACTGGCACATATTTTGCACAAATCACTTCCTTCCAAAGCGATTGATTCTCAATCATGCCATATGAGCGAAGTTGTGCGGTAATATGATGAATTTTCTCAACAGAAAGTGTTCGAATCCCACGCCGATACAATTCTTCCAGTGCCTAGCACCATTTAGTGATGAATATTTATATGTTGAAATTGCAAATAAGGTATGTAAAATGAATTTGGTGTATTGAAGCATTTGTATGGTCTATTATCACTTTTATTTACTCTGCACATAAATATATATTTGTTTTGGATTTAAATGTCTACATGTCATTAGTATAACTTAATTTTTATTGAAACAAACATCCACTAATAATTATTTTTGTTTTTGGTAACACTAAAATTTTATGGACTTGGCTTGGGAGATGCTGCTACCACAGAGAAAAGCTTTGGCTCTTCTACTTCGGTTGCTGACAGTGGCTCATAGCAAATTACCCAACCTCAAAATCAGATACAAGTTGATATTGATGCACTCGTAGGGGCAAACAACCATAGCATCTTGGCCTCACAAATGTTGAACTGAACACCTCGCCTGTTGTTGTTGAAATGGGATTGCGACTGTGGGATTTGACTTTCATTACTTTTTGGCATTGAGTTTTTGATCTTCAACATATCAAGAGTCTCAACCTATTTTTGCACTCTTCTCACCTTCAAGAGAGATGTCAAAATTGAAAATTTAATATCTTAAATATCTATAATTTAGAACTTTTTGGACGGTTTTAAAGTTGAGGACAATTTTTGAAGTTTAGAAACATAGTTTTTGGATGGTTTGGTATGTACAGACAGTTTTTGAATTTTCGAAACCTATGAATAGTTTTTTCTTTTTTTTTTTAAATAATATTTTAATTGTTGGTTGATACTTTTATATATATATATGAAATTTGTTTGTAATATTTTTTTTTAGATTGTACATAGCAGGTGAAATAGAACTTGTTGAATTTAAAAATAAAAAAAAAATAAAAATTATACATATTCTACAATAGGCAAAATAGGCTGTTGTGTTAAATATTTAATGACTAGCATTGACTGTCGTGGTTTGTCTCTTGAATTAATAGCGTACAAAAGTAGTCGGAGAAAAATTAGACGTGACATATAAGATGCGTTGTTAAAAGTTTTTAACGGCGTGCTATAGCATGCTGTTGAAAGTAAATGACTTTCCATGACTGGTCATAATACGACTTTACCTAATGCGTCGTAGAATAGTATCCACGACGTGCATTTGGTGTCATAAAAACCATTTTTTGTTGTAGTGTATTTTTATTAAATTATTATTATTTTTTAATAACACAACTAATTATTTAATAATCCTAGAGTATCACGTGACATTATATATTAGTTTTTCTTTATAAATTTTTTTTAATAATCTTACGAAAATTTTTATGAATATAACATTTTAACTTATTTTTATTAAGTAATTAAGAGACAAATAATGACTCACTTAAACCAACTATGGCCCTGTTTAGTAGGGCTTATTTCCAGCTTATTTCAGCTTTTAACTTAATTTAAGCTATTTTGATGTGTTTGGTTCAACTTAATAATACAACTTATAACTTTTTATAAGTCAAAAATCAATTTATTCTTTGAGTGGGGGAGGAGAAGCTTAATTTATAAGTCAAAAATCAGCTTATGTTCATAGTTATAAGCTATAAGCTATTAAGTTATAAGTTATAATCACTTTTGCACAGCTCTACCAAACGCGGCCTATGTCTAGCCTAATTGGCCACCATTATTCTTCTAATGGCTTAAGCCCAAAAAGAAAGTCATGTGTTCAACTCTCCCTAAGAGGACTTGATTTAGGAGGAGGAGGCTAACTCCCATTGGTACTAATATAACAATTAGCAACTGACTTTTGCTGATCAAATTAAAAAAAAAAAAATTACAAAAAAACACTTACGCTGCGTGTGGTTTATGGATTAGGAATTTGAAAATAAAAAAATAAATAAAATGTAAATGAAATATAAGTGTATCACAATTTCTCATTCACAAAAAATAGGTGAAATGGATTAGAAATGTAACATTGTCAAAACAAATAGTTGGGATCTGTTTGTTTCACTGTGATGCTTTTGCACCCTCTTCTTTATAGTTGTAAATTTTCATTCTCGTTTTGTTTTTCCATCTATAAAGCTTCTTTTTGCCGATCAAAAAATATCAACCTATTATAAAATTCATATGATTAATTAGAGTAATTAATTCTCATATGAAATTTTCTAATAATTTCTCCTAATTTTTTTAACTTTATACCAGCACCCTTGTGTGGCCATATTTTATTATTATTATTATTATTATTATTATTATTATCAGTGAATAAATTATATTTATTATTGAGGAGTCATACAATTGGGATTGCTGTAAACTTAAACATCCTGTGTCAAACAATTGGATGAAGGACACTAGAAGAGTCTAACAATTGACCAGCAAGTAGTTGGTGAAGGACACCAGAAGATTCAAATAAAAAATAGAAAGTCAACAAAGTTGCACGCACTCAGGTGCTTGGACACGTGGTTGGACACAAAGCTATATTTATTTATTTATTTATACAAGTAAAAAAGATTTATTATTAGGTGTCAAAACAAATCAGACATACCAATCTATTATAAATATTATGGGAGTGTAAAAAATAAAAAATATCTAGAAATTTGACACCAATATTATTGGTAAATATTAGATGTAACGGTAATATTATGTGGCGGTATAGTATTATCATTCAATAAACAACTTTAATTTGCGATAAGAATCACTTAATTCTTACAATATTTTATTGGCATGAGATACTACATAAGATGATCTCACAATTACACTCAATATTTCTTCAATATTAGAGTTACGAAATTACACCGATTTCTAACTCAATGGTAAGCAAATCCTGCTTCTTCGCTTACCACTGTCCCAGTACTTTTCCATCTTCTTTAAATTTTCACAAATCCTCTAGAATTTTTATAATTTTCCTCATAAAAATTGTAATCTCATATAATCAATATAACCCTATCCATACAGAATTCTTAATAAATTTCTAATTTTACAATCTAACCAAATACAAAAGCTAATCAATATCATCAAATTTTGCACAACTTTGTGGGTGAAACATATAGCCAAAGTATAAGAATTCATCAACCACCTCATTGCTTTCGTTGAAGCCTTCGGGAAAACATAGCACCGTATTACTGTTCTTCTCTTTCAAATTGTTTCTACGGATACTTGATAACTTCATGTCGTCAGCCTCCGTGAGTACATGATTAGTGGGTGTATTGTCAATCTAGTTGAGATATATTTTTTTTCCTGAGCCTTTTCACTGATGTATTCTCATTATACTAAATGTGTACTTGCATAATATATATATAAAGAAAAAATGCATATAAAAATCAATTATTATACGAATTGTATATAATTAATACAAAATATATAATGTTCTATTTAGTTAAGTGAAATGAGATGAAAATGTTTTTCTTTTAAAATTTTTATGGAATAATTATTTTATATAATAATGAATGATAATTCTATCAATAATATGTTTTACATTATTTTTTAATCAATTAGACATAATGAATATTTTGATAAAATAATTATTTAATTCAATTTAATATTTATCAATCAAATATATAGTAATACATTACGGCCCAGCCGACCTCTCACCATCATGATAACCTTTGCACTCTTGAATTTTCAAACAACGAAGAGGGCCAGTCAATCCATTTATTCCAACGACAAATTGGGTTTCAAGTTCAAAGAAGCCTATCCTTGAAGACCAAGAAAACTTCTGATTCTGAAAAAAAAATGTACATTTCTCAAAGACAGGAAAACAAAAGTACATGTCGACACATGCATAGACATAGTTGGATATTTTAATTAATTTTTTTTTGTCATTATTTTAGTATGACTAAAAAAATTATGCTTGAAAAGTTAGTTGACTTATGTGAATTCAAAAAACATGTGATTTATATATATTTTTATCTTATTTTTATTTTTTATACTGATAAAAATTGATATTATAATAGAAATTGATTTTATAATTCATACTTTCTTTTTTAATTTTTTTTAATATATATATGTTTGTCCCTCATCTAAAAATCCTGTGTGGTCCCTACTTTCTTAGCTTGGGTAAAGTACCTCTTTAACAAAATTGTGTGATTGTGTAATTCCCAACAAATGTACCACTTGAATGTTGACTCTTTTTTTTTTTTTTTTTTTAACAAACTTAAATGCTAATATTGATCAACAGTTTTGTATCTTATCTCAATTTAATATTTATCAATCAAATATTAATACATTCAAAAATGTTTAAAAATTTTAAATTATGAGCTCTAATTTATCTTTTTCTTTATGATGATTTGTCTTTTTATTTTTATTTTTTATTTTTTACCCCTGCCAACTGTCTCTACATCCCTATCACAAGCATAATACATTACGGCAGAGCCGACCTCTCGCCATCATGATAACCTTTGTCATCTTGTCAACAACAAGAGGGCCCAAATCCATTTATTCCAACCTCAAGTGGGCTTCAAGTTTAAAGAAAGAAAAATACATATGAGCACTAAAAAAGAAGCACTAGAAGGAAAATTAATGATGTGGTAGTGGGTCATGCCCACTTTCTATGCCTTGTTCTTTTTCTTTTTTTTTATCATTCTCAATACATTAAGGATTTGGGGCCACAGCAGTGACTGTTATGTCTTATTTTGTGGTGTATTATAGATTTATTTTTATAATCTGAACCGTTCATGTTGTAAGGTTTGTTGAGTACTTCATGCTTACTAAAAATCATATTAATCGGATACCAATAACTATATGATTGATAACCAAAAAAATAAACAAGAAGTTTTTCTTTTGAAAAATAGTATAAAAATATGCAATTCGATCATATAGTTATTGATATCCGATTAATATGATTTTTGGTAGGCTTGAAGTACTCAACAAATCCTACAAAATGAACGGTTGAGATCATAAAAATAAGCCCATAACACATCTTAAAATGAGGCATAATAGTGACCCCAAGTCCATATATTAATGCTATTAGTGATATATTTTTTGTTGGTCTAAATCATTGTTTTTAAAGAAACCTATCCTATCCTTGAGGACCAAGAAAACTTCTGATGTGGGTTAACTGAAAAAGAAATGTACATGTGCCAAAACAGAAAAAACAAAAAGCACATGCCGAAACACACGCATAGACATAGTTGGATATTTTAATTAATTTTTTTAAACAGAAAAACAAAAGCACATGTCGAAACACACACATAGACATAGTTGATATTTTAATTAATTTTTTCTGTCATTATTTTAGTATGATTAAAAAAATTATGTTTGAAATGTTAGTTAACTTGTGTAAATTCAAAATACATGTGATTTATATATATTTTTATCTTATTTTTATTTTTTATACTAGTAAAAATTGATATTATAATAGAAATTGATATTATAATTGATATTTTTTTTATAAAAAAAAATTTAGTATATGGGTTCGCTTGGGAAGTAGGTTAGCTTTTTGATTTTTTGACTTTTTTGGCTATTTTAGCCTGGGGCTAAAAAGCCTCGTTTGGGAAGGACTTTTAGTTTTTTTTTGTTTTTTTGATTTTTTTGTGTGAGAAAGAATGTAATAATTATAGATTGAATGTGATGTTTTGTCTTATTAGACTAAAATGCCTATTTTGTTTTTTGTGATTATTTTAGTTAAAAAAGCCCAATTTTTTTCTTCCCAATCAGAGCCATCTGAAAATCCTGTGTTCCTCCTACTTCTTTAGCTTGGGTAAAGTATCTCTTTGACAAAATTGTGTGATTTTGTAATTCCCAACAAATGTACCACTTGAATGTTGACTTTTTTTTAAAAACAAACTTGAATGTTAATGTTGACCAACAATTTTATATCTTACCTCAATTTAAATTAAAGGAGTTTTCTTCATATTTTTTATGATGTTAGTGATAAAAATAAAATATATTTATACAAATTTTTGTGTCTACATTTTATTTTTTGAAATAATGATGTCAATAGTTTAGAAATTTGTTTTATTTTATTTATTTGTATGTGATTTAAAAAATTAAAAAAAAAATTGAAGTTTTAAATGTGTACTCAAAAAAATAATTCATGACTTGCCCACTGTAAACACTCTAAACAAATTCCTAACGTGGCCACCGTTACCCTTATTATTGAGAAGCAGCATAATAATTCATTAGATAGGTGCGGCCAGCAAATGAAATTTTAGAAATACATAAAATAAATAAATAAAAAACACTAATAGACTAAAGAATTGTTTGGGTAAATTATTTTAACATATTTTTTTAAATCTTTTTAATTTATTTAAGTTATATTTTATTTTTTATTTGAAGCGTATCAATTTTTATTATATTATATTTTTTTTAAAAAGACAAAAAAACATAAGAAAAAATCAAAAAAAAAAAGAAAAAGAAAAATGTTTGGGACCTCCACAAAGGAGGACTTTTATGACCCCCATTAATGTATTAATCATTGATGTGTTTGAATTTTTTTTAAGAGTTATATCTGACAATAATATGAATAGTACAAATCATTTTAAAAATGATGGGAGTTGTATTTTGTGGGAGTTATCGTTACTAAAAAAAATTCCATACAACTCCTGAATATCGTGTACTGTCATTCAGGCTACCAATCAGACATCTTTGTTCCCTTCAAACCATCAAATCAGGGGTTGGTAAATAGTCAAAAAGGATGGGCCGCACGTTCTTGCGCGCTCTTGCCCCTCTATTAATCATATTAGTTGAGAGTGCTTCACATGATAGCCTACTTGCCTAGTTCTGGTGATTTTAAATTGTTTAATTAAAATCAACAATGATTTATCCCATTAAAAATACTATCACTAATAGCATTAATATATTAAAAAAGTAATAAAAAAAAAATACAATTTCAAGACCAAAACATCACATCATTACTGGTGGGACCCACTGTCACCTAATTAGTGGGAGCACTAATTAGTGCTCCCACTCATTTTCCATTTAAAATTTATGTTCATTCAAAAGATTTTTAATATTTGATCACTAATTATTGATATTTTTCTATTGCGTACTACTTGTAACTTGTTATTTTTCACGTTTAATAATAATTGAGAGTGTTATAGATGAAAATATCGTATATTTGTAAATATTAGACAAACTCACTATCGAAAGATTAAGGCTCTGTTTGGTTGTGCTCTGTAGTCAATTTTCTACCCGTGTGTTGGAGCATGAGGTTTGGTTTCGTTTTCAAATCAATTTTCTACACTCTGCAGAGAGAACTCTGATGCACAGGCGCCTTTTTTGTCCACCCGGTAGACCACCCGGATGTCCGGCTGATTTCCAGAATTTTTTTTTTTTTTTTTTTATGCAATTGATTTACATAATCGGGACAAATATTTTCTGAATTTTTTAAAATTTTTTATGTGCTTTAAAATAATTTTGAGTTGTATGTTTAGTTATGAGTTGTAAATTTTTGTATCACATATCAAATGTCACATCAATAATTCCCAACTCAAATCAAACCTCTTTTCCAAAACTATTTTCAAAACTCTTTACCAAACAAATTTTCTACACTCAAATCATAATTCCACAACACACAAACTCAAAATACAACTCATACTCTCAAATCACATTTACAAAACACGACCAAACGCTACCTAAGGTCCTCACAAAACAAATAGAGCGAAAGTATATAAGCAAAATAATAAAAAAAATCCATAGTGCAATTGTACAAAACTTCAAGGAGGTTATGAAATTTGATTTTTTTTTTTTTTTTTTTTTTCTAATTGTAATATATGTATTAAGTCATATTTTGAAAAAATGAATTGATTTTTTCAACATGCCATTCTAAAAATAATTAATCAAAACCAAATTCTCACAATTTTGGGGGGAGGGAAAGCTACATAGGTAGGAAGCCAATAGATGCAACACTAATCCTTATTGTCAATGAACCAAAATCAAGAGATTCAAAAACAAAGCGCAGGTTAGTGTCATACTCCAATACAACAAGCATTAGCAACACTTGCACGAAGCATACCCAGTCCAAAGCTGAAATTAGAAAAAGTACACCACGTATAATTACCAAAAATTTAAGCAGTGCACTTGAAGTAGAAACATTCTAATGTATAAGTTTCAAATTTCTAATCCTACAAATGTCATGGATAAAATCATTAATAGAAATTGAAAAGAGTGGGTACGGACAAAATCATTAACATGACATATTTTCTATGTTAAACCAAAAACACAACAGACAAACATTAGAAAACTTCCAAAAATATTGATAACAACCGTCTTTATACCTAATAAAATGAATTGATAACAACAAGCCAGTGTTGAAAGCTTCTGAGATGAACAACTCGATGTTGACCTTTAAAAAAAACAAAAAAGATTACTTGACATAAAAATAGATTCTAAGCGACAATTGCTTAATAATTATGCTTTATATGACCATTACGAACTGTTTTGGACTAATCAATATAATTTGAAATTCTTTTCACTATTATTGTATATGTTTATGGCATATGATTAAATAAAAAAGTATGTTCTATAGAACTATTACCCCCTTAAGTTGAATTTTATTCAATTCAACGATTGACCAAAAGAAATTTTTAATAAATAATATATTGTATGAACTTAGATCAATCAAATAATGATATTTCTATGCAATGATTCGGCCTAATCAATTTGTCTCATTTCAATTCTATCTATGGGGGATAATGATAAAGAAAAGGGGAAGAAGAATATACCCAAAAAAAAAAAAAAATTCATAAAAAGATGGATTAGTTAGGAGAGGGAGTGCCAAACATCCTAAGTAAATTATTTTGCATACATTTTTACTTTTTACCTCTTCTTCCCATTGTTTCTTGTAATCTCCGCTGCAGCACGCTATATGCTTAGCCTTCTCTTGACCTTGTTAGTGGTATGCCAACATTAGATATATATAGATATATATAAAAGCAGTGTTTAAATTATGTTCCACCAGGGCCTTCAAACTGATATCTAATTGACAAATTAAAACGAATTCATAAGGTAGGTTCATAATTAAATGGTCTATATATAAAAATAAATAAATATGCCAAGTATATTTTTGTCATTTTGTCATTTGCATTCAGTTTTTTATTTTATTTTTATTTATTTTTCTTTCAAATTGATGTCATTTGATTGCACAAACTTGTCAAAATCACTATTTTAAAAATAGAGACAACTCAAAATTCATAGAAAGCAGGACGAACACCAATCATGTAGTGGTCCATGTATACAATACCAATAAGAAATAATCTAGTTTATGAGAAAATAAATAAATCTTTCTATGTGATCGTATAATACGACACACACTCACAACCAAAAAATGAAATAAAATCTCACCATAGCTTAGTTTTATCAATGAATCTTCCCTCATAAGATGGTTTAATTCGGTGAGAAAATGTGTTTAATTAATTGTGTACACACAAACAGGCAACTATTTTAAACATGCAAACTAAAACAAAAATTGTAAAGAATTACAAAATATACCATAAGGCAGAGGAAGCAAGAGGAGTGAAGTAGCCTTCTTTAATTGTGGAATTGATTGGTCTACGGAAGAGAACATCACACAAAATAAAGAGTTAACTAATCCATATACACACAAGAATCACAAATCCATATAACGTGTTCTTATATTTTTGTGCAATTAGATCTGGCAACAATTGGACCAAATTATCTTAAATATCAAAGAAAGAGCAAATAGAAGCCTGATTAGTTACCCAAAATTTAACAAAGGAGAATGCCAACAATCAGACAAAATTTGGACTTTCTACATATTGAACACAATCTTAAAAAGAAATCCAAGAACCTAAAAATGTAAAACTGGATAAATGGTAATATTCCATTCCAAAATAGAACCACCAACCATGATAATGAAAAAACAAACTCAAAAAGCCTAGGTAAAAAAAGAGAAGAAATTGATTTCTAAATTTCATCTCATTCAAAATCCAGAAAGACCATACCATAAAACCAATTGATTAACACATGAAAGATTTGTGGCACAAAAAATGAATTTAATTTATTAAGAAAAAAATGTAATGTCAAAACTGTACATGAATAAAAAAATATGTGCATATAATAACAAACATTAGCATTCATTCCCACCACACATCTAAACGCCACTACAGGAAATTGGAGTTTTAGCGGCGTTTGTAAGAAGTTACAGCGATGTTTAATATTTTCGTCACTGATACGGCTACCGCAATAACTTTACAACGTTTGAAAAACGTCGCTAAAAATATTAGACGGCGTTTTTTAAAACGCCACAAAATATTTGACATCTGCTACAAATTCCGTCAAACTAATGTATGATGTCATTTAGTGGCCTTTTGTTTTTTTTCAAAAACGCCACCAATTTTTTTTTTTTGTGTGTGTATGGGGGGAAAACCAGAATACCATGAGGCACATAAATGAATAGCAATTTGGGCCCCTAAAGAATTTATGTTATTTGAATGTCATCTTCCACTCAAAGAACAGAAAACTGAAGGTTACATTTCTATTATCTAAATTTCATCAGGTAGAAAAATAAAAAATGTCATGCACTACAACAAATATCACTTTTTATAGCGTGCAAAAAATGTTATCAAAAGTAGATAATATCATTTGTTGAAATGCTATATTATCCCATATTATTAAAAGCCTATAATTTTCAATAGCATTTATTGAGTGCTACACGTGAACGCGATCAAAGAATACCATAGCATTCTAATAATGCTATTGAATTATAATAGTAGTTTTATCATGCTACAAATTCTCTTTCATAACAATTTGCAAATGTTGTCATACATGATGTTAATACCATCATGCGATAAGACCCATTGGGGCATGTCTTGAGTCTTTTTCAATAATTCAAACCGTTCAAATTGTCAGGTTCATCGAATAGATCATCCATGGCAAAAATTAACTAAATTGGACATCTTTAGCCTTATATTACATTTGTTTTTCAAAAAATAAATGGTTAACATGATTTTAATAATTTTTTAAAAACAATTAAGACTTGATCATGGGGTTACAGATGTCCGATTAATTTGATTTTTTATATGAATGATATACTCGACAAATCTTACAATATGAACGGTTCAGATCATCAAAATACACTCAAAAAATAACTCTATAGACCCTCACAACAGGGCTGCTGTACCTTCTCAACCCATGTCACGCTTTACCTAAGCAGAAGCGTTGGTTGATTTTTGTTACCATCTATAACTAGGATATATAGAGATAGTTATATAAATTATAGAGATAGTTATATAAATTTGGTTATATGGGATAATTTGAGAATAGAAAAAATTATAACATAAATATTAAGTCAAGCCTCATTGAATAATAGAATAGATAGATGACACTAGTTTGGATATACCTTATTTTTGTTTTACAAAAAATATTATACACACAAAAATATTAACACAAAAACAGACAGTGTGATCGATATTTGTCATGAATATGGTATGAATAATTGAATAACGCTAACAATACTTACCCAAAAAAGAATAACGCTAATAATAAAATTCGAACTCGCTATCTACCTAACATTTTCCCATATCGAGAATGGACCCATAAGGGAATATTAGGGGTTCCTCATGCCCAAGTAATTGGTCCTAAAATGAGAGAACGACCTGGTCAAAAAAAAAAAAAAAATTGAGAGAATGACAAAAAGGAAATTAATGTTGTGTTTGAATTCAACCCACTATAAAAAATTAAGGTTTTGGAGATCAAAATTTAGAAATAAAATTATTTTTAGGGACCAAATAATTTTGTTGCGGAAAGTGTCGTTATTATATTTTTAGCAACAAAAATTAGACATTAGTGATGAATTATTATCCTTTTGGGACTAAATTTTTTGTCTCAAAAAATAAACCATTTTGAGACCAAATTATTTTGCCCCTAAAAATCTATTTATTAGTGACATTTTCAAAATTTTGTCGCTAAATACCTTGTTTTTGACTTTTCGGTATGACTTTTTAACAACTATCCTCATGACAATGGAAATTGATCCCTAAATGTCTTTTGTAACAAAATTTTTACTTCTAAAGACCAAAACATTTGGTCTCTAAAACTCTTATATATTGTAGTGACCCTTTTCATTTCACAACAAACAAAGCTTTTATTGCTTCCTCTAAATATCTTCCTTTAGTCATGCACGTATATAATTATGAATAAATCTGCAACACAGATATTAATTTTGTAGAATTTGACACAAAATGTATATGAATGAATAAGATTTTTCATAAATAGAGTCCCATAAAAACTCACTCATTCACATATATTTTGTGTCTAATTTTATGATTAAATTTAATATACTTGGGGATTATTACATGATTGGTTGATTGAATAGTCCTCAAAAGTCAGTGGCATATGACATACTAAGTTTTTGAAGTAATACTATAATGATCATCTATTTTTATCATTATCTTAGAAATATATATTAGTAATGAAATCTATTATACTAATATTGTGTTGACAAATAAAATGATAAGTATAACTTGATATAGAAATGTGGTAAGTCTAGTATTATTCGAGTTTTTAATTAAAGGACTCTGTTAATTAGTGTATATATGAAGAAAGACAAAAGAAAATAAGAAAAGTAGACCTCTGCGAGTGTACTGCAGTTTGTAGGGAATGCCCAGTTCTTGATCTGTTCAAAACCTGTCCTCCTACTTACTTCTGTAGACAGCAAGATAACTGTATTTTTAATTATGGTAAAATTAGATAATTATTATTATACAGATCACACATTATGCATTTGTTACCTGATTCTTTCTTTTCTGTGGTTTCGATATCACAATATTCTTGATGAGAGGCTGATTCAACTTGACAGCGGCGTTTGTGATGACAATCTCTAGCCTTGTGATTTTGGAACCAATGGAAAACATTCTTGCCTTCAATCATGCCATATTGGCGAAGCTGTGCGGTAATATGATGAATTTGCTCAGCAGAAGGTGTTCGAATCCCACGCAGATACAATTCTTCCAGTGCCTAGCACCATTCAGTGATGAATATTTATATGTTGAAATTGCAAATAAGGTATGCAAAATGAATTTGTTGTATTGAAGCATTTGTATGGTCTATTATCACTATTACTTACTCTGCACATAAATATATACTTGTTTTGGATCTAAATGTCTACATGTCATTAGTATAACTTAATTTTCATTGAAACAAACATCCATTAATAATTATTTTTGTTTTTGGTAACACTATAATTTTATGGACTTGGCTTGGGGGATACTGTTGCCACAAAGAAAGGCTTTGGCTCTTCCACTTCGGTTGCTGACAGTGGCTCATAACAAATTACCCAACCTCAAAATCAGATACAAGTTGATATTAATGCACTCGTCAGGGCAAACAACCATAGCATCTCGGCCTCACAAATGCCCAACTAAACACCTCGCTTGTTGCTGTTGAAA
This sequence comes from Camellia granthamiana, assembly GCA_036172215.1. NCBI lineage: Eukaryota > Viridiplantae > Streptophyta > Magnoliopsida > Ericales > Theaceae > Camellia > Camellia granthamiana. The sequence goes on along the minus strand of CM069911.1, from coordinate 94,803,732 downwards.
TGGGATTGCGACTATGGGATTTGACTTTCATTACTCTTTGGCATTGAGTTTTTGATCTTCAACATATCAAGAGTCTCAACCTATTTTTTCACTCTTCTCACCTTCAAGAGAGATGTCAAAATTGAAAACTTAATATCTTAAATATCTATAATTTAGAACTTTTTGGACGGTTTTAAAGTTGAGGACAATTTTTTATGTTTAGAAACATAGTTTTTGGATGGTTTGGAATGTACAGACAGTTTTTGAATTTTTGAAACTTATGAATTTTTTTTTTTTTGATGTTTGAAATAATATTTTAATATATATTTTTATGAAATTTGTTTGTAATATTTTTTTTTAGATTGTACATAACAGGTGAAATAGAACTTGTTGAATTTAAAAAAAAAAAAAAAAAAAAAAAAAATTATATATATTCTACAATAGGCAAAATAGGCTGTTGTGTTAAATATTTAATGGCTAGCATTGACTGTTGTGGTTTGTTTCTTGAATTAACAGCGCGCAAAAGTAGTCGTAGAAAAATTAAACATGACATATAAAATGCGCTGTTAAAAGTTTTTAACGGCGTTAAAAGTGAATGACTTTCCATGACTGGTCATAATATGACTTTACTTTGCGCATCGTAGAATCGTATCCACGACGTGCATTTGGTGCCGTAAAAATCATTTTTTGTTGTAGTGTATTTTTATTAAATTATTATTATTTTTTAATAACACAACTAATTATTTAATAATCCTAGAGTATCACGTGACATTATACATTAGTTTTTTTTATAAAAAATAAAAATAAAAATAATGATCTTACAAAATTTTTTATGAATATAACATTTTAACTTATTTTTATTAAGTAATTAAAAGACAAATAATGACTCACTTAAACCAACTATTTCTAGCCTAATTGGCCACCATTATTCTCCTAATGGCTTAAGCTCAAGAAAGAAGTCATGTGTTCAATTCTCTCTAAGAGGACTTGATTTTGGAGGAGGAGGCTAACTCCCATTGATACTAATTTAACAATTAGCAACTGACTTTTGCCGATCAAATTAGAAAAAAAATTACAAAAAAAACACTTATGTTGTGTGTGGTTTATGGATTAGGAATTTGAAATAAAAAAATAAGTAAAATGTAAATGAAATATAACTGTATCACTATTTTTCATTCACAAAAAATAGGTAAAATGGATTAGGAATGTAATTGAGAGGGAGATTTATGATCTGCAATTGGGCCGAGGTAACAACCGAGCAGGTTGGAAGCCCAATGTGGCTTTGGGCCGAGATGATCTGCGATCCGCCCAGAATTGGGCTACTCGGACTTGGGCCGGGCAGGTGTTGGGCCGAATATGCGCCGCCCAGTCCGGAAAGAATTTGCTCGGTTAAGGCAACGCAGCTAGTCAGGTTGACTGAACGGCGCCCGGAAAGGCTTCGTCAGCCGAGCTACCTGTCTGCTCGGCAGAAGGGCCGACCAATCAGTTAAATGACCGGCGCCCGGAAAGGCGCAGTCGGCCGAGATACTTGTTTGCTCGGCAGGAAGGCCGACCACTGGTGAGCACGAGATGTCCTGGGCACGGCTTTACAGAGATGCTGCCAAGCCCGGTTCTCTTGAGCTTGGCCAGTGAAGTGCTTGGGCAGGCAGCACAGCCCGGCCACGGATAGAGCAGCTCGGCTGCCGAGCTCCAGCAGAGAAGGTTGGCAGTTGAGATTAGGTGATGTTCAGCAAGGTTTATGCTGACAGATGGGATAGCAGAGCCACGTGTCAGGAGATGACTGGGAGTGGATATGGGGCGCAGAGGGTATATAGGCATGTCTGCGCCCCCCATACGCGACAGACGAACACTTTGTAAGAAAATACTTACACCAAACACTCTCCACTCTTTCTCTCTCTATCCCAAGGTGTGTGCTAACTTGATCGTCGGAGGGGTTTTTCGGCCACACACCGCCGGGTAGCTCACCGCCGTTGTGTTCGCAGGTGATCGGACAGAAACGGAGCTTGGAAGAAAGGAGTACGGGCTTGCCGGAATATTTGCTCCCCGTACAATTGGCGCCATCTGTTTGAATCTTGCAGATAAAACCTTGTCGTCCGAAGCCCTTCAGATTGCCTTCAATGGCGAACAACGAAGAGATTCAGGTGTCCGCCATCGACGGAGTCACTCCGGAGTCGGGCCGGCGTAGAGAGAGACCCCCCACCATCTCTCCAATGGGGGACCTGGAGACATACCAGGGAGAACAGTCAGGCGACGCGCGGGATAAGCGCGGGAGGAGTTATGGACATTCGCGGAGTCCGGAGGGTCATCGGCGGCTGAGAGATTCGCACGCCAGACGCCTCGAAAGCAAGTTGGAGGACCAGGATGCCGTCATCCGGCGAATGGCAGCAGAGATGGAGGAGTTGAAGCGGCACGTCAAAGGGAAGGGTGTAGCTGGAGTGGGTGACCACAGTGAGCGCACCCAACCCCGCCGCTCAGGTAGCCAGAGTCAGCGACACACTCCGTCCATCTCCATAACCAGAAGCTACAAGGTTGGTGATTCCGATGTGCGCGCAGAGAAGTCCAGCGCGCAAGATAGTACCTACCAACCCTCACGTCCGGCGATGACGTCGAGGTACACCTATTCCGCTCGAACAGAAGATTTGCGGGCAGTTCTTAGGGAGCGGGCTCGCCGGCGGGAGGCTCAGAGGATACCGGCGTTTCAACGGTTATCTTATGGGGTTCTTGCCAGCGAGGAGGTCGGAATGCCTCCGCCCCGCCAAGCAGCACCGCTCCTGGTGGATTCCGACTTGGCAAGGTTGAGCGCCACCCCTTTCTCGCTGGAGATAGAGACAACACCTCTTCCATCGGGCTTCCACCAGCCAAAGTTTACGTTGTACGACGGGAAGACAGATCCTTACATGCACGTAAGTCATTTCCGACAAGTCATGGCCGGACATAGGCGAAATGACGCTCTTATGTGCCTCATCTTTCCGTCAAGTTTGGGTGAACTGGGTTTGAAGTGGTTCGAAAGGTTGCCGGAGGGGAGTATAGAGAGGTGGCATCAGTTGGCCGAAGCCTTTGTGACGCACTTCAAAACCAACACCAAGACACCCAAAGAAGTGGATCACCTACTGAGTGTCAAGATGGAACCGAGCGACACATTGAAGGCATACAACTCCAGATATTGGGAAACCTTCAATGGGATCTTGGATTGCCCGGTCAACCTAGCAATCACTCAGTATAAGCGTGGTCTCCCGGTCGGACATAGACTGCGGGACTCACTTACCATGCATCAGCCGACGTCCATGGGCCAGCTCATGCAGCGCATCAATGAGCACATCCGGGTTGAGGATGATGCTTCAGCATCTACTGTGAAGACAACTCCGGTAGCAACAGACAAGAAGATAGCGGGCAAAGTGCACGCAATTGGGCAGGACTCCAGCCGCTTAAGTGACAGAGCAGAGGAATCAGACCGTGGTTCGAATCGTAAGAACCGGGGTAGAGGACGTCGGAACGACCGGGATGACTACACCCGAGATGATGTTGAGGATGCCAACAGGAGGTTGAAGGCAAGGACTGGCATCACCACGGTCTTTAAGATTCTGATCTATCGCATACTTAGTGAAATCCGAGACGAGGAGTATGTCCAGTTTCCTGCTAAGTTGGGCGATGGATAGAAGGGCTACAATCCGCGGTATCGCTGCACATTCCATCGGGAGAGAGGTTACCGGACTGAGGATTGTTTGCCTTTAAGGCAACACTTAGAAGAGCTGGTCGCGGCCAGGCACCTAGACCTTTACATTGATGGCGGCGTCAAGCCGACTCATGCTCCGGTTGATCCCAGGGGACAGGATGACCGAGATGCGCCCCCACAAGGAGTTATTAATGTGATACACGGCATAGTGGAGCCGGAGCGTGTTTGTGAACTCCGGGGAATGATCAAGAAAGCAGAACACATGAGGGAAGTTTTGTCGGTACAGCCCGCCATTAAGAGGGGGAAGACCGAAGAGAAAGATGTGATTAGTTTCACCTCGAGGGATCTAGAGCGCATCCAGACGCCGCACAACGATGCCCTAGTAGTGACACTTCGCGTCAAGGAATTTGATGTCAAACGGATCTTGATCGATCAGGGAAGCTCGATCGAGATCATGTATTACGACGCGTTCAAGCAACTCAAGCTCCGAGAAACAGACTTGGCACCGGCAACATCGCCACTTGTTGGTTTCAATGCTCAGCCAGAGTGGCCTTTGGGAAAGATTATCCTGCCGGTCAAAGCGGGATCCGTGGTCAAGCAAGTGGAGTTTTGGGTGTTACAAGTGCCTTCGACTTACAACCTCATCCTTGGAAGGGGATGACTCCACGCCATGCAAGCTGTAGCATCGACCTACCACCAGGTGATGAGATTCCCCTCGGCTATGGGGGCAATCGAGGAGATTTGGGGGGATCAGGTCATGTCCAAACAATGTTTCGTGGCGGTGAACGGCAGCCGGGCTGCCAAAGGCTTTGTACAAATGATTGAAGGACCGGAAGACCGAGGTGTTCTGGAGGATGTGGGCACTAAGGCAAAGGACAAAGCTGTGGAGGACTTGGTTGAGGTGCGAATTGAGATGGAGCGGCCGGATAAGTTCTTCCTGCTCAGTTCCAGCCTTACCGCCCAAGAAAGGACCGAGATGGTTGAGTTTTTGATGGCCAACTGTAACAAGCCCGCGAGGGACCTCACTACAGTTCGGACTCGATTTGTGCCACGGTTCTAAATCTTGAACCAAAGAGTCCAAATCCGGCAAATCGTTTTGAAAACAGATTTTTGTTTGAAAGAAGTGCCAAACATGGACTGCTTTGCCAGATACAGAGTCGCCACCTAAATATTTTTTAATGGGAAATTTAGGAAACCCTAACTCGGTGCCAAAGGCCACGTGTCCGTCATCACCAAAGTTGGCTCGGGAACTTGGGTACGATTGGGGAAGGTCACATCGTGAGCACCCCCGCTCGCCCGGTCAAAGACCGGCCTCTACTAACCATGATATCTACTTTTGAAAACATTGTATGCTCTTATTTCGGTTATTAGCCTAGGTTACTATGTGATGCTCGCAGCAAACAAGTATAGACCGAGTCGCCTGAATGGGAACAAAACATTTCATGTTTGTTTGAAAGACGGTTTGCTACCCGCAGGTAGGCTTAAAATGCAGATTTTGCCACCCTCAGGTGGGCTTAGAAAACATGGTGTTGCCACTATCTAGTGGGCTTAAAACAAACATTTGATGAATTATTCCAATTCAGATAACTCAACCTTCACCCACAGGCATTCAAGGCAGTTATATCACATAAGCATATAGCCTCATGGCAAGCATGCTAACATGGCAACGCTCACACGCATGCAAGGATGCTAAAGCATAAAACTCACCGAGTACTCCAAGCCAAAACAGAAACTACATTAGAAATCATGCATGATCCTAAGTATACAGAAATGCCTAATGCAACACATGCAAAAATGCAATTATAGCAGGCTCGGCTATTCTAAACATGGCATATGGAATGCTACAACTAACATGTATTCAATTTGGAATTGAAATACAAATGCAGTTTGTATGATGCGCCGAGTCCGGTGCGTGCAAAACAGATGAATGATGCAAACATGCTGTCATACTGTATGCTAATTGAAATATGCCCTAATCTACCATCATAAGCGGGTAAATAAAAGGGAGAAAGACGTGGGGTTGGAAGACATACATCACACTCACCCACACTTATTACAGCATTGCCCTCGCGTAGAGGGTCTAAATAAATATACAGTCCGAAATAAAAGAATAATACAGTCCGAAATAATACAGATTCCTAATTGATTAACAAATTAACTAAGAAAGTGGTAAAGCTGGCATGCAAGCCAGGGACTGCCTTGCTTATGATGAATGATGTATGCCGGACTGCTTTGGCGCGGAAATCCATTGGGATGCCCCAATTAGCCTCTGTTTGCAATATTTCTCGAAATGCGTGTCAGGCTCCAAGAAGTTGCTGATTCTTAATTTTGCTGCAACAGAGAGCAGGAAAAGGGCATAGCAATGTATTTCACAAATATATGCATGCCTCGATCCTCGTGCCACCAATCACGCATCTCGATGCATGATGGCTGAGGAGTCGGATTGCACAACTCAATATAGGATGAATGCGTATGAATGCTACAACAAAACCTAACTCCATCATGGGTAATCCGGAGTGTCGGTGACTTGGGAATTGAGACCCGTTCCGTCACTCGGGGTGCGAAACGTGCCTCGTTTCCCGTGCCCGGGCTAATTCCTATCCCGAACACTATGCAATATGCATGATATGCATGAAATGTAGCTAATATGCAACCTAGTATGCACAATGCGGATGAAAATGAGATGTCTCGAAATGCGTGCACACGGGCACGCAAACCGAGGAATACGGAATGACACACGAAATGCAATGATGGGCTTATACCAACATGAGAGGGCCTCAGCCGCACTCATATAGGATGCCGTTGGATAAAAAAAGAAGTGCCTCGAAATGTGTGCACACGGGCACGCAAACCGAGGCAATGACATAAAGGCACGAAATAGCCTGAAATATGATATACAATGAGACTAAAATGAGATGTCTCGAAGTGCGTGCCCACGGGCACGCAAACCGAGGAAGTGACATGCACGATGCAATGAGACTAAAACGACATACAGAATGCAAAATGGACTTACACTAACATGAGTAGACCTCAGCCACACTCACATAAGAAGCCGTCGGATAGAAATGAAGTGCCTCGAAATGCGTGCACACGGGCACGCAAACTGAGGCAATGGCATACGCAATGCAAATGACCTGGAAAATGCAAATTGGGCTTACACTAACATGAGAGGGCCTCAGCCGCACTCACATAAGAGGCCGAGAGATGAAAATGAAGTGCCTCGAAATGCGTGCACACGGGCACGCAAACCGAGGCAATGGCATAAAGGCATGAAATGGCATGCAAATGCAATGATGGGCTTATACCAACATGAGAGGGCCTCAGCCACGCTCACATAGGACGCCGAGAGATGAGAATGAGCTGCCTTGAAATGCGTGCACACGGGCACGCAAACCAAGACAGTGGCATACGCAATGCTAATAACATGGAAATGAAACGTGGCATATGGCATATGAAAAATGCAAATTTCAGTAGCTAAAATGATGCACAAATAGCCCCCGAATTATGACAAAATTACACCCGATGCCCGAAATGTAATGTTATGCACCCGAAACGGCCTACAGCCCTACTAAACATGCACAATATGGACATAACATGTAAAAAAGTAGCAAGGCAACCCCTAAACTAGAATTTTTTCAGTACAAAGTATGGCCAAACAATGATCACAAGTATGGCAAAAATAGCTTGCAAAAATGGGGGAAAAGAGGAGAATTACAAAGCAAGTGGTATATATAATGCTCAAACTGAAAAACACAGTTCTACAAAATTAAAGAGGGGCCAAAAATATGCACATTTACAAGAGATGACATCCCCCAATTCAGTATGTAGGTATGCTAAACATAGCATGCAAAATAATGTGCCAAAAGGGGCTATAACATAAGGTACCAAAAGAATACACCAAATGACCTAAGACCCTTAACAAAACACGAATAATAGGCCAAAATAAGGCACTTTCTAAGCCTGATGAAGGCTGAAAACAGGATCAAATAAGCCTAACAAAGCATGCAAAATAATGAACCAAAGAGAGGTATTGAGACAAGTAGTATATAGAAAATTCAAACAGCAAAATTTCCTTCTACAACATTGAAGAGGAGTCCAAGATATGCATATTTACAGTAGATGGCAGCCTCAAAATCAGAATAAAATCATGCTAGAAATGCCATGCAAAATAGGGCCACCAAAGGGGCCACAAAGAGAGGTGGTACTAGCTTTCACCAAACAAGGTTGAGCCCTTCTTCAATGTTGAAGAGGGGCTCAAAATATGCACTTTTACAGTTTATGTCATGTTCAAAATCAGATTACTCGTGAGTCAAAGAAAGCTTGCAAAAAAAAAGGCATATGATGAGATATTGAAACAAGTATGAGATAGGGATCCCAAATGATGTTGAGACCTTAAACAAACATGAAGAACACCTCAAAATAGTGACATTTCTAGTTAATCTCGGAGCCCAAAACCACAAGCAAATAGGTCTAAGAAATGAGCCAAAATAGGGCTAGAAAAGAGGGAAAGAGGACTTACCCTTGTAGACAACTTCTTGGCCCCCTTTTGCTTGAAGAATGGATGCTTCCTAGCTGCTGGAATTCTTCCCTTGTTGCTGGAAATGGTATGGTGATGATAGAGCTTGGAGTTGATGAAGAAATGGCCCAGTACCTTGAAGATTTTTTGAACTTTTGGCTATGGAAATGAAGGTTTTTGGGAGAGAGGCTTTGAGATGAAAATTGCTAACCCTAGCAAAGGAGCTGTCCAGCCCCTTTAATAGGCAAGAAAGGGTGTAAAAGGGGAGGGAAATGGAGGCAAGCTTTCCCTCCCAAAATATCTCCCGGAGGGCTGGGATATTTTGAAAAATATCCGGACAGCTGTAAAGGGTGGAAAAGCAGAAAGCTGGCCGACCAGGTAACTTTTTAGAAGGTGGCCGGCCGGCCACCTCAACTGGTCGGCCAGCCACTCACCCAGGCCGGCCGGCCATGGCCCAAAAATGAAGTCAAGAATTTCTGGCCGACCACCATGTTTTAGGGTCCTCCCAAGTGTGTAGAATAAGGCCCCAGGGTTGGAATTTGGCAACACTGAAACAAGAGTCACAACATAGAACTTGAAGGAGAGGCTCAAAAATAAAATTCACAATTACTGGCCGACCACCACTTTTTGGTGTCCTCCCATGTCCCCTCATCACAAATATGTAGTCTCGGCTCGAAGAAAATACCCCTAGGGTGTTCAACATTAGCGTAGAAGTGAGCAAAACGGGCGCCGGAGGAGCGAAACTGGTTTTCTGGAACAATTGCTGGCCTTCCACCCTCCAGTGATCTTCTTGATGTTAAAACAGAGGTACCTGCCAAATTTGAACAAAAACTAATGCAAAATGAATGCTCGGGGCCCAAATCACGCAGTTCGGGGTCCCGAAAATAGGCTGCAGGCACCGAAAGTGGTGTTCGGCCACGAAGTGGGTATCAGAGGCCCCAGTGTTCCTCAATATGATAAAACAGAGGCACTTGCCAAAAATTGGAGAAATCGGAGATGGTTGGGCGGTCCCGAACCGAGGCACACGGCCTGACGGTCCCGAAAATCGGGAACCGGGCTCCGAAACGGGCAAAATGGCCTACGGCCACGAAAAGTAGCTCACGGCCACTAAGAGATAGCCTACAGGACCACTCCCTCCCCTCAGGAAAGAAAACAGAGAAAACCGAGTCTGGTTCGCAAACCGAGACAAGGCACAGAAGAGGGTTCGGAAGTCCGGAGGCGGGGCGCACGGCCGCGACTCTGAGACTTCTGAACGAGCACAACATGCAACATCACCGAGCGCTCAATCGGTGACGTCTGAGTCTTAAGGTCGGTCAAAAATGGGGTGTCTACACCAACATCGAAGTCTTTGCATGGTCGCCTTACGACATGCCCGGCCTCGATCCAAGTTTTATCTGCCATCACCTCAACGTCTTCCCTGGAGCAAAGCCAATCATCCAGCGAACAAGGAGATCAGCGTTACATCACGTCGAGGTAGTAGCAGAGGAAGTCAAAAATTTGCTTGAGACACGAGCAATTCAGGAAGTGCATTACCCTCGGTGGATCTCCAACACAGTAGTAGTGTCCAAGAAGAATGGAAAGTGGCGAGTTTGTGTCGACTACAAGACAGTCAACCGAGCTTGTCCCAAAGATAGCTTCCCTTTGCCGCGCATTGACCAGGTTGTGGATTTAATGGCTGGACATAATAGGCTAAGTTTCTTGGATGCGTACCGCGGTTACCATCAGATCGCCATGCATGGGCCTGACCGAGAGATCACCTTCTTCACGACTCCAAGGGGTCTTTTCTGCTACCGAGTCATGCCTTTTGGTTTGAAGAACGCCGGGGCAACCTTTCAGAGGATGGTGACCAAGATGTTTGCTCCTTTGCTCGGCCGGACAATGGAGGCTTACATCGATGATATGGTGGTAAAAAGCCGACTTGAGGCAAACCATTTGTCCGACCTAGCCGAGATGTTTGCCATCCTAAAGAAGCACAAGCTGCGCTTGAATGCGTCAAAATGCGCCTTTGGTGTGGGGTCCGGCAAATTTTTGGGATTCCTAGTCACGAACCGAGGCATCGAAGCAGACCCTGGTCAGATCAGAGCCATGCAAGAGTTGAAGCCGCCCAGCTCGGCTAAGGACGTGCAGCATCTGGCCGGGATGGCCGCCGCGCTTAATCGATTTATAAGCCGGTCATCAAATCGCTGTCGCCCTTTCTTTCAAGCATTGAAGTCCAAGTTCTCATGGGACGGAGAGTGTGACCAAGCTTTGGCTGAGCTCAAGGAATATCTGTCTTCTCCACCGCTGTTGGTTACTCCTGTGCCGGGTGAGGCACTCTACCTTTACCTTGCTTTCTCACAGCACGCAGTCAGTGCGGTGATCGTCCGAGCTGAAGGGATCAAGCACCTCCCAATCTTTTATGTCAGTAAAACCTTGCTGCCGGCAGAAACGAGGTACTTGCCTTAGAAAAGCTTGCGTTGGCATTGATGATGGCTTCTAGGAAGTTGGCGCACTATTTTCACGCCCATACCATCATCGTACTGACCGAGTTTCCCCTTAAGGCCTTGTTTGAACAGGCGGACTTCTCTGGCCGAATCCTCAAATGGGCGGTTGAATTGGGGCAGTATGATGTGAAGTTCCAGCCGCGCACAGCTATAAAGGCCCAGACTCTGGCCGATTTCGTGGCGGAATTCTCCCCAAGTACCCATCCGATATGCCCGGTCGATATTGCCGTGGCAGAAGATGAAGAGAATGCAAGCCTGACCAGGGTACAACAACTTGGTGGAGTTGGCGACGCGGAATTTGCGCGCCCCACCAAAGTGCCCTCAACTTGTCCGTTTCCACCAGCCGGTGACGCGATGACGGAGTCAGGTATTGTTGTCCCACCCACTCCGTCCGGTACCGCATCACCAGGGGGGAAGTAATGGAACTACTCAGCACAGAGCCCGCGGCCGGCATAATACCGCAGTCTGGTGATTCGCCTACGGACTTATGCATTCCAGACCGACTTGCTGAGTCCGGTGCTGAATCACCAAGGGGGGCTGGAGTAGAGCCAGTCGACGCAGAACTTGAAACCGGACAGTCGAGCGACCATGATCCCACCACCCTTCGTAACTCTCAAGACCCATCAGACTGTTGGAAGCTTTTCGTGGGGGAGATGTGGAAGCTTTTCGTTGATGGAGCATTGAACCGTCACGGTGCCGGCTTAGGTATCGTTCTTATCTCCCGGATGGCCTAACCATTGAACATTCTATCACGCTTGGCTTCCCAGCATCTAACAGCGAGGCTGAGTACGAGGCCCTTTTGGCCGGGCTCAAGAGCGCTATTCAGATGAAGGCTACCAAGCTGATTGTGTACAGTGATTCCCAACTTGTGGTTAACCAAGTCTCTGGGATTTACGAAGCAAAGGATGAAAGAATGGCGAAGTATCAAGCTCTGGTCAGAGAACACATCAAACAGTTTCTAGCAATCAGAGTCTAACAGATTGGCCGTGAAGAAAACAGCCGGGCTGACGAACTGGCCGACCTCGCTTCGATAGTAGATAGTACGTCTCCAAACCCCCTGTTAATTGACTTTCTTCCACGGCCAAGCATTGAAGATGCCGGGCAGACGGATGTACTCTGCGCCGCGCTAGGTCCTTCTTGGATGGACCCCATAGTCTTGTTTCTCAGAGACCGGACTCTACCAACCGACAAGAAGGAAGCGCACAAAGTCCGGGTGAAGTTAGAGCGGTTTTGGCTCTCTCCATCTGGTGCGTTGTATAAAAGTCCTTCACTGGTCCCTATCTAAAATGCGTGCACCCGAGTAGTGTGGAGGCCTTTCTGTTCGAAATTCACGAAGGCATTTGTGGCAGCCATATAGGGGGCAGGTCCTTGGCCTACCGAGCTATTTCGCAGGGATACTGGTGGCCGTGCATGCAGGCCGACGCACAAAAGTACGTCCGCAAATGCGAGAAGTGCCAGAAATTCGCCCATCAGATCCATCAGCCTGCCAGGGAACTTCTTCCCCTCACCAGTCCTTGGCCCTTCGCCATGTGGGGGCTAGATATAGTGGGGCCACTGCCAACAGCACCGGGCAACCGGAAATTCTTCATTGCGGCCACAGATTACTTCACGAAATGGGTTGAAGCTGAGCCCTTGGCAACAATCAAAGAGAAAGACGTGAGGCGGTTTGTCTGGCAGAACGTGGTCACACGGTTTGGCGTCCCAAAAATTTTGATCTCTAACAATGGCACCCAGTTTGACGGTCGCCTATTCAGAGGATTTTGTGAAGATCTGAAGATTGAGTTTTACAACTCTACTCCGGCTTACCTGCAGTCCAATGGTCAAGCCGAAGCATCGAACAAGACTATTCTGGATGGGTTAAAGAAACGACTGGAAAAGGCAAAGGGAAAATGGGCTGAGGAATTACCCAGCATCCTTTGGGCATACCGAACAACCCCGCGGCGATCTACCGGGGAGACTCCATTTGCTTTGGCTTATGGCATGGAGGCGGTCATACCTTTGGAAGTTGGCATGCCCACTCTAAGAAGCGAGAGTTTTGAGCCATAATTGAATGCCGAGGCAATTGCCTTGGAGCTGGATCTAGTGGAAGAGCGTCGGGAGAAGGCTCTCATCCACGTGGCCGCCTACCAACAAGAGCTCTCAAAGAAGTACAACAAGATGGTGCACCCCAGACCGTTCAAAGTTGGTGATTGGGTTTTGAGGAAAGTTATGGGCAACACCCTGGTGCCAGGTGAAGGCAAACTAGGGGCAAATTGGGAAGGACCCTACAAGATCACCGGTCTGGCAGGCAAGGGGGCTTACCACTTGGAGGATCTAGAGGGAAGAGCCATTCCCCGGCCATGGAATGCGGCCAACCTTAAACTGTATTATTTCTAGCTTTAGCTTTCTCTTCTTGTGCAAAGGAGTTTTTTGGCTTGCACTTCAGAATGTAAATTCTTTTTGTCAATATATAGAAGTGATTTTGCTTTAGATTGTTGTTCTTAAATGTAAAAACCGAGATGTTTTGCTCCGGTTGGAAGAGTTGGTGTTTTGTCCAACTTAGGATTCCCGACCGAGATGATTTGCTCCGGTTGGAAGAGTTGGTGTTTTGTCCAACTCAGGATTCCTAACCGAGATGTTTTGCTCCGGTTGGAAGAGTTGGTGTTTTGTCCAACTTAGGATTCCCAACCGAGATGATTTGCTCCGGTTGGAGGAGTTGATGTTTTGTTCAACTTAGATATTTCTTGCCGAGATGTTTTGCTCCGGTTGGAAGAGTTGGTGTTTTGTCCAACTTAGGATTCCCAACCGAGATGATTTGTTCCGGTTGGAAGAGTTGGTGTTTTGTCCAACTTAGGATTCCTAACCAAGATGTTTTGCTCCGGTTGGAAGAGTTGGTGTTTTGTCCAACTTAGGATTCCCAACCGAGATGATTTGTTCCGGTTGGAAGAGTTGGTGTTTTGTCCAACTTAGGATTCCTAACCAAGATGTTTTGCTCCGGTTGGAAGAGTTGGTGTTTTGTCCAACTTAGGATTCCCAACCGAGATGATTTGCTCCGGTTGGAGGAGTTGATGTTTTGTTCAACTTAGATATTTCTTGCCAAGATGTTTTGCTCCGGCTCGAAGAGTTGGTGTTTTGCCCAACTTAAGCCATACCAACCGAGATAATTTACTCCGGTTGAAGAAGGCGGTGATTTGTTAAACTTTGCTGTTTAAACCGATATGGGTATTCCGGTTTACGAAGTTACTGTTTTGTTATGCTTTGTACTTCGACCGAGTTATGTATTTCGGTTGACAATGTGTTCAAATTTAGGATTTATACTGAGATGTTTGGCTGAAGATGGAATTGATGACAACCGTGCAAACACTTAACAAAAATATCAAGTTCTTCATTGATAGAAAGTCAATACAAAAGGTGGGGACTGAGCCCGGTTACATCAGAAGTGCAGAAAGCAAACACACAAAAAGGAAAGAACACTAAACTAAGGGAGAGAGATTGGTAAACTCGTCCTCGGCGGCCTCAAGGTTGATGGTTGGACTTTTATCTTGGGCACCGGGCTCATCATGGCCGGACTGCTCTTGCACCTCGGCGTCCTCCGCCTCTGTATCTGTCTCGGCGTTTCCCTCTTCAAGCCCTTCCTCGGCCTCAGCTTGCAACGCGCTGAAGACGTCGTTTGCATAAGGCACGAGGTAGACCGGTAGGGAAGCAGCAGGAGGATTGGCGAATACGTCGGTGCCAGAGCCCTGGCCGAGATGCTCACAGGCAGACTTCCAGCCGGCTTTGAAGTAGATGTCTTGTGTTGCGAAGACCTGTTTCTTGTAGCTCTCCTCGGCTTCGTTGAAGCCGGCATTGTTAGTATCCCGGCAGTCTTTCTTCCGCGACTTCTTGAGCGCATCTAGCTCGGCCTGGAGCTCATCTCGTTTTTTCTCGGCCGCTTCCAGCTGACCGAGCAGTCTGTTGTTGTCTGCATTGGCATTCTCGAGTGAAGTTTTTGCCCGGCCGAGCTCGGTTTGGAGGCTCTGGACTTGGCTGGCTGTGTCATTGGCCTTTTGCCGAAGTCTATGGATGCGCTCCATTACTAAGTGTTGTTTTTTGATGGCCTGCAAGAAGCAAAGTTCGTTAGAGAAGGAATCGGGCAAACACTTGTGGAAATTTCAAATTTCAGAGGAAGATTGACTTACCCTTGCCATGGACTTCACAGATGATTTTACCAACCGAGTGTCAGGGACGTGGTCGCTGCCGACCACGTCGCTCGGTAGTAGTAGTGCTTTGGAGAGATCGAAGGCTAGCAGGTGCTCTTTATCAGCCTTGATTGAAGCCGTTGCCGGGATGTCTTGACCCCGGTGTTTCAACAGCGGACGCCAGACCGGTATGGGGTTGACTGTGGCACTTGGTTGCTCGGTAGTGAGCTCGGCCTCCAGCTCGGCGGACGGATCCGCGCGAGCTCTTTTGCTAGCCCGGCATTGAGTTGGTTGCTTGCTGGATTGCCCGGCTGCTGGGGAAGAAAGAGCGATCACGGCGTCGCTTGCTTGTCCGGTGGCCGGTGAGCGGGTGACAACGCTCGGTATTTCGGCCGATGTGGCGGTGAGTAAGTTCTTGATTCTGCTTCTTTTTGCCATCTCTTGCTCCTCGGTCAGACGGATGAGTGGAATGTCTGGCAGGGTTGGATCTGGTGGAGGTGATGGAGCGCGAAGGAAGTCTGTGACTTTACTCCGGCGCGGAGCGGAGTATCTATATGTGGGGGTGTAGCCGAGCAATTGGTTGCAATCTCAGTTGCGATACTGGAGCGCGGTTCTGATTGCCTCGACGTTGGGGTAGTGGTAGTTGGCTTGCAAGGCTTGGATTGCTGCAAAGGAAGCAAGGGAAAAAAAAATGATTTAAGTACAGAAACAAGAGAAAAGTGAATTAACCGAGCTAATGTGCGCGGCTTACATGTGCTGCCAAAGTTCTTGCTTATCATCCAGCCCGGTACTGCGGCTGTCTCGTAATTGCCTGACACCCAGAAGAAATCATCGTCGTGAAGATCCTTGTCTGGAGTGCCGGTTACGATTTTCTCCCTGCCCGGTCTAATTTTAAGATAATAGGCGAAACCGTCACCGGTGTGGCCTAAAGTGTATTGGCGTAGGATCTCGGCTAAACCTAGGCTTATGCCAAGCCGGTTGTTTAGCTCGTGCACGCCGTTTATTATTCGGTAAGTGTTGGTGGATACTTGGGTTGGCGCCAGCCCAATTCGGCGCAGGAACTCGGTCATGAGGGGATTGACTGGGAAGCGGAGGCCTCCTTCTACTATTGACAGTACGGTGAAGGGGCATTGGTCAAGTCTGCCCCAGGGTGTTGTCTTCTCTTCTGCCAGCTCTAGATGGACGTCGGCCGGGATGCCGTACTCCTCTCTAAACGCATCTAGCGTGGCTGGTGTATCCACTAGGAAGCGGAATTTCCCCATGAGACCGAGCTAGTGTATCTCGGCTGAGGGGTTTGGCACTGTGCTAATTGAATGTTGCTCGGTCTTGAGAGCCTCAGATTTGGTCAAAGGTCCCCTTGGACTCTGCAGGAAAAGGATGGCAAGTGTGAGTGTGAGCGCGGTCCCGCAAAGTGAGCTTGACTTTAGCTCGGTCATAAAGAGTGCCAAACCACCTCGGTTGTCTGATCTTATTAAGGAGCTCGGTCGCCCAAGCGGACCAGATATTAGCTCGGTCGAGCGACCAGGTCCTCCTTGCTATCTCGGTTTTGCTGGATTTGTGATAAACGTGTTATTTGCTCGGTTCTAAGAGTTTTTTGGATCAAATGGAGACCAGGAGCCCGGTCTGCCCCAGTTCTTCAGTGTTCTTCAGGGAAAATGAAGAACACCATGAACGTTTGAAGGTTTTGGGTGGTTTTTTGGTGCCCAAGTCCTAAAAGCTACGTTTTTTTGCCCTAATGTGCGAAATATTAAAGAAATGACAATGAAAGGGAAGTTTTGAAGACTTACCAGGAGATTGTGAGGATGGCTACTTCGAGTGCGAGTACAGCAACGGCAAGCAAGGGGAAGGGGCACAAGAGCTCTGGATCGACAAGGAAGGAAGATTCAGTAAGAAGGAAAGGGAAGAAGGGGTTGGCATGTATATAGCCACAAAAACCGCCAAAATTTGAATTTCTTTCGACGGCTGGTTGGCCGCTCGAGGACAAGTGAGAGGGCGCCACCTGTCACCATTAATGGCAGCATCAGAGCTGAAGAGACGGGGGACAGGTGAGGCGTCAGCTGAGCAAGCGAAGAGACAGCCAGATCAGAATGGGCGTTGACCGGGGAACAGATCGGTCTCGTCTGAAGGCAGGCATGCCAGCTAGCCCGGTTGACACTAAATAAGCTATGGACCGAGGAGGTGCTACCCCGGTCAGAACAGGTAATCCCAGTCACGCTTCAGCGGACGGAATTAAGGGGCAATTGAGAGGGAGTATGATCTGGAATTGGGCCGAGGTAACAACCGAGCAGGTTGGAAGCCCAATGTGGCTTTGGGCCGAGATGATCTGCGATCCGCCCAGAATTGGGCTACTAGGACTTGGGCCGGGCAGGTGTTGGGCCGAATATGCGCCGCCCAGTCCGGAAAGAATTTGCTCGGTTAAGGCAACGCAGCTAGTCAGGTTGACTGAACGGCGCCCGGAAAGGCTTTGTCAGCCGAGCTACCTGTCTGCTCGGCAGAAGGGCCGACCAATCAGTTAAATGACCGGCGCCCGGAAAGGCGCAGTCGGCCGAGATACTTGTTTGCTCGGCAGGAAGGCCGACCACTGGTGAGCACGAGATGTCCTGGGCACGGCTTTACAGAGATGCTGCCAAGCCCGGTTCTCTTGAGCTTGGCCAGTGAAGTGCTTGGGCAGGCAGCACAGCCCGGCCACAGATAGAGCAGCTCGGCTGCCGAGCTCCAGCAGAGAAGGCTGGCAGTTGAGATTAGGTGATGTTCAGCAAGGTTTATGCTGACAGATGGGATAGCAGAGCCACGTGTCAGGAGATGACTGGGAGTGGATATGGGGCACAGAGGGTATATAGGCATGTCTGCGCCCCCCATACGCGACAGACGAACACTTTGTAAGAAAATACTTACACCAAACACTCTCCCCTCTTTCTCTCTCTATCCCAAGGTGTGTGCTAACTTGATCGTCGGAGGGGTTTTTCGGCCACACACCGCCGGGTAGCTCACCGCCGTTGTGTTCGCAGGTGATCGGACAGAAACGGAGCTTGGAAGAAAGGAGTACGGGCTTTCCGGAATATTTGCTCCCCGTACAGTAATATTGTCAAAACAAACAGAACATATCAATCTATTATAAAATTCATATGATTAATTAAAGTAATTAATTCTTATATGAAAATTTCTAATAATTTTTCCTAATTTTTTGAACTTTATACCAGCGCCCTTGTGTGGCCATATTTATTATTATTATTTTTATCAGTGACTAAATTAACTTTATTATTGAGGAGTCATACAATTGGGATTGCTGTAAACTTAAACATCATGTGTCAAACAATTGGATGAAGGACACTCGAAGAGTCAAACAATTGACCAGCAAGTAGATGCTGAAGGACACTAGCGTGCCGTTTGGTAACACTTACGTTTTTAATTTTTTATTTATATTTATAAAAATTTTAAAAATTAAAATAAAAATTTATTTGGTAAAATTTTTGATTTATAAATCAGTGGTCTCAGTTTATAAATTTGACCAAAAAATAAAAATATAAAAAATGTGTTTCTGTTTTGAGTTTTGAGTTTTTTTTTTATTTTTTATTTTTATCATCCAACACTAGCCACCACCCGCCACCGTTTTCCACCACCGTCTTCCGTTATCACCACCCACCCTCCACCACCACCTGCCACCACCACTCATCACCCACTTGCTACCACCACCCGCCACCACCACCCACCAGCCACCCACCCCTCGCCACCACCACCACCACAACCACCACCTGCCATCCACCCGCCACCACCATTCACTCGCCACCCGCCACTACCATCCACTGCCCGCCACCACTACCTGCCACCTACTTGCCACCACCACTCGCCACCCACCTGCCACTACCATCCACCACCAGCCACCCACTACCACCAGCCACCAGCCACCCACCCGCCACCACCACCCACTACCTGCCACCCATCACCCACCACCCACCCGCCACCCACCTGCCACCACCACCCACCACCACCACCACCACCCACTCGTTACCACCTACCACCCGCCATCGTCACCACCGCCACCACCCACCACCACCCGCCATCCGCCATCCACCTGCCACCACCACCACCACCACCACTTACTCGCTACCACCCCGCCACCGTCACCCACCCACCCACCATTACCACCCATCACCCACCCACTCGCCACCACCCACCACCACCACCCGCCATCCGCTCCTTACTACCCACCACCCGCCACCGTCACCCACCCACCCACCACTACCACCCGCCATCACCACCCACTCGCTACCACCCGTCACCATCACCCACCCACCCACCCACCACCACCCACCACCTACCGTCACCACTTTCCACCACCGTCTTCCGCAGCCACTTGCCACCACTTGCCATTTTTCACTCTTTTTTATATTTTAAATTTTTTTAAAACATTTTGTCAATTACCAAACGCGTTTGTAGTTTATGTTTTTTTAAAAATAAACAAAAAATAAACAAAAATCAGTTTATAAAATTTTTATAAATATAAACTGAAAACGTAAACGTTACCAAACACACCCTAAAAGATTCAAATAAAAAATAGAAAGTGAGCGAAATTGCACACACCAAGGTGCTTGGACACGTGGTTGGACACAAAGCTATATTTATTTATTTATTTATACAAGTAAAAAAGATTTACTATTAGGTGTCAAAACAAACCAGACATACCAATCTATTATAAATATCATGGGAGTGTAAAAAATAAAAAATATCTAAAAATTTGACACCAATATTAGGTGTAAATATTGGATGTAATGGTAATTTGAGTATTATATTGGAGTGACGGAAATATGATCTAAAAATTAGAGTCAACTTTCTTAAGATGACGTCCTCCAATGAGGAGAATAGAAACGTCCAACAAATCATGCCAAAATTCAAATTACGATCTCACAGTAATTGGAGTAATTAATTCTCATATGAAATTTTTTAATAATTTTCCTTAATTTTTTTAACTTTATACCAGCACCCTTGCGTGGCCATATTTATTATTATTATTTTTTTGTCAATGAATAAATTAACTCTATTAATGAAGAGTCATACAATTGGGATTAAAGTAAACTTGGGCCTCGTTTTAGAATATACTATTTTAGTAATTTTTTAAAATTTTTTAGTTAAAATATGAGGTAAAAAAAATTAGTATGTTTCAAATAATTTTTTGATTTTTTACGAAAAGATGTGTAAAGAGTAGAAAGAAAAGAGAATTATTAACTCTTTGATTTAAGTTATTAATTTTTTAATTTTTTAAATAATTTTTTAATTTTTTAAGTAAAATATTAAATTGTCAAACAAGATCGTGACGTGTCAAACAATTGGACAACAAGTAGATGATGAGGGACACTAGAAGAGTCGAACAATTGAAATTAATTAGAGGTGTTGTGTTGGGATAAAAAAATAAAAAAACTAGGAAGTCAACAAAATTGCACACACTCAGTGGTTGGACACAAATCTATATTTGTTTATTTATTTATACAAGTAAAAAAGATTTACTATAAATTATGGGGTGTAAAAAATAAAAAATATCTAGAAATTTGACACCAATATTAGGGGTAAATATTAGATGTAACAGTAATATTATGTGGCGGTGTAGTATTGCTATTCAATGAACAACTTTAATTTGCGATAAGAATTACTTAATTCTTACAATATTTTATTGGCATGAGATACTACATAAGATGATGGCACAATTACAATCAATATTTCTTCAATATTAGAGTTACGAAATCACACCAATTTCTAACTCAATGGTAAGCAAATCCTGATTCTTCGCTTACCACTGTCCCAGTACTTTTTCATCTTCTTTAAATTTTCACAAATCCTCTAGAATTTTTATAATTTTCCTCATAAAAATTGTAATCTCATGTAATCAATATAATCCTATCCATACTGAATTCTTAATAAATTTCTAATTTTACAATCTAACCCATATACAAGAGCTAATCAATATCATCAAATTTAGCTCAACTTTGTGGGTGAAACATAGAGCCAAAGTATAAGAATTCATCAACCACCTCATTGCACTCTTGAATTGTCAAACAACGAAGAGGGCCAGTCAATCCATTTATTCCAACCACAAATTGGGTTTCAAGTTCAAAGAAGGCTATCCTTGAAGACCCAAGAAAACTTCTGATTCTGAAAAAGAAATGTACATTTCTCAAAGACAGGAAAACAAAAGTACATGTCAACACAGGCATAGACATAGTTGGATATTTTAATTAAATTTTTTTGTCATTATTTTAGTATGATTAAAAAAATTATGTTTGAAAAGTTAGTTGACTCATGTGAATTCAAAAAACATGTGATTTATATATATTTACATCTTATTTTCATTTTTTTATACTGATAAAAATTGATATTATAATAGAAATTGCTATTATAATTCATACTTTCTTTTTTAAAATTTTTTTAGTATATATATGTTTGTCCCCCATCTAAAAATCCTGTGTCCGTCCCTACTTTCTTAGTCCAAATAAAGTACATTTTTTACAAAATTGTGTGAATTTGTAATTCCCAACAAATGTACCACTTGAATGTTGACTTTTTTTTTTCCCCTTAACAAACTTGAATGTTAATGTTGAACAACAGTTTCATATCTTATCTCAATTTAAATTAAAGGAGTTTTCTTCATATTATTTTTTGTATCATGTTAGTGATAAAAATAAAATATATTTATATAAATTTTTGTGTCTACATTTTATTTTTTGAAATAATGATGTCAATATTTTACAAATTTGTTTTATTTTATTTATTTGTGTGTGATTTAGAAATTTTTAAAAAAATTAAGGCTGTGTTTGGTTGTGAATTCAAAACGTAATTCCACAGGTGTGTTTCAGTATAATGTTTGGTTGTGTGTTTGGAAGCAACTTTCAAAACCTCTGCATAGAGCTCTGTATCTTAGCCGCGTTTTTGTGAAAATTTTGGCTAGGGGAAGACCGCCCGGACATCCTTAGGGACGTCCACTCGGACATCCACCCCGACGTCCGCCCGAACATCCACCCCGATGTCCTCTGCTGCACAATTTTTTTTTTTTTTTTTTTTTTTTTTTGCAATTGATTTATATAATTGGGAAAAATATTTTCTGAAATATTTTTAATTTTTAATGTGCTTTAAAATAATTTTGAGTTGTATGTTTAGTTATGAGTTGTAAATTTTTGTATCACATATCAAATATCACATCAACAATTCCTCACTCAAATCAAATCTCTTTTCAAAAATTATTTTCAAAACTCTTTACCAAACAATTTTTTACACTCAAATCATAATTCTACAACACACAAACTCAAAATACAACTCATACTCTCAAATCACATTTACAAAACACAACCAAATGCAGGCTAAAATTTTAAATGTGTACTCAAAAAATAATTCATGACTTACCCACTGTAAACACTCTAAACAAATTCCTAACGTGGCCACTGTTACCCTTATTATTGAGAAGCAGCATAATAATTCATTAGATAGAGTGCGGCCAGCAAATGAGTTGGCGTAACTGCATCTCTAGAAATTTTAGAAATACATAAAATAAATAAATAAATAAATAACACTAATAGACTAAAGAATTGTTTGGGTACATTATTTTAACATATTTTTTTAATCTTTTTAATTTATTTAAGTTATTTTTTATTTTTTATTTGAAGCCTATCAACTTCTTATTATATTATATATATATTTTTAAAAAAGACAAAAAAAACATAAGAAAAAATTAAAAAAAAAAAAAAATGTTTGGGACCCCTACAAAGGAGGACCCTTATGACCCCTACTAATGTATTAACCATTGATGTGTTTGAATTTTTTTTTAAAATTATATAGTGACATAAATAATTTAAATTATTTTAGAAATAATAATAGGAGTAGTATTTTGTGGGAGTTATCATTATTAAAAAAAATTCCAAACAACTCCTAAATATCGTGTACTATCGTTCAGGCTACCAATCAGACATTTTTGTTTCCTTCAAACCATCAAATCAGGGGTTGGTAAATAGTCAAAAACGATGGGCAGCAGGTTGTCGCGCGCTCTTGCCCCTCTATTATTGATATTAGTTGAGAGTGCTTCACATGATAGCCCATTTGCCTAGTTTAGGTGATTTTAAA
This sequence comes from Camellia granthamiana, assembly GCA_036172215.1. NCBI lineage: Eukaryota > Viridiplantae > Streptophyta > Magnoliopsida > Ericales > Theaceae > Camellia > Camellia granthamiana. The sequence goes on along the minus strand of CM069911.1, from coordinate 94,780,821 downwards.
TTGTTTAATTTAAAATTTATGTTCATTCAAAAGTTTTTTAATATTTGACCACTAATTATTGATATTTTCCTATTGCGTATTATTTGTAGCTTGTTATTTTTCACGTTTAATAATAATTGAGAGTGTTATAGATGAAAATATCGTATATTTGTAAATATTAGACAAATTCACTATCGAAAGATTAAGGTCCCTCCAAAACAAATAGAGCGAAAGTATATAAGCAAAATAATAAAAAAATCCATAGTGCAATTGTACAAAACTTCAAGGAGGTTATGAAATTTGATATTTTTTTTATTTATTTTTTTTCTAATTGTAATATATGTATTAAGTCATATTTTGAAAAAATGAATTGATTTTTTCAACATGCCATTCTAAAAAATAATTAATCAAAATCAAATTCTCACAATTTTTTCCAACAAAGATTGTATTAAAAATAATGAAACACAACAAAGAGAAAGGAGAGAAACATAATATAAATAAGATGAGAGAAGACTCAAAAGTCTATGTAGCAAATATCCAACCAGAAGGAGGATGGAGGAGGGGGAGGGAAAGCTACATAGGTAGGAAGCCAATAGATGCAACACTAATCCTTATTGTCAATGAACCAAAATCAAGAGATTCAAAAACAAAGCGAAGGTTAGTGTCATACTCCTATATAACAAGCATTAGCAACACTTACACGAAGCATACCCCGTCCAAAGCTAAAATTATAAAAAGTACACCACATATAATTACCAAAAATTTAAGCAGTGCACTTGAAGTAGAAACATTCTATGTATAAGTTTCAAATTTCTAACCCCACAAATGTCATGGATAAAATCATTAATAGAAATTGAAAAGAGTGGGTACGAACAAAATCATTAACATGACATATCTTCTATGTTAAACAAAAACACAACAGACAAACATTAGAAAACTTCCAAAAATATTGATAACAACCGTCTTTATACCTAATAAAATGAATTGATAGCAACAAGCCAGTGTTGAAAGCTTTTGAGATGAACAACTCGATGTTGACCTTTAAAAAAAACAAAAAAGATTACTTGACATAAAAATAGATTCCAAGCGACAATTGCTTAATAATTATGCTTTATATGACCATTACGAACTGTTTTGGACTAATCAATATAATTTGAAATTCTTTTCACTATTATTGTATATGTTTATGGCGTATGATTAAATAAAAAAGCATGTTCTATAGAACTATTACCCCCTTAAGTTGAATTTTATTCAATTCAACTATTGACCAAAAGAAATTTTTAATAAATAATATATTGTATGAACTTAGATCAATCAAATAATGATATTTCTATGCAATGAGTCGGCCTAATCAATTTGTCTCATTTCAATTCTATCTATGGGGGATAATGATAAGGAAAAGGGGAAGAAGAATATACCAAAAAAAAAATAAAAAATCATAAAAAGATGGATTAGTTAGGAGAGGGAGTGCCAAACATCATAAGTAAATTATTTTGCATACATTTTTACTTTTTACCTCTTCTTCCCATTGTTTCTTGTAATCTCTGCTGCAGCACGCTATATGCTTAGCCTTCTCTTGACCTTGTTAGTGGTATGCCAGCATTAGATATATATAGATATATATAAAAACAGTGTTTAAATTATGTTCCACCAGGGCCTTCAAACTGATATCTAATTGACAAATTAAAACGAATTCATAAGGTAGGTTCATAATTGAATGGTCTATATATAAGAAAAAATAAATATGCCAAATATATTTTTGTCATTTTGTCATTTGCATTCAGTTTTTTATTTTATTTTTATTTATTTTTCTTTCAAATTGATGTCATTTGATTGCACAAACTTGTCAAAATCACTATTTTAAAAATAGAGACAACTCAAAATTCATAGAAAGCAGGACGAACACCAATCATGTAGTGTCCATGTATACAATACCAATAAAAAATAACCTAGTTTATGAGAAAATAAATAAATCTTTCTATGTGCTCGTATAATACGACACACACACAACCAAAAAATAAAATAAAATCTCACCGTAGCTTAGTTTTATCAATGAATCTTCCCTCATAAGATGGTTTAATTCGGTGAGAAAATGTGTTTAATTAATTGTGTACACACAAACAGGCCAACTATTTTAAACATGCAAACTAAAACAAAAATTGTAAAGAATTACAAAATATACCATAAGGCAGAGGAAGCAAGAGGAGTGAAGTAGCCTTCTTTAATTGTGGAATTGATTGGTCTACATAAGAGAACATCACACAAAATAAAGAGTTAACTAATCCATATATACACAAGAATCACAAATCCATAAAACGTGTTCTTATATTTTTGAGCAGTTAGATCTAGCAACAATTGGACCAAATTATCTTAAATATCAAAGAGGAGCAAACACTACGCCAAAATAGGGCATTAACGGCGGTTTTTTTTAACGGCGGTGACGAAACCGCCGTTAAAGGTACTATTAACGGCGGTAATGAAAACCGTCGTTAATTTATCATTAACGGCGGTTTCGTTACCACCGTTAAAAAAACCGCCACTAAAGTGTCTTTAACGACCGTAATAAAACCCTCTATTAACGGCGGTAACAAAACCGCCGCTAATGCCTGCCTTTAACGGCGATAAAAAACCGCCGCTAATGCCCAATCATTACCGCCATTAATGACAGCGGTCTTTGCCGGCGGAGCTCCGGCGTGCTCCGGTGAAACCATCTACAATAAAGTAAAAGTAATGTTTAAATATTTATTTAGGGAATATATTTCATGAAGAGTGGCTATGGCAAAGTGGTTGGTGTGGGTGGATGAGAGGTCTTGGGTTCAAAATTTGGGGAGTGCAAGAAGAAAGTATTATTTTTTGAAAATTTTGAACCTATTTACGGCGGTAAAAAACTGCCGTTTTTGGTCCTATATTACCGCCGTTTTTTGGTCGACTTTTAACAACGGTAATTTACCTTTTTACGACGGTTGTACTTTTTCCGACATGCTCATAAACGGCGGTAACGAAACCGCCGTTAATACCGCCGTTAAAGGTTTTAACGACAGTTTTACAGCCTTTAACGGCGGTAAAAAACCGCCGCTAAAGCCCAATTTTGACGTAATGAAATAGAAGTCTGATTAGTTACCCAAAATTTAACAGAGGAGAATGCCAACCATCAAACAAAATTTGGACTTTCTACATATTGAACACAATCTAAAAAAGAAATCCAAGAACCTAAAAATGTAAAACTGGATAAATGGTAATATTCCATTCCAAAATAGAACCACCAACCATGATAATGAAAAAAAAAAAAAAAAAAAAAAAAATCAAAAAGCCTAGGCCAAAAAAGAGAAGAAATTGATTTCTAAATTTCATCTTATTCAAAATCCAGAAAGACCATATCATAAAACCAATTGATTAGCACATGAAAGATTTGTGGCATAGAAAATGAATTGAATTTATTAAGAAAAAAATGTAATGTCAAAACTGTACATGTATAAAAAAATCTGTGCATATAATAACAAACATTAGCATTCTTTCCACCACACATCTAAATGCATCAATGCTTGCAAAAAATATACCTGACAAACTTAAAGGAAGAAGAAGAAGAAAAAACTCCCACACAAATAAAATTAGAAGAAGAGGATGACAAAAACAGTGTGAATATCACCAAACTTAAAATAAATAAATAAAAACTCATCTTGAAAAGAACTCTATCAAGAAATCATTTTTAAAAAATTAAATTAAATCTGAAGCATAATTTACCAATTCCTCCATCTCATCAGAGATTGTTCCTCTTAATAATGCACCAGAATTCTCTTTAACTACATTGTACACTACAAAAATCAATTATCAATGCAGCTCCAAATATACTTAATTTAATGAAATATTTGGTTTATTAGAATGAGATGGAATGTTATAATCATTCCTAAAGATCTACATTGGAATGACCATTCCCTTATAATAATGAATGATGATTCTAGTTACAATGCAGTTTTAATTATTTTTTCTTAATTAACCAAATATGGGATCAAATATTATAATGGAATGATCATTTTATTCCAATGAACCAAATACTCCATAAAAGTTTTGCTACAAAGAAAAGAGAATTTAAAAAAGAAAATGGAACAAATATCGACTTAAGAAAAGGGAAATACATCTGAATAGTGATAATAAAGAAAATCAAAAGCACCAAAATCACAAATGATCAAAATATATTTCTCAACTATTACAAACTAAACCGATACACTACAAACTAAATACTAAACCCTAAAACAAACCATGAATTTAACCAAAGCCAGATAAATCCAATTCAAAACCTTACAAGCAGCAGTGGCTCCTTTGATAACGTGAAGGCCTAATCTGTATAAAAATTAGCACAACACGAATTTAAAAAGGGAAGCCAAAAAGCAACCAAATATGAGTCTAAAAAATTGTAAAGACCTAACAACATGATCTTACATCCCCAAATGAAAAACAAACAAAAACAAAGAACACAAACTAAAATTAACAAATAGATTGTAAAACTTAACACAAAACAACTATAAAAAAGAAGATCAATGGAAAGGAATTGCAAAGGTACATACTTATAATGATATATAAGAATCCAGAAAAGAGATAGAAGATTTCAAACAAAAAGGATTAATTAGAGATAGTAATAATCAACATAGTAGTCTAACTTTCATAGTTAGAAATCATTCTAAAATTAAAAGAGAAAAAGTTAGAATGATAATTAATTACAAAAAATTAAATGATAATATTAAAAGAAATAGTTATTTTATTCCAAATAAGCAAGCCATTTTGAATAGAATACAAAGTGCCTCCTGGTTCTCCAAAATTGACTGTAAAAGTAGATACTACTAGCTGATCAAAATGGATAAAGAAAGTATACCATTAACAGCTTTAGTGCACCACAAGGGTATTATGAATGGCTTGTAATACCATTTGGATTAAAAAAATGCACCTCAAATATTTCAAAAAAGAATAGATAACATATTTAAAGAATTAAATAACATTTTTCTTGTATATATAGATAATATTTTAATATTCTCTAGATCTATAGAACAATATAGAATAGATATCAAAATAATAACAGAAAAATGTGAGGAACATAGAATAGTTTTGGGTGAAAAGAAATGTGTGTATGTGCAAAAGGAAATAGAATTTTTAGGACTTGAAATCAAGACAGGGTCAATAAAAATACAAAGTCATGTTCTCAAACAAATTAATAAATTTCTAGATACAATAACGAATAAAAAACAATTAGAAAGATTTTTAGGATGTTTGACTTTTGTCTCAGATTTTATAAAAGATTTAGCTAAAATAAGAAAGTCATTCCAAAAGAAATTAAAAAGGGATGAGGTTTGGATTTGGAATTCAGCCGACTCCGCATTAATAAAATTCTTAAAAGAAAAATATAAAAATTTGCCTACCCTAACTCTTCCCAATGAAACTGATGACCTAGTACTAGAAATAGATACAGATAACAATCACTGAAGTGCAGTATTAAAAATAAAAGAAAACAATCAAATATGTAGGTATTGTAGTGAAAGTTTTTATCAAGTTGAATGCAATTATCCCACAATGGAAAGGTAATTATTAGCCATAATAAAAGGAATAGAAATTTTTTAAATATTTTTGGCTCCAAAACCATTTTTAATAAGAACTTATTGTTAGGCTTCGTGAATAAGAATTTATCTAACATGTAGGCGCAATGAAAGCTTTTATGATGGCAACTCTAGTTAAAAACAACTTACCTTTAATATAGAACATATTAATGGTAATAAAAATAATTTAACAGATACTCTAACTCGAGAACTTGCATTTGACATCCACATCCACTTCCACAAGACTCGCATTGCCAGAGAAGGAAACACTCCTGATAGTGACTCAAGAAGTGCTGGACTTTGTGACACAAGACATCACTAACATATTTGACCATCAAAGTGGGTACATATTTTTTCTACTTTCTATTTATTCCACTTGAGTTTCTTAAGTTGGACATTTCCCTGGAATGAAACATCATATAAATACTAAAAAAGGAACTGTTGCTTTTAGGTGGTGTTGCCAGAGGGATTAAAAAAATGAGAATTAGCACTTCACTCTATATTTGTAAATAAATAATAATAATAATAATAATAATAATAATAATAATAATAATAATAATAATAAATTAATTAATTAAATTAGTGATAAATTTTAATAATCAAAAGAAAAATTTGTTAAAAAGTTCAAGGTAGAAGAATATAAGACATTAAGTCCAATATATATTTTTTATTAGAGAAATGTCCACTCTTTTTGAAATAGTTTGGTGAGAAATCCTTTTGTTAGGTTTGAAGGATATTTCATTTCTACTTTTATCCTTTAATTTATCTATTGACTTTTTGATTATCTGTTAAATTTTTTTTTATTTGTTTAAATTTATATCTATCTATTCAAAAAAAAATTATTATCTATTTAAATTTATATTTATCTGTTCAAATTTTTTATCTATTTAAATTTATATCTATAAGTTTAAATTTTTTCTATTTGTCAAAAATTTATCTATTCAATATTTTTATTTGTACAAATTTTCTATCCAAATTTTATATGTATAAATTTTTCATATTTGTACATTTTTTTATCTGTCCAATTCACTAAGTTTATTTTTCATATCTGTTGAATATCACCAAGCTTATTGAACATATCTATGTTAAATAATTTTTTGTTGAACTTATTTGTGTGAAATTCTTATCAGAGAAAGAGAAATTGAATAGATCAACCATCCATTGAACAGTTTGGGTATGAACAGATCAATTCAAAAACACTCAAAAACACATATATACACTACAAGCATATATAACCACAAGACACATATATCTAAATCTAAAGCATATATAATCACAACAATCACATTCTTGAGAATCAATGGTTGATCTATGTGGAAGCTCCTTTACAGAAGAGAATCACTTCTAGCAGTTAAATGCAAAGATTTGCAAACCCGTTCCACAAAAGAGGATCACTTCTAATAGTTGAATTCAAAGGTCTGCAAAACCATTCCATAGAAAAAAAGAAAAAGAAAAAAAGATCCCAAACACTAAGAAAACTAAGGGAAAGACAAAGCCACATGAGGAGCTCCACTATCTTCATCAGCACAACTTTCAATAACCTCCAGAAATTGTCGACCAATAGAACTAGTAGATTCATTTCCAAAGCAAACTGCCACCGCCGGCCACCTACAAAGCCAAGTTCATGTGCAATTTTGGTGGAGAGAGAAAGAGGATGAAAGATAGAGAGAGATCAGTCGGCAGAGAGATAGAGAGAGAGAGAGAGAGAGAGAGAGGCAACGGTGATGGCAATGACATGGTGGTTGTCTAGATCTAGGCTTAGGGTAGGTAGATCTAGGGTTAGGGTAAGCAGTGACGAACCCTTGGGGTCACCGGCGATAAATCTCTCATTCCCCTCATTCGAACATCTCTATCTCTTTCTCTCTCTCTGATGGTAGCTCTGGTGGAGGTGTCGAAGTGAACATATAGATTTGAGAAGATGAGTGATCAAGATAGAAAGAGAAGATAAGAAAATGGGAAGACAAATGATCTAAGGCAAATCTAAGGAAGTTCAGTACTCTCTGCCTCTTCATCTTCACCGGTAGCGATGCCTTGTTCTTGCGGGAGATCAGTGACGAAACCTTAACGCCTTATTCTGTCAATATCTCTGATGAATCATTGAGAGGTTTATTTGTGATGATGAGAAGTAGCGGCTGAGACGGCATCGTCAGAAGCCGCCATTGTTGGGTGGTGCCGGATGAGTTTTTGGCAATGGTGATGGAAGAGAAAGAAGATGAGAGAGAGAGAGAGAGAGAGAGAGAGAGAGAGAGAGAAATCATGAGAGTTGTGTACATGTATATAATAGGGTTAGTTTTGTCATTTTGCACAACCATTTCCTCATGGACATAATTGTTTACCGCCTAGACTTTTAGACTAAAAGAATTCAAATATGGATTTATAGACCGAATGCTCTAATCAAAATCATATATTTTTCCATGAGTTAGTAATTATTTTGCAAGAAAAACTAGAAGAACCATTGATCTGTAAATTCTCCATAAAAAAAAAAAAAAAAACCCTTTTGATTTGGTTCACTTTCTAGTGCAACAACACCTGTAAGTATTTTTTTTATGGTATATTATTTTTGTCAGACATTTGAAATAAATTTTACCATATATGTTAGGAAATTGACTCTTCCTAATCAGAATCAGTGAGATACAAAATAGAAAGCAAAAAAAATTAAAATGAATTGAAACAATCATACACACAAGAAATTCAAAATTTTACATAGTTCATAAGGCTACATCCACGGCCGCTGTAATTTTCACTATGCTCATAAAATAATTACAACTCTCTACAATAAAAAAATGTCTCCCTTTATCTATTTATAAGTATAGAAATTAAGGTAATGCTGAAACAATAGAAAAGCTAAGACATTAATGTGTGCAGCAGGCATGGGTCGACCCTTGGAACCCCTAGTGTCGACCCTAAATTTCAGCAGCCAATTCCAGATTCAATAATAGACAAGGGTCGACCCTTCCCAGACCGATGTTGACCCTTGAGGCCAACAACAAAAGGTAAGTGTCGACACCGCCAAGATTGGTGTCGACTCCATAACAAGATTTACAAAGTTCCCAAACAACTTGTTAATGTAAACAAGCATGAACGAACAATCCCAACAAGTTTAAATTGATTTGTAATTCTCCAAAACCAAGATACAACAACTCCAAAGACTCTTAAGAAAGAAAAATAAATGAATTAAATACACCCTTCAATAGATTAAAGGATACAAGTGTTACAGTGATGTTTTTCCTAGAGGGGGCATTGAAGAGCCTCTCTCCCTAACTGATTTCCGATGCCTCTCCAGCGACTTTATGGCGTGTCTTTGCCAAGCTCCCAAAACACTTTCAAAGTGTAGATCTGGATATTTTTTTATGTTTAGGAAGAAGAGTTTGAGAGTTTTTGTCCCGATTTTTAAATTTTCCACACCAATAATGGTCCCCTTTTCTCTCAATCTTCCTCCCATACTGTTGTGAGTGTTCTTCCACTTCAATTTTGGCTTCTGGTAGTGATCGAAATACAACGACTGTAGTAGTGGAGTTGGGCAACGACGATAGGGACGATGTTGACGGCAACGACAACGGTAAGTTTGATATAAATTTTGATTTTCCGAGAAGATTAGTAGTTTTCCTTCAATTATAGTAGTTGTTGTTGTTGTTGTTTTTTTTTTTTTTTTAACGGCTTTGTCATTTGTTATTTGTAATTTTTGTTAGGTTGTTTGTTTGGCTCTTTAAGTTCTTATTGCTTTTATTTTTATTTTAATATAATTGCTTTATATTTTTTTTCCAAAAAAAAAAAAAAAAAAAAGTTAATGGTTAAATGATAATCAAGGCTAACTAGCTATTCAATTTATAGTGAGTCTAGTAGTGACCATTATTAGCATCTTCAACGAATATTGCACAAGATCATAAAATGAACAATATGTGCTAAAACTAACCATACTTGGCTTGCAATAGATGGGCCAGCCCAAGCAGTCCAAGCACTGTGAATGAAATCAATGGAGGCCCAATATATGATAAATGGAGATGTCTAGGCCCATCTTCTCAATCCTGAGCCTGGATTCTGAAACCTAGGTTGTGTTGGTCCATTAATTTGAGTAACGGTTTGAAAAAAAAGAAAAAGATATGTAAAATATAATTATATTTTATTTATATTTAATTAACTTTTTATTTCTATTTTTTTTTTTCAAATCTTTATTCAAATAGATGAACCAAACACAGTGCCAATAAGATTGGTAATTTTCTTGAGCTCTGTTCTATTGTGGCGTCAACTGTTGTTATTTGCACTTGCACATATGATAAGCTAAATTTGAATAAAATGATTATTTTATTAAAATATTTATTTTTATATTTGATTGATTTAAAAAAGGAGAATGTTAATAAGTTAATATTGAAAAGGTAACCAAAAATATAAAATGATTATAAAGTGTTTTAAAATTTATAAAAAAATATATTAAATTTAATAATAAGGTGCCGTTTGGCAACACTTACATTTTCAGTTTTCTATTTATATGTATAAAAATTTTAAAAACTAAAATAAAAACTTGTTTGGTAAAATTTTTAATTTATAAATCAGTGGTTTCAGTTTATAAATTTTGCCAAAAAATGAAAATACAAAAAATGTGTTTCCATTTTAAGTTTTCAGGTTTTTTTTTTTTTTTTACCACCCAACACTAGCCACCACCCGCCACCATTTTCTAGCACCGTCTTCCGCCGCCACCACCCACCACCCACCCCCCACCACCACCTGCCACCACCACTCACCACCCACCTGCCACCACCAGCCACCAGCCACCACCACTAGCCACCACCCACCCACCAGCCACCACCCATCTGCCACCCACTCGCCGCCGCCACCACCACTCACCCCTCGCCACCACCACCACTACCACCACCACCCACACCCACCTGCTATCCACCCGCCACCACCCGCCACCCGCCACTACCATCCACCGCCCGCCACCTACTTGCCACCACCACTCACCACCCACCTGCCACCACCATCCACCACCTGCCACCCATCCGCCACTACCATCCGCCGCTACTACCACCACCACCACCACTACCATCACCCACCACCCACCCGTCACCCACCTGCCACCACCACCCACCATCTCCACCACCACCACCACCACCACCACTCACTCGCTACCACCTATCACCCGCCACCGTCACCCATCCATCCACCCACCACCACCCACCATTCGCCACTCACCTGCCACCACCACCTACCACCCGCCACCACCACCACTACCACCACCCACTCATTACCACCTACCACCCGCCACCGTCATCTACCCACCCACCACCACGACCCACCCGCCACCACCCACCACCACCTGCCATCCGCCACCCACCGACCAACACCATCCGCCACCGCCACCACCACCCGCTATCACCACCACCACCACCCACTCACTACCACCCACCACCCGCCACCGTCACCCACCCACCCACCACCACCCACCATCCGTCATCCATCTACCACCACCACCCACTACCGTCACCCACCCACCCACCCACCCACCCACTACCACCACCCGCCACCACCCACCACCACCCGCCATCCGCTAGCCACCTGCCACCACCACCCACTCGCTACCACCCGCCACCGTCACCCACCCACCCACCACCACCACCACCCACCCGCCACTACCTACTACCACCAGCTACCCACCACCCACTGTCACAACGTTCCACCACCGTCTTCCGCCGCCACTTGCCACCACTTGCCATTTCTCACTCTTTTTTATATTTTTAAATTTTTTTAAACATTTTGTCAATTACCAAACGTGTTTGTAGTTTATTTTTTTCTAAAAATAAACAAAAAATAAACAAAAACCAGTTTATAAAATTTTTGTAAATATAAACTGAAAACGTAAACGTTACCCAACACACTATAAATGTCTCAAAATCTATATATATTTTTTTGTCTTTTTCTTGTACCCTATCGACATTTGTTAACAAGACCCAATTTGACTTAATGGAATAAAATAAAATAGTTAGACCTTCCGATATGTTTGGATCATATGTAGGAATTTTAAAAGGAAAAAGAAAAAATGTAAGTAAAATATAAATGAAATATAATTGTATTTCAGTTACATTTCATTGACCTTATGTTTTTCTTTCTTTTTTCTTTTTTTTAATCTTTCTAAATATGTACCTAAATTCATGATCCAAACACAGTCTAATGAAATGATATTATGCTATGTTCGGATTATGAATTTGTGTAGAAATTTTGAAAGGTAAAAAAAAAGGTGGATGAAATGTAACTATTTCATTTATATTTAATTTACTTTTTTGTTTTTCTTTTTCAAATTTCTACTAAAATTTATATCCAAACACATGAACTTAAGTTCTAATTATTTCATTTTTTTCCATTAAACCAAATAAAATTAAGTGTTTTGATAGCAAATCCAGTTTTTTTAATTCAATATTCAGCTTTCAAATGAATTTTTGGATAAGTGTTTCATAACAAATCCAGTTTTTTTAATTCAATATTGAGCTTCCAAATGGATTTTTGGATTTGTCATACACGACTAGACTACTAATTAAAGGGTTTGGAACTGCATTGTTGTGCTGGCTTTTGGGCCTATTTTGGAGCCCAACTAAATAATTCGAATCGTGTATCTTTTGGGGGACTTACCAGCCAGTCCCATGGAAGTAAATTAATACCAGCCAAGTCCTGTCTTATTTCCATTTCCAATTTTACCCCTCAATATCACACCACATGCGTGAAATAAAGAAGCTGCTCACGAGCTCTCCCCTATATGTTGTCTTCCTTTTGTTCCTTAAATGTGTTCCTTTTGTTCTCTCATACTCACATACATACACACTCACTCACTAATTCACAAAATCACATCCCCACACTTACTAATTCACAAAAATAAGTTCACAATAATTTAGCAATGATAAATTTATCACTGATAAAATCTTATCAGTGATAAATTTTATACTCATATACATATACACTCACTTACTAATTCACAAAAACAAATTTACAAAAAATTCAACAGTGATAAATTTGTCACTGGTTCAAATAGTGTTTTCTACTTTTACCCCTACACTCGACACTGTAACTCAAAAATTTCAGTGATAAATTCACAAAAACAAATTTATTTAAACAGTGATAAATTCACAAAGCAAACTTATCATTGGTTTAAATAGTGATAAATTCACAAAAACAAGCTTATTAATGGTTTAAACAGTGATGAATTCACAAAAAACAAACTTATCACTGATTTAAACAAATTTTTCACAGATTTATCATTAGTTTAAACAAATTTATCACTGGTTTAAATAGATTTATCATTAAGATCTTCCCCCAGCATACAAAGAGAGAGAGAGGGAGAGAGAGAGAGAGAGGGAGAGAGAGGACTCAGCGGCAAAGAGCTTAGATCCTAGATCTAGAGGTGGAGGTGACGATGACTATAGAGGTGAAGGCGACAGTGGTTGGCAACGACGGTGGAAGTGGAGGCAAAGACGTCGGTGGCGATGGAGGCGAAGACGTCAGTAGAGGTGGAAACAATAGTGAAAGTGGAAAGAAGATGTCAGTTGAGGTCGTCGGTAATGACGACAGTGGAGGCAATGGTGGTCGACAATGGTAGAGATGGCAATGGTCGTTGATGGAGGAATGTGTAGAGAGAGAGAGAGAGAGAGAGAGAGCTTCTTTTCTTTTTTATTTTTTTATTTTTCATCTTTCATCTCACAGATCTAGATATAAAACATGGGGCAGAAATGGAATAAACAAAAATGTTCAAGACCTATAGGTAAAAAAGTCTTCATTAAGGACCTGTTGGGTACTAACCCTTGAAAATAGGACTGGCCCGTAAAAATCCCTTACCTTTTGGAGTTATTTTGGAGTTCATATTTGGATTATTTACATTTTAGAGTATATAGGGAGAAGGACAAGTTTGTAAAAAATCAAGTTGGTTGTACATCGGTATTTCTATCATAAAATCATATTGCATCTAAAAAAAAAAAAGAAAAAAAAAAGAGAATAGTAAATGTAATTTAAAGTATAAAACAAAATAAAAATGTGATTTGATAAAAGGGATATCGATATCTAATCAACTTTGTATAGTAAATGTTCAGGTATGTTTTAGTTAGGAGTGCAACTTGAGTGAGTTCGGTCGGGTTTGAAGATTGTCTAAGCTCAACTCAAATTGTGCTGAGACCTGCCTAGGCCCGAATTGTAACTCGAGATTGCCTGCCCAAGTCCTACCCTAGTTAAACCCAAATTGTCCAAGTTGCCTGAATTATAAATGAATTTCAGATTTTTTTTTGTTTTTTTTTTAGCTACATTATTAAATTATTAAAATTTGACTATACTTATATTTTTTGTTATTATTATAGAAAATCATTAATACCATCAAAACAAATAATTTATATAATGTAAGAGAGATACCGCTATAGTAGTCTTTACAATATATAAGTAAAAATAAAAAAGGTAATATTTTATGTTCTTTGTGTATATAATATATATTCAATATGATTTAATAATTTAAATTACTAATATCATGTAATGACTAATAATTTATATGTATATTTAATATTTTTATATATCTATATATGTATAATTCGGGTTTCGGGTTGTTTGACGTCTTTACCTAAGCCCATTCAAATTTAATTCGGACTTCTGAAATTTTGCCCAAGCTCGTACTGAATTTGAAAATATTTTGTCCAAACCCTACAAAAATTTGGACTGAGTTCGGGTTGCTTGCATTGAGCCCGCCCAAGTCGCACTCCTAGTTTTAGTCGATCTATAGTAAAATGTGAATGATTCAGATAATCCAAATGAGTCTCAAAATAAGCTCACACAATAATTGTTGTTGTGCATTTCTAAATCCCTAAGTAACCCTATTTTTGGTTCCAAGAAAAATAACAAAAACAGCAATACTATAAGTTCAGAGTTAACTATTTAAAAATTATTCAAAATTATTATCTCGTGATTCATATTTATTTTATGTATAGGTTCTACACTACATAAATCCAATCTCAACCACAATTCTCATTCGGCATAAATTTGAGATGCTTAAGTAGGGTTCATAGTATTTTTCTAACAAAAATACTACAAATTTTACAAAAATTACTAAAATATTAAAGGAGAATTCTACCATGCACACTCCCTACCATATGAACAATTTTATTCAATAGTTACGACATTCAATTTTACTAAAATAAATTATGTCATTTTGTTCAATAGTTATGAACAATTTTATTTAATAGTTATGACATTATTTTAGTTATGTCACATGTAGTATTTGATTATGATTTTTTTTTAATTATGATTTAAAAATATAAAATTATGATATTTTTTTTTAACAATAATGACTTGGACCTCCTTTTTTTCTCACCCCTTGACGCCCTCTTCACCTGATTGGCCACTTTATTTTATTTTTATTTTTTTTTCCTTCTCCTCTAATCACCACCCGCCACGTGTGTGGGGGGTGGTGGAGGTGGTGATTGAAAGGGTCTCAATCATTACCCTTTTTTTAATTTTGAGGTATACATGTTGAAAAATACTTCATACCACTAATTTAGCACCACTAATGCACCAGTAATGATGTGGCATCATGTGAACTCCATCACCGATGTGATAGTTTGGCCTTTGTTTTGTTTTGTTTTGTTTTGTTTTGTTTTATTTATTTTTTATTTTTTACATTACCACCTCATTAATGATATTTTTAAAACTTCAAATTTAGTGCTCTAAATCACCACTCATACATGTTACCACATTTTGCGCATGTACATAATTTTCCCAATATTAAAAACAAAATTGCAGCTATAAATAACGGTCTTCTCTGGGTCATCGTCTTCGTCAACTGGATGAGAGAGCAGAGAGAACCATGGAAGCTCTGCTTAGGCTTCGAGTAGCCCTAGTGTTCTTTCTCCGCGCCAAATCTTCTTCTTTCTCCTCGTAGGAGTTTCAGATCGTCGATCTCGAAAGCAGAGTAAGCTCTCTGAATTCATCAAATTTGTCTCTCATCTATCTATACACATATATATATATATCGCATCAGAACGACTCCCTGTAGCAAATTGAGCTACAGATCTTACGCTTTAGGCTTTGGTCTTTTAGATAGTATTATGGAATTTGGCTTTGTTTCTGAAATAAAACCTTCTAGTTTTGTTTGGCCGCCAAGAAAATGGAGGAAAAGAAAAGAAGCTGAATTTATTTATCTCATGTTGTCAAAATTTCTCATTTTCCCCAGCTTCTAGAAAATATACGATGAAATAAATCAAAGTGTAAAAAGTTGTTTCAATGGTTACAGAGCTTGAACTCAAGTTTAAATGGTTACAGAGCTCGAATTTTGAATACTTAGATTTTTCAGAAAGAAAGCTATGGAGTTTTTTTCAAAAGGTTGCACATTTATAATGAAAAACGATGTGCTGTGACTTATTGTTAACCAGATTTGCCCCCATCTGTGAATTCTCCCAAATTTCAACAAAAAAATGGGATTTTTTTTCTTGTAATTCTATAGAAGAATAAGCCTTTTTTTTGGGTATGATTTTCACAAATTCATAGCTTATTATTATTATTATTATTATTCATGCAAGTTTGAGGTTCATAACTTGCAAATTCATTTCATGATGAATTTATTTGGAAAACTTAATTTGTATGCTTCTTTATTAAAAACATATATAGATCTAAGTTACTAGAGCAAGGGAATAGGAAAATGGCTAGTTTCATTATAATATTAACTTGGCTTTGAGGTTTTTGGGACCCAAAACGAACATTAAATATATGACTTTTCATACTTATTAGAAACATATGATACAAAAAGTCTGCTAAATTTTGCTTAAATATATAATAAAATTTACAAAAAATTTAAAAATATGTAAAATGTTCATCAATTTGAAAAAAAAAAATAGAGAGGAAAAGAAAGTACCTTCACTATTTGTGATGGATGAAAGATGAGAGAAGATCAATAATGTTGAGTTTTAGGTCTCCAATTTTTCCTTCTTTGAACTTCAATTAATCTTTGAGGGACTATTATGTGTGGCTGGCTTTTGTTTCGCTCTAGGGCTTATGTGTTTTTTTCAACCCAATTTTTATTGCCAGTCAAAGAGGCACGAACGACAACACAGGTCCTATAGATAATAGATTGGTTGGGCCTCAAATTTCTTTACACGTAGCCCCATTTGAAAATATGACTTTTTAATTTAAAAGTTAAAAAGTCATTAAAAAAGTTAAAAAAATCAACAAATTATACAAAAAAAAGTTAAAATTTTTTTCTCCATTTTTTACACTTCTTTTCATAAAAAAACTAAAAGGTTATCACAAACATACTAATTTTTTTACATTATATTTTAATTAAAAAATAAAAAATTACTAAAATAACTTATTCTCAAACGAGATCTAAGTTTTAAAAGTTTTTAAAATATAGGCCTCAAATTTTTGGACTTTTTAAATTTAATTTGGGTTATGTATTAAAAAGAATTTTGTAGTGAGTCTTTTTTTATGAATTTATATAAAAACTTTAGATTGGGCCTTTTATTCATTTAGGCCTATAAACAATAATGTTCCGGTAAACAAACACCCCCCCCCCCCCTCCCCCCCAAACAAGATTGGTCATTTTTTTTTTTTTTTTTCCTCCTTCAATCATCACCCGCTACGTATGTGTGGGGTGGTGGGAATGATGATTGGAGGGGTCTCAATCATGACCCTTTAAACTTATACTAATATTGATTTGGGCATCTTTTTTTTAATACACTAGTATAAAATTGAAAATACTTTTAGGGTTCTATTTTCAGCTTTTTTTTTTTGGAGGCTCGAAGTGGCTGCTTTGTCGGCTTGCCCCCCAAAAACTGGGCCTGCAAATTCGTATCTATTTTTCTTAGTTTTTCGCCCACAAGAGGATATGTAAGGAAATCGGTATGGATTGAATCTTATTGATAATATGGTTTTTAGTTGCTTCAGAAGTTTGAAATCACAAATCTTGGTATACAGAACACTCCAGTAACCATAAAAACATCAACAATTTCAAAGTTCCCACCAAATTTCGTGTTTTTTTGTTTTTACTAAATTTTTTTAATATTTTAAACAATTTTTTTTAGTTTTTAGACACACTTAATATAAGTACACCTAAAAAGTAAAAAAATTATAAAAAAAATCTTTTAAAAATTCATTAAATACCAAAAAAAAAAAAAAAATAAGAATTCAGTACATTTTTTTATATTTTTATGTATTTATTAATTTTTTAAAATATTTTTTCACAAATTTTTTACTTTTTAGATACATCTAACTAAGGTGCATCTAAAAAAGTAAAAAAAATATTTAAAATTTAAAAAATATTCACTAAAAACAAAAGAATACGAAAACAAAAAAATTCAATTTTCAAAAAACTTAATCCAGAAAACTCAAACCAAACACAGCGTTTTTTTTTTTTGAACGATATGAATCAATGTGTTTGATTTCAATTTTTTTAATTCAGTTTTTTAAAAATTGAATTGTTTATTTTTCGTATTTTTTTATTTTATTTTTAGTGAATACTTTTAAAATTTTAAGTATTTTTTTTTTACTGTTTTTGATAGACCTTACTTAAATATATCTAAAAAGTAAAATATTTGTGAAAAAATATTTTAAAAATTAATAAATACACAAAAATAGGAAAAATATACTAAATTTTCTTTTTCTTTTTTTTTTTTGTATTTTTGGTACTTAGTGAATTTTTTAAAGATTTTTTTTCACAAAAAATAAACTTTTTAAGTGTATTTATGTTAGATGTGTCTAAAAATTATAAAGAAAATACTTAAAATATTAAAAAAATTCAGTAAAAATAAAAAAAATACGAAAAATAATAAAATAGAATTTTCTAAAAAATGAATTGTAAAAATTGAAAACAAACAGAGTGATATTTAACTACAAGAAATGTACTGCATTAATTTTTTTTTCTTTTTTATTTTTGGAAAATAGTTTCATATTTTGGATGTTGAACCCTTTCAGGCTAATAGATATATATATATATATATATCACATCTATCTGTTTATGTCGATTATTTATATCAATCACTACAAGCTAATGAAATAGGGAGTATATCATCATCACATTTGCGTATAGATTCTAGGAATATAGTTATTGTTTCTTATTTTCTGTTATCATCTGTAGAGGAACTAGATTTCAATGTAATTCTTGAAATTTCAATTGCTACATTGCCAAGGATCCATATGCTTTTCAGACATGTCTCAGTTTTTTTGTTTTGGAAGATTGGCTTCAACGTTAGTCCAATTTATTACATTAAGCATAATCAACTCCGTTTGTTTGACAAAAAATATTTTTTCCATTTTTTGATATTTAGTACAATGGAAAACAAAAGTCATTTGAAAATATTTTTCATGATCAATAGAAAATAAGGTCTCGTTTGGCAAGTGACTTTTTTAGTTAAAAATCAAAAAGTCAGTAAAAAAACCAAAAAACCAACAACTCATACCAAAAAGTCAAAAATTCTCTTTTCTCTCTACTTTTTGCACATCTTTTTGTAAAAAGTCAAAAAGTCATCCCAAATATACTAGTTTTTTTTAGCTCATATTTTAGCCAAATAGTTAAAAAGTTACTAAATTAGCCTGTTCCCAAACAAGGCCTAAGTATATTTGGACAGAAAATATTTTTTAGTTTTAAAAGTCGGAAAATGTTTCCCGGACAAAACTTTTACTAATGCTACCACCGCCATCACCTCCACAACCACACTACTATCACCACCATCCATCAATGCCGTTGCCTTCACCACCTCCATTGCCACCAAACCACCACAACAACTACCACCTCCACCTTGTCACTACCGGCACTACCACTGTCACTGCCGCCACCACTACCCCATCACCTCCAACCTCCACCTCCACCACCCCTTCCACCACCTCCTCCACCCTTCTGCTGCCACTATTACCACCACTAATGCAACTATTAGTGCATTAGTTTAAAAAACAAAACCAAATATAGGAAGACGTTTTTTATGAATTTTTTTTTTTTCATAAAAAATATTTTACACTGAAACAAACAAAGAGTAAATTTCAATTGCCAAATTTCCTACTTTGATGCTTGGGGGAGTGATATATTTTCCAAGTAGCAAAATCATTGGTCAACGTACATATACATACATATATATAGACATACAACCCTTCATTTCGGCAACATTTGCTTTGACGTAAAATATTTTTCATTTTTTGTTATTTGGTTAAACAAAAATTAAATAAAACATTTTTTAAGGAAAATGTTTTTGCATCTTTTTTTAAAAATCACTTACCTTTAAAAATTTTCCATGTCAATTTTTACGAAGTTAACTCTTATTCATTACCTTTTCAATAAATATCTTAACTCTCTAAAAAATCATAAATGACACTTATTGAATCAAAATTTCTCTTTTAGACAATAAAATATTTTATTTTTAAATGTCAACCAAACGTCGAAAAACATTTTTTATTTTGTGTGTGTGTGTGTAAAATCAATTTACATGAAAAATATTTTTTTTGTGTAAAATATTTTAAGTTGAAACAAACGGAACCAATTGCCATATATATTTCTGATCTGGCTAGGTGTTGCTAGTCTCATTGTGTTTTCTCGGCTTCTTCAAAGACTGCAACTTCGGTATAATAAGAATTGCTGCTTAGCTTTTGGTCTATCTGAGTTTCTGATTTTATTATTTCCCTCTATAGAATTTTTTTTCCCTTTCCATTTGGATGAAAGAATGATCTCAGTTTTATGCAGTGATCAATTTGAAGAAAAAATAAAATAAAATGAGACAATGGAAAATTTTCTTAATGTTGGTGTTAAAAAAATCAATCAGTGTGTTTGGTTTGAGTTTTTTGACTTAAATTTTTTGAAAACTCAGTTTTTTGGTTTTCGTGTTTTTTTTTGTTTTTTGTTTTTAGTGAATATTTTTAAAATTTTAAACATTTTTTTTAAACTTTTTTAGATGCACCTTACTTAGATGTATCTAAAAAGTAAAAAATTTGTAAAAAAATATTTTAAAAATTTAATAAATACATAAAAATACAAAAAATGTACTGAATTCTTGTATTTTTTTTGTATTTTTGGTATTTAGTGAATTTTTAAAAGGTTTTTTTCACAAATTTTTTATTTTTAGGTATATTTATGTTAGGTATGTCTAAAAAGTAAAAAAGATTGCTTAAAATATTAAAAACATTCAATAAAAACAGAAAAAACACAGAAAACAAGAAAGTAGAATTTTCTGAAAAATATTTTTGAAAAAACACAACCAAGCAAGCTTAATAACACTACAAATTCAAATTTATTAACCTAGAATTTACCCAAAAAGAAAAAAAAAATTTATAATTTAAACTCATTTTACTAATGAAGCTTACGCTTTATTAATTTAATCTCTACCATATAAATACATTCGCACATTCAGAATAAATTTTAGATGGATAAGAATGCCTTCAGAACATTTTTGTAAAAATTTTTTTCTATACTGATGACTTTTTCTTCGCAATCAGAATTGGAAATAGAGCCACAGTATGCCTTTATTTTGGGGTTTAAAAGCCACTTTCGTCACTGGATATGGAATACAATTGCAAGACTTCTTTTTTGAGTCATCTGATGGTAGACACCTCACTTCAGCTTTTGGATGTCCTCTTGTGGAGACAGTGGCAGACGAGCTGACCAACAAAGTGGGTACATATTTTTTCTACTTTCTATTTATTCCATTTAAGTTTCTCTATGTTGGACATTTCCCTGGAATGAAACATCATATAAATACTAAAATAGGAACTGTTGCTTTTAGGTGGTGTTGCCAGAGGGATTAAAAAAGGGGAATTAACACTTCACTCTATATTTGTAAATAATAATAATAATAATAATAATAATAATAATAATAATAATAATAAATAGATAGATAAAATTAGTGATAAATTTTAATAATCAAAGAAAAATTTGTTAAAAAGTTCAAGGTAGGAAGAGTATAAGACATTAAGTCCAACATATATTTTTTATTAGAGAGATGTCCACTCTTTTTGAAATAGTTGGTGAAAAATTCTTTTGTTAGGTTTGAAGGATATTTTATTTCTAATTTTATCTCTTAATTTATCTATTGACTTTTTTTATTATCTGTTAAATTTTCTTTATCTGTTTAATTTTATATCTATCTGTTCAAATTTTTTTATTATCTATTTAAATTTATATTTATCTATTCAATTTTTTTTTACTATCTATTTAAATTTATATCTATATGTTTAAATTTTTTCTATTTGTCCAAAATTTATCTATTTAATATTTTTATTTGTACAAATTTTCTATCCAAATTTTATATATATAAATTTTTCATATTGTACATTTTTTTATCTATCCAATTCACTAAATTTATTTTTTCATATCTGTTGAATATCGCCAAGCTTATTGAACATATCTGTGTTAAATAATTATTTGTTGAACTTATTTGTGTGAAATTCTTATCAAAGAAAGAGAAATTGAATGGATCAACCATCCATTGAACAGTTTGGGTATGAACAGATCAATTCAAAAACCATTAAAAGCACATATATACACCACAAGCATATATAACCACAAAACACACATATCTAAATCTAAAGCATATATAACCACAACAATCACATTCTTGAGAATCAATGGTTGATCTATATAGATGCTCCTTTAGAGAAGATGATCACTTCTAACAGTTAAATGCAAAGATTTGCAAACCCGTTCCACAAAAGAGGATCACTTCTAATAGATGAATTCAAAGATCTGCAAAACCATTCCATAGAAAATTTAAAAAAAAAGATCCCAAGCACCAAGAAAACTAAGGGAAAGACAAAGCCACATGAGGAGCTCCACTATCTTCATCAGCACAACTTTCAGCAACCTCTAGAGATTGCCGACCAATAGAACTAGTAGATTCATTTCCAAAGCAAACTGCCACTGCTGGCCACCTACAAAGCCAAGTTCATGTGCAGTTTTGGTGGAGAGAGAAAGAGGATGAAAGATAGAGAGAGATCAGTTGGCAGAGAGAGAGAAAGATAGGACAATAGTGACGACAACGACACGGTGGTGGTGTAGATCTAGGGTTAGGGTAGGTAAATCTAGGGTTAGGGTAAGCAGTGATGAAACCCTTGGGGTCACCGGCGATGAATGTCCCATTCCTTCATTCGAACATCTCTCTCTCTCTCTCTCTCTCTCTCTGATGGTAGCTCTAGCGGATATGGAGAAGTGAACATATAGATCTAAGAAAATGAGTGATCAAGGTAGAAAGCGAAGATAAAAAAATGAGAAAACAAATGATTTAAGGCAAATCTAAGAAAGATTAGTACTCTCTGTCTCTTTATCTTCACCGGCAGCGACGCCTTGTTCCTACGGGAGATCAGTGACGAAACCCTAACGTCTTGTTCCGTCAATATCTCCGATGAATCATCGAGATATGTATTTGTGATTATGAGAAGTAGCGGCTGGGACGACACCGTCAAAAGCCACCATTGTTGGGCGGTACCGGATGAGTTTTTGGTAATGGTGATGGAAGAGAAAGAAGAGGAGAGAGAGCAAGAGAGAAATGCATAAACGATGAGAGTTGTGTACATATATATAATAGGGTTAGTTTCGTCATTTTGCACAACCATTTCCTTATGGACATAATTGTTTACCGCCTAGACTTTTGGACTAAAAAAATTCAAATATGAATTTATAGACCGAGTGCGCTAATCAAAATCATATATTTTTTCATGAGTTAGTAATTATTTTGCGAGAAAAACCAGAAAAACCATTGATCTACAAATTCCCCATAAAAAAAAAAAAAAAAACCCTTTTGATGTGGTTCATTTTCTAGTGCAACAACACCTGTAAGTATTTTTTTTATGATATATTATTTTTGTCAGACATTTGAAATAAATTTTACCATATATGTTGGGAAATAGACTCTTCCTAATCAGAATTAGTGAGATAAAAAATGGAAAGCAAAAAAAATTAAAATGAATGGAAACAATCATACATACAAGAAATACCAAAATTTACACAGTTCATCGCATAATAAGGCTACATCCACGGCTGCTGTGATTTTCACTATGATCATAAAATAATTACAACTCTCTACAATAAAAAAATGTCCCCCCTTATCTATTTATAAGTATAGAAATTAAGGTAATGCGGAAGCAACAGGAAATTATCAAAATATCCAAAAAATTCGAGCCTCCCTCCAACCCCCCATCACTTGAAGGAGGAATCCCAAACCTTCCGTTGGACCTATGGCCCAATGTATAATACTTATTAGGGTCTACAAATCCAACAATGTATGCATAGGATGGATTGCATTACTCACATCACAAATCACCTGATTCATCTAATTCTTTCATATTGCTTATTCTTTGTTGAAAGGATTTATTAGGGAAATAACATGTCTACCTTACAATGTTAACTGTAATTTCCTCTCATATGGATCTCTACAGACTAATTATTCATACATTGACGTCGTTGGAAAAGAAAACCGTAGTTCCTGAAAACAAGTCTTCATTTCCAGGAGATTTGCCAGCCTCTTATGCTGATTTTCATATTTGCATTGCATTAGTTCTTTCAACCTTGAGTTTTAACATGGTTAGGCATAATTTCAGATGATTTTAGGGTTTGGTGCGTTTATGTTGAGAATTAGTTCATTAATTTTTTAAGACAAATGAATCATACAAAGACTCACATGTCATTTGTACAACATTTTGCTAACTTGAATATTTGACAAATGTTCATAGAGACATTAGAGAATAAATAAGACATCCAATATGTAGCAAACACATGTTTATACAAAACATGTTTAAACAAGCATATGTTATGTTAAAACTTTTGCATCTGTATAATGGCATGTTATTTGAAAGGTGAGCTTGGTGTGGTGGTACAACTACCCCTTGGTGACTTGGTGGTCATGGGTTTAAGTCGCAGAAACAGCCTCTCCATTTGCGAGGGTAAGGCTGCGTACAACAATCCTTCCCCAGACCCTACTTAAATGAGAGTTTCACACACTGGGTACGCCCTTTAAGTAGCATGCTATTTATTGTTATTTCCAATATGTACTGATGCTTTTGTTTTCATTCTGTAAGTAGGCAAACTTTTTAGTCACCCACAATTAGCATACCTCGTCAAAACAAAAGATAAACATTCATTTAGCTTGTTACAATATTTAAGAGAGAGAGAGAGAGAGAGAGAGAGAGAGAGAGAGAGAGAAATAGAATATTATATGATGTGTATATTCAATATTATGTTGAATAATAATGTAACAATGTATACAAGATTCGTTTATATAGGAGAAGAGAAACTTAAGTATGGTAATCCTAAGTATGGTAATGAATATAATATGGTATATATGATAGACATAATATATAGTTACTATATTTAACACTTCCCCTCAAATTCAAATAGGGATACCAACTTGAGTTTGGAGAGACAAACTAAAACATGAAATAAAACTAAAAATAAAATAAAACATGGATAGATTTGAGGAAAATAGATTGCAAAGTCTAAATGAGAGCATAGGGGTGTTTGAGATAGATCAGAGGCCGGAGCTAATACTGAGAGACAGTTTATGGTCGTGTCCAATCATTGTAGGAACATGGCCGAAGCTAACAGAGCTAATATCGGGACACAGTTTATGGTTGTGTCGAACTGTTGTAGAAGAAAAACGGGTGTTGAACCAGCGAACGTCGCACACATGTAACTTATGACGTGGTGCTGAACAGTGATGGAAACAGATGAAGAAGTGCGCTAGGGGGTGGCTTGGAAAGGAATCATGTGCGTTAAGAGGTGGCTTGGAAAGAAACAAAATGCGACAAAATGGGCAGCTTAGGTAGTGCGCCAAGGAGACGACTTAGGGTAGTACGCCAAGGGGATTGCTTAGGGAGTGCACCAAGGAGGTGACTTGTGCTAAGGAGGCGATTTGGGTGGTTTGCATGTTGTATAAAGCAGAGGAAAAGATAGAGTGGAGTAGACGCACACAAAAAAAAAAAAAAAGAGGGTTACAAGTTAAAAAAAAAAGGATTGTGAGTAAAAAAAAATGATAGAGATATTTGGGACAGGAATAAACCAGCGGACAGAGGAAGAGATCACTATGAAGCAATACAGAAAGGAAAATATGACAGCGGAATGGGTTGGTGTCTAGCAGGCGGCCAAGGCAAGGTTGTAGCCCGCCCGTAAGGCAAAGAATACCAAGAACTTAATCTATAGCTCTAATACCATGTTGCAATATCTAAGAAGAAAAAATATATATATTATATGATGTGTATATTCAATATTATGTTGAATAATAACGTAACAATATATATAAAACTCCTTCATATAGGAGGCGAAAAACATAAATATGGTAATCCTAAGTATAATAATGAATATAATGTGATATGTATGATAGACAGAATATATAGTTATTATATTTAACATAGCCCTCAAAATTCTTTATAAAATCCAAAAGATACTTTCAACCATTCAGTTACTAACCCTTGGAAACCCACATATACAAAAAAAAAAGAAGTCAACAAACAAGATTACAACTTAGAAAAGGGTATCAAAAGACCTTCTATTCATTTCTCCCCATAAAATCCACATCAAACACCATAGAGCCACTTTCCATGCTTTCCTTGTATAAATCTACAGGATTCATCAAAGCATGATAAAAAGAGTTGATTTCAAACTTCCTTGATTCAGATCTATTCTACGTTATCATGTCATCTCTCCATTTTGAGTACTCATAGATTATACATTAAAGTGAAGTTGATAAAATAAAAGTCAAAAATTAAATGAAAGGGTAAATGACATTGACACCCCTCTATTAATTTGAAATCATACCCCACCCCTTCTATTCTCTGAAATATCATAGAGCTCCCTTATTTTAAATTTTGTTATAAAACACAAACCCTTTTGTGAGTCAACCGTTTGCTTACCGAACATAAACTTTTGATTTAGGCAAACAATTTTCTTTAAATGCCAACTTTACCTTTATTAGCAAAATCCTTCAAGTGACAAATTTTTTTTTTTTTTGGCAATTTCTCCAATCATACGCCCCCTTATTTTCTCTCTCCCTGCCTCACATAGAGGGTATCAAATGTATGCCTTCCACAATATGAAGCTATAATTGAACCAATGAAAAAAATTCTTCACGCTTTTCTCTCTCTACCACAACCCTTGATGATAGCTACAACAACTGCTTAATACTCATTTGATCAAACAAAGAGGTTGGAATACAAAGCCCTAGCCCAAAACCAACATTACAACCTTTGGAATGCTGCAAATCCATCTTTTCACCTACCACTACCTCTATTGGATTGCACCAATCAACACTACCTCTCAACTCAAACCAACCCTTACACCATCCACTACTTTTTTACCTACTATTCCATCCACTGTTCATCACCATTATCCCCATCCCACATTTGATCAATGAATAATCGCAACCGCCACCCAACATAAAATTCATCACCATAGAATCTATCCGTACGTAGATCCAAATGATATGATGATTTTAACTAAAAAAAATTGATTTAAGAGAAAACCTGTAGAGCAATGGGAGATTATAGAGGGAATATTGCATTGGTAGTGATGGTGTGCGACGAAAGAACTATGACAAAGGTGTTAGTGGGAGTGGGATGTTCAAACCACTTATGCTGGTTCAAAAATAGATTTAGAGAAATGATTTATTATGCGAAAAACAAACTTTTATTTCACTCAGATAAACTGAAACAAATACAAGGAGAAGAGAATACTTTCTCTCAAACTCTCACACTTTCTTATTTTTCTTCTCAACCCCCACACTTAGAACTAGCATAATCCTTACATATTTATAGCTAAACATTGATAATATGAATGTATTAAATAAACTACAATAAAACCATTCAAATTTGAACTCTTTAACCATCAAACCTATAGTAACATGTAGCAATCCTTGAACCCCAGTTTTCTACATTTTTGCTCCTCTCTCCTAGCTAGGATGGTGGAGAAGAAAGCTTATTTCACAACATCCCCCTTTAAGCTTGATTGTCTACAATGCTTCATCCATTGTCTTTTTCTACAACATCATTGTAAGGCATGAGCAACATCACCTCTTCACTCACTGCAAAGTTTACATACTCGTCAACTTTGTCATATGTTACTTCCTCCATGCACTCATGACTATAGTGCCCACACTGAGTGCAGTTATAACATTAGACCTCTTTTGTGCATTCACTACTGTAATGACTGTACTCATTGTAATTATAGCACTACATGTAGCTTCTGTCATGACCTCTTCATCTGCTGTTAACCCACTACTGACCTCTTTCACGCGAAACAACCATTTGTTGTCATCTTTTATCAATCATCTATTAACTTTTGTCTCTTGGAACAACCACCTGTTGACCCTTTCTGTTTTGCAGAACAACTGCCTGTTATCTATCTCGTGGAACAACTACTTGTTGTTCTCTGTTGTCAATCAACTGTTGACTTTTGCCCCCCATGTTGGAGCCTTTTTCAACTTCTCTAGGGCCTTTTCCTCCACTTCTCTATGGTGTTCCCTATGGTTGTTCTCTATTTCCTCTAAACGTCAACTTTGACTACAGAGTTTGCTCTAAGGAACTTGCGAAAGTTCTCTTGTTTATTCTTTGCTCAAGGATCTCCAACGTTGCCATCAACTTATCCACGTTCATGGTGTTCAAGTCCTTTGATTCCTCAACTGTAACAACTATACGTGTTCAAACTTCAAACATAGGGATTCAAGTATCTCCTCTATTACTCAAACATCATCCATCTTGTCTCTATATCATCTGATTTGGTTCACAATGGTCAAAGTCTTCATAAAGTACTCAAAAATTGACTCATGGTCCTCCATCTATAACAATTCAAACTCACCTCTTAATACTTGGAGTCAAATCCTCATGGTCTTCTCAATTCCTCGGTGCAAACTCAGAAGAATACTTTATGCTTTTTATCTTTTCAAAGCTTGACTCGCTATTGCTTTGATAGAGCAAGTACAAGGATTTCTTGTCTCTTCTCCTTGTATCTCTCAAAGTAGCCTTTTGGGCTCTATTCATTTTCTCTTCATCTTCTAGGCTTACCAGCTCTTCATATCTTCTTTCAACCAAGTCCCACACATCTTATGAGGCTAATAACATTCGTATCTAGATACTTTAGTTCTCATAGTCCTTTTTGCTCAATTTTGGAAACAGGGCTGAAAAATGGTGTTCATGTTGGCCATCGATTGACTTATGTTCTTCAAATAAGCTACACAAAATTTTCAAGTTTGAATTTTGAAAAAAAGACCACAAATAAACTCAGAAGGATCAATTTAGCTAGGAACATATTTTGTAAAATTTTAGAATTTTTCAAGGTCTTAAATGAAAATATTCAAAAATATTTTAAAAAGTTTTGGGGCCAAAATGGAATTTCAAAAATTACTGGGCAGAACTGGACACAACCGTGTGGTTCAAGTATTGTGATTTGGAAATGGTACTAGGTGGAAGAGATGGTTGTTGAATGCATGACATTTTCTCCTCCTTTGTGCTTGGATTGATTGTTGTATTTGGCTATGTTGTTTGCAAAAGTCATGACGAATTTGAATAGGGTGGATTCTGGGCTAAGGCTAGTAAGCCATTTGTCTAGGGTCTCAAAAATAAGGCCTAAGAAAAAATTCTTAAATTCATTAGTTTTGTACTATATAAAAAATTCAAAATGGTCTAATTTTGTTTTATTAATTTAGGCCAATTTAAGGGTCTCAAAAAATTCTGTTAGGTCCAATTAAAAAATATTTGTAACTGTTAGATGTTAGTCCAATTGAAAAAAATAAAATATAAAATAATTGTATATAT
Organism: Camellia granthamiana; assembly: GCA_036172215.1. Taxonomy (NCBI): domain Eukaryota; kingdom Viridiplantae; phylum Streptophyta; class Magnoliopsida; order Ericales; family Theaceae; genus Camellia; species Camellia granthamiana. The sequence goes on along the minus strand of CM069911.1, from coordinate 94,751,533 downwards.
ATTAGTCGTTAGACTGATTCTATTTAGGCTTCTTCTTTTTCTTTTTCTTTTTTTCTTTATATATATATATATATAAAGTCTCTCTTTACGGCTCAATTATGTGTTATTTTAGTGATTTTTTTAATAATTTACATAAATTTTTTTATTTATTATGTAAATACACCTAATTTAGATATACTTAAAAAGTATAATGTTTGTGATTTTATTTTTTTTCAAAAAATTTACCAAATATAAAATAATATAAAAAATATGAATTACAAACTCAAAAAATTATTTTTAAAAACTCTAAACCAAATAGAGTAATTTTATTTATTTATTTATTTTATGAATATTTAAAAAGCCCTCGAAAAATTATTTCAGACTCTCAAAACTCAGGGCTGGCTTGGATTTGAGGGTGATTACATGGTGAAGATGTTGGTATGGAGTGGTAAGATTGGGGAGTTGAAGTTGGTTGAGTTTTTCCATTGGTGGTGCGAGATGGCTTGAGGGAATTTTGTCCACTATCTTTCTATTTGGTTAGGCTGAAAATTATCAAATCAGATAAAGGTATTATGGTACTTTAACCATTTCATCAACGATGTTAGCTAATCAGGCTATAAGTAGGTGTGGACAAACGTCAGGTCAGGTTTGGTTCGAGCCAGTCGACACTATATAATAACAGATTTTGTATATCTGCCCAACCTCAACTTGGCCCTAGGGTCTCTATATTTGTTTAAGCGCAGTTAAAAAAATAATTCTAAATCCCAAATCCACCCATTGGGCTATATATGAAAAAAAAAAATTAAAATATTTTATAATTAAATTCAATCACACATTATATTTTTTAACTAAATATTTTGACATCACGTGGCTTGAAAAATAGTCCAACTTATGAGGTTTTGAAAAATAAATCAGGCCTCGTTTGGAAACATGTTATTTTAGTGACTTTTTGGCTAAAATATGAAATAAAAAAATTAGTATGTTTGGAATGACTTTTTATTTTTTTATGAAAATATGTGCAAAAATAGAGAAAGAAAAGAGAATTTTTTACTTTTTAGTATAAGTTATAGACTTTAAAAAAATTTTGTAATTTTTTGACTTTTACACTAAAACTCTCGCATGCCAAACGAGACCTAAATGCCTATATAAGTTATATTTCGTACTATGAATCTTGTGAGAGTGATATACTTTCCAAGTAGCAAATCATCTGGCCCTTACATACATATTAATATATATATATGATCCTTCATTTCATTGCCATATTTCTAATCTTGCTAGGTTTTTGCTAATCCTGTTGTGTTTTCTTGGCTTGTTTGAAGAGTGCAACTTTGGTAGGATAAGAATTGTTGTTCTGCTGTTGGCCTATCTGAGTTTCTGATTTATCTATTTCCCTCTATGGAATTTTGTTCCTTTTCATTTGGATGAATGATAGCAATTTCACACACTGCTCAATTAAAAAATGAGAAATGGAAAATTTTCTTTATGTTATTGTTAAAAACATTCTCTATACCAATGACTTCTTCTTTGCAATCAGAATTGGAAATAGAGCCACAGTATCCTTTATTTGAAGGCTGGAAGGCCACTTTTGTCATTGGATATGGACTACCATTGCAAGACTTTTTTTCTGAGTGATCTGATGGTAGTAGACGAGTTGACCATCAAAGTGAGTACAGTTCTTTAAATTTATATTTTTTTACAATCTTTTATTCCACTTATGTCTCTCTATGCTGGAATGGAAAATACAAATACTAAAGCCGAAACTATTGGTTTTAGGTGGTTCTGCCAGAGGGATCAAAACACCCTTCGGCTGTGGTTCCTTTTCCACTGCAACAACATCTGGAGGTAATTGTTATGGTATACCATTTTTGTCATCTTCAGAGACATTTGAAATAAATTTTATCATGTGTAGATGTGTACTGTATCCCTTCCCTTGATGTTGTTTTACTCATATCCCAAAAGACCTTATTCATCTGATCGTGGCAGGGAAATTTCATGAGTACAGACCAGTTGTTCATATCTTGATGTCATTGGAAACATTGTAGTAGTGTTGGTTCCTGGACACAAAGTCTCATTTCCAGGTGATTTACTAACTTATTGTGCTGATTTTCAGATTTGCCTTGGCATTAGTTCTTTTCAGCCTTGAGTTATAACAAGATTAAGGATAATTTTGGATGATTTGAGATCGATGCATGTATTTTGAGAATTAGTTCAGTAATTTTTTAAGACAAATGAATCATACACACAAGACACAACAAGGACATACAATGTCGTTTGTACAACATTTGGGTAACTTGAATATTTAACAAATGTTCATAGAGACATTAGTGACCAAACAAGACATCCAATATAGCATTTTTATACAAAACATGTATAAACAAGCATATGCTATGTTTAAAATTTTATATCTTTGTGTAGGCATGTTATTTACTGTTATTTCTAATAGCTACTGATTTATTATTTTTTAAATAACAAGTAAAAAAAACTGCAAAATGTTAAAAAAAAAAAAAAACTTAAAATATAAAGTCATCAAAGGGAATGTTACCTGTATCCTTCCACAACCACAAACATACTTAGACAAAACAAATGCTGGACATTCCTTTAGCCATCAAAGTTCTCTAAAAATATCCAAAAGATACTCAATCATCGAGTTACTAACACCCTTGGAGAACCAAATACACAAAAGAATCAACAAACAATTTAGAAAGAGGTTTCTCCATCCCATCAAAAGACTGTCAATTCCTTTCTCCCCACAAAATCCACATCAAACACAACAGAGCTACTTTCCATGCTTTTCTTATACTCTTGCCAACTCACACTTTCCTTTCTCTCTCCCCAAACTTATCTACTTTTTTTTTTTTTGAAGCAGCCAAAAGAAGCCTTTATTGATGATCAAACCTTACAGGATGAGATTACATCAAAAAAGGAGAGGAAGGGGGTTTGGAGAGGAACCAAACCGAAACAGGAAAAGAAGAGAGACAGAGAAGAGAACAAACAGAACAAAGCAGAAAAGCCAAAATGAACACAAGGACCGGCACACACACCCAGGGGCAGTAGCAAGAGAATCAGCAGACCAAAACTTGTGACCAAGAGCAGATCACCCCAAACTTATCTACTTGTTTCTGCATTTCTTTCCTTTCTCTCCCCAAAACTATCTACTTGTTTCTGCATTTTTTTTGCTTTCTTTCTTTGTCATCATTACATCAGCTTTCTTATTCATTATTGCATCAACATAACAAGTGATGGATCCGAAAGTGATAAGCTCTCTCTCTCTCTCTCTCTCTCTCTCTCTCTCTCTCTCTCTCTCCAAAGTTATATATATATATTAATCGGCAAAAAAGGAACCTTTATTGATGTAAGAATCAAGTATAAAGTACCAAAAACGAAGAACATCAATAAAGAAAAGAGAAGAGCAAACACATCACAATGAACTAAATCATCCCAACAAGGTTGGCACCAAATAGCCTATCCTATCATTTGCTAGCCCCTCTATTCTCCATGCTTTCAAATTTTGGATTTGGGCACAAATGGATCTCTTGGATTAAGGAGTATGCGACCACTGTGAAATTATCTATACTTGTAAATGGTTCCCCAACTGAGGAGTTCTGCCCTCAGAGAGATTTGAGGCAAGGTGACCTTTTGTCCCTTTTCCTTTTTACTATAGTGGCTGAAGGATTGAACATCTTAGTATTAAGGGCTCTGCATATGGGACTGATTAAAAGTGTAAAGGTTGGATCCAATGATGTTTTAATTTCTTACTTACAATTTGCTGATAACTCAGTTCTATTTTGTGAAGCTAAAGAGGATGAAGTGCTGAAATTAAAGAGGATTTTGAGGTGCTTTGAGATATTATCAGGATTGAAAATTAGCTATCACAAAAGTATGGTGTATGGTGTTGGTATATCTAATGACAATCTAGCAAATTTTGCTTCTCTGTTAAATTGCACTGTCCAGAATTTGCCCATCAAGTATCTTGGGTTACCTCCTAGGGCCAATCCTAGAAGAAAAGCAACATGGCAACCTGTATCGGAGAAGGTTAGATCCAGACTTGCTGGATGGAATTTCTTTCTTATTCATCATTATCTAACTCATCTGCATAACAAGTGATAGGGGATCTGAACGTGAGAAGGTCAGTCTCTCTGAAATTCTAGCTTCGCCACTGGATAAGACCTACATGCATATAATGTGGGCCTATTACTTAGTGTCTAGGAGTGAAAAAAGAAGTAAAAAAAAAAATTATGTATAGCATTACTCTTCTAATAAATTTCGTAAGGTAAAAAAAGTTAAATTAAATTAAATCATGAATCTGATTAAGATATATGTCTTACTATATGAATGGAACGTGAGGGCCTTTTTTTGTAAAAGTCAATTTCCTTTTTTGTTTGGAGGGAGGCCCTATTACCTTAAATTAAATTAAATCGTGAAACTGATTAAGATATATGCCTTACTAATCTGTTTTTGCTAGTTGAAAAACAACCAGATGGTGATGGAGGCTCACTTGAGGCACAAGAAGAGCAACAACAAAAAATTCAGATATACATTATTTTTAATTAAGTTTGAGAGTGAGGACATAAAAGAGAAAAAATTCACATAAAGTTGAGAGTGACATGAAGGACCAAAAATTCAGATTGACATTATTTTTAATGAAGTATTTTTTAATTAGAGCTTGTTTGGGTATACTAAACTAGTATATTTATTATTTTTTTATCGTTTTTGAATAATATTATTTTTCTATTTTTTGTTTTCATATATTTTTTTTTTATTTTTTATAAAAAGTCAAAAAATTCTTTGGATCATTCCAAACAACCCTGTAGAAAAGAGAAAAAATTCAGATTAAGTTGAGAGTGACGTCAAAGATGATACCAAAAATTCAGATATACAGGGTATGTTTGGTTTGTGTTTGAGAGATGTGTTTTAGAGATAAAAAGTACGAAAAGTTGTTTGGTTTGGTTTTTTTCAAAAGATGTTTTGGAAAATTATTTTGAGAGAGAGTTTTGGAAAAAGTGATTGATTTGATGTTTGTGAGAGAGAGATTTGTTTGGAAAACTTGTTTGGTTTACAAGTTTTGGGAAATTTTTTTGAAAAAATTTGTTTGATTTGATTACTTTTGAAAACTTATTTGTAGAGAAAATTTCTCAAAATTTTTTCAGAAATACAAACCAAACGAACCCACATTGTTTTTAATTAAGTTTGAGAGTGACATGAATGAGAAAATTCAACTGTATGTATGACTAAGTTCACAAAAACGAATGTCAGAATCACGTCACTGTTACACTATCAACTATCAACTCTATAAGTTCCAAAGTGCTCGTATGATCGATTTATGCGTGTATATATATATATGTTATCAAGGAGCACATTTGATTCAATCTACTCTATAAGTTTCAAAATCCTCGTAAGATTGATTTATATTTCTAATACTCTTGAATTGTGTGCGTGTATATATATGCTGTGAGTAAGCACATTTAATTGATATCTATAATTTTTTTTGTTTTTAGGTCTCAACTCAAGGAGAATGGAGCCGGGATATGTGAAATGCTTTGAAAAGGAACTCTCGAAGGCAGATGTTAACGGCAACCTGGAGATCCCTCGGTCTGCACTGTATCTTCCTGCTGTGACAGAGGACAACGAAATCATGCTTGTGTGGGACCATGGAAATATTTGGAGGTTCAAAGCTCCTCTGAGAAGTGATGGTAGTGGCAGACGGTATATGAGTTGCCAGTGGCGTCAATTCGCGAAGGACAATTCTCTCATGGATCGTGATGTTCTCGAGTTTTATCGCTCTACTGCCATTGCGAATTTCTATGTTGTGACTTTTGAACGTGCGCTTAGGGCCCTCCCACTCTTCCCCGGCCCTCCCCTTTGATTTATTCGGAACAGTAAGATTGGGTGTTGTGCGCTGGTTGTTACTGTTGTTGTTGAACTATATGCTGCTGTGATCTTTTATTATCTTCACTTTTAGGAACAAGATTTGTCCTTTTTATTTGGTTTGTTTGAAGCGTGAATGTCTTTATTTGGATCTATGGTCTATTATCAAGAAATTTGATGTTGGCTTCTCTAAGCATTTATTTTTATTATTATTATTATTTTACTTAAATGGTGCCGGTGGATGACGGAAGGTGGTCTGCGTAAACGAGGTTTGCACGAGGAGGGTAGAGAGAGAGAGAGAGAGAGAGAGAGAAGCAGAAGAGGAGACGTATTGAGTTGGTAAATGAATTTGACTCAAAGTGGGTTAACTCAATGGGCTAATTTTGTTGTTTGATTTGGCTCGTTAGGATGCTTTTTGCGCTCATCTTCTTTTTTTATTTTTTGTTGTTTTAGTTTTTCCTCTTCATCAATAAAGTTCATTTCTTTACTGACACAAAAAAAAGTGACTAATTTTGTTTTTGTTTTTTTTTTTCAGTCAAAGAAAAAAATCCTTATTTATGAAATTAGCATACAACTACACAAATACATCAATAAAAAAGAAAAATTATAAAAAGTATCACCGTATGCTTACACCAATTGATTTCATCCACAAAGCAATTTGAAACTCAATCAAATCACACAGCTCATTCAAATTTGGATTAGATGCTTTGAACACACACTCATTTCTATGTTTCCACACTGAGCACAACACAACCAATGAAATAGCACTCAATGGACTAAACTTGGTATATGAATTTGACTCAAAGTGGGTTAACTCAACCCTGAATAAAAAGTCATTAATGGTAAGTTCATAAAGAAATCATTCTTTGCAAATCTCGTTATCTTCTTTCCAAAGTTTTAATTATATTCTATTCATCTTCTTCCTCATTTTAAAACTCAAGTCCACCCTATCAAAATTTATCATTATCATCAACATCATTGTTTCTTCTCCTCTTTTTCTCTCTCTACAAACCCACAAACCTTCTCTCTCTCTCTTCAATCTCCTTCTCCACTTTCTCTTTCTACAAACCCACAACCAATCTCTCTCTTCAATTTGCAATTGGAATAGATTCTCTTAACCACAAATTTCATAAAAATTGATAAATTATCAATGAATCAAACCCAAAACTAGATTGAAAATAACAACTAACACAGTTTCATAAGATGGGTAAGTAAGCAAACATTACGTAGAAGAAAAGGGACTGAAGATAGGGTTTTTCCTAGAAGTCTTGAATGAGAATCTACCAAGAAACTTGGCAAGACAATCGCCTTCGAAACCCAAATTATTTTTAGGGTAATCGTTGACAAACATGATGGAAACGAACATACCCACGTTATCTACAAGAATCATCATAACCAACCATGAAGTCTACATCGTCATTGTTGAATCTAGGTAGTACAAAAGCGAATAATAACTTGGTGGGTTTGTATTACCTCTGTTCTTTGTACCTACTTATGGTTCTTCATCTTCTTCAGTATTTGCCAATGACAAGAGTGAGGGAGTACCGTAACTGAGAAGCGAGGAAGAGAGGGATGGCGTATTTTTTGAATTGATTTGGTTATTATTAGGATGTGTCACAAGTTTTGATTTTATGTTAAATGATAATTTGTGAAAAAATATAGGTGTATTGATAGTAAATTGTTGGATAAATTCGTCTTGAATTCTTTAGTTAGAAGCCTTTGGGTCTTTAAAACTTGGCGATGATCTTATCTATGCAGAACAAAAAATTGGTACTTTAAGTCGCGTTACTTAATCGCTTTCCTAAAGAAAATATTGGCACCCACCAATCAATGTGCAGGAAGTTATATCAAATTTGCCTCAAAGATACCATGAAGCCTAATCTAAGGATCAAATCTACCAGCGTCTGCACTGACGACAGTAAATTAATCTTATTATATGATAGGAAGATCTAAGATGAATCTTGGTAAAAATCAAGGAAAATCAAGTGTTTTAGGGCTAGGGCTTTGAAATGGGTGATAGAGAGAGAGAGAGAGAGAGAGAGAGAGAAGGTATGGAAAAAAGAGAGAGAAAAAATGTTTAGATCGACTTTTAAATGTGTTGTCCCGAACAGATTGCTCAAGCAAACTTTTCACTGCTCAAGCGGTAAACGCAAGGTCTCTGAAGTTTTACATTGTGACAGTGAAAATACTGGAAGTCTCATTTCTACACTCAGGAGACCACATTACCGCTCAAGTGGTTCCTCCTCCAAACAAGCAAGATACTAGAGGCCTCATATCTCTGCTCAAACAATAGATTGACCGCTCGAGCGGTCACCCAAAACAGATTGTTATAGCGTCATTACAGGTTTAATGAAGCAACTTGGGAGCGTAAGGCCGAAGTCCGCAAGAAATACCCGGATTTATTTGATAATATGTAACATTTTCTCCTGACTTATTTCCCTTAAGGTATAGAATACCAAATCTAATGTACCCTTCTTACTATATTTTCCTTATGTTTGCTATTAAAAGTTGTACCATTTGGGTTTGTTGGGAATTTGTGATTATCATATTGTTGATGTGGTGTTGTGAATTGTTGTTATTTCGGGGGAAAAATTCCTTAAAGGAGAGAGATTGTGACAATTCGTCCCTGGTGACCGCTCGAGCGGTGAAAAGATCGCTCGAGCGGAGATGAGGTACTCTTAATAGCTTGTTTTGCAGGTCGAGCACTCAAGCGATCAAATGGTCTCTTGAGCGAAGAAGAGGGGGTCCACAATAGCTCATTATGCATGCAGAGATATTGGGAGGTTTCATTCACCACTCGAGCGGTCTGCTCAATATCAGCCACTTAAAAGTGACTTTTTAGATCATTTTCTTCACTTTTTTCCTTTATTCTCTCTCTCTCTCTCTCTCTCTCTCTCTCTCTCTCTCTCTCTAGCTCCGAAAACCCTAGTTACATCTTTCTAGAAATCTCTCATTCCACTTATATTTACAGCCCCTTTCCTTACAGAAAGTTAGAGTTTGAGTGGATGTAAAGCTTTCTACCGATTGGATTGAGATTTTACGAAGAGTTCTTCGATCATCTAGTTTCTTGGTCTTGATTCTTGAGGTAGGATTACTTTTAACATTATATCTCTTTGATTTGAAGATGTTTATGTAGTATTGTTATGATATTGATGAAGTGATGAATGTTTGACTTCACACATTAAAGTTTTCTTTCAAAAATGGAATTTCTCTACATTTTTCTTAAGATTCCTTTTATTATTCTTAGATTATGGAAATTTTACATGAGAAATGGCCTTAGATATGATGGAGGGGCAAAAGCCCTAAATATTATGGAACCCTAATTTTTGAAATTTGAAGATAATGTGATTAAATGAAATTTGTATTCAATTCTTTAAAGTTGGTGATTGGATTATGTTATTTGAGAGGTATTTGAATTGAGAATTGTGAAATTTGGATGTTCTTGAGATTTTATTTATGATTTTGGGATTTGTCATTTTATATTTATCTTAACGGCTGAAATGGTGAAAAATTACTTTAATCTTCATGAATGTATTAACACTTGGAAGCCTTGGAAAGATTCTTTTGAGTGGGTGGTAAATAGCGTGTAAGTCCGGGTAGGAAGTCGATTTTGGGAAATGGTTGTGTGTTATGTTGGTACCTCGTAGGGAGTTAAGGTGCCCAATTGCCCTGTCTTAAGCTTATTGTCAGACGAATGTGGAAAAGTGTTTTTGAGTGTCCACTAGTCCTGCCGTATGGTAGTCGATAAAAATGAAAAAATAGATGATTTTGAGTGCTCATTTCCTGCCGTATTAATAGCTGATAAATGTGGAGATATTTTTGGCTATAAACCTATATATATGTATATATTAGGACTCTCCTTAGGGCTTCACGACGTATTTACCCCCCAGTGTTGAGCTGTGAGATTGTGAACGTTATAAATTTATACATCTTCTCTTCAATAAACTTCATGAATTGAATTAGACATGTTTGGTTGTGATAATGCCATATGAATTTTTAAATAATTAGATACTCTGTTAAAAGTATTTCTACTGAGCATCTAGCTCATTCCTATCTCACAAATTTTCAAGAATTGATGATGTGCAACCATCTCAATGAGGAGGAGATGGACTATTTTGTTTGTGTTGAAGCATGAAGGCTCATCGATGTCTAATGTGAAAGCTCCGAGCATATTTGTTTTAGGACCGCGTGCCTATTTTGTTGTAACAAGGCATTGTGTTGCTTATTCACAAGCTATTAAGGCATCATACTTGTATCCTTTAACGTGTTGAACTAAGTTAATATTGATGTATCTATTAGTTGAACTTGGAACATGTAATTTGAAACTATAGTTCAATAAGAAAGAGGACTTTTGAGTTAATGTAGTTATTTGGCGTGATGAGATTTTGAATTAATCATGCTATGGGTAATATTTTAATTTAAATAATTTGGGGGCGTTACACATTTGAAGATTTCTGGCTATCATAGACAAAGTTAGAAGTTGTTTTGTTATAAGTCCATCCGTGTTTTCAGTTTTTTTTTTTTTTTTTTTTTTTGGATTGTAATAGTGATGGAACTTTGGTTTGTAATTAAAATTTGTAACTCTGTAATTATTTTTTACTTATGTATATAAATCCTTTTGTGATCCTATCTCCGCGTTACTTATGAGAGCTTGTGTTAATACATCTTAAGATTTGTAAAAAAGATAGCTTTGTTATTTAAGGTGGTTAGACTTAAAAGAGAGGTTACATTGACTCCTCTGACCTTCCTAGGATCTTCCTTGGTTATTGACCAAATGACTCTTTAGTGGCGTTACCTTGACCTCTACCTTTAGAATAGAATTGGGTGTCACAATTTGATTATTAGTAAGAAAAACAAAAAATTGCTTAAGAAACTCTTGATCGAAAACTCTAAATCAAGATGAAGAGAGAGAGAGAGAGAGAGAGAGAGAGAGAGAGAGAATTGCATAAATGCTTTCAAGATTTTGGATGGATCGAAATGGCTGATTTCACAACCTATTTATAGGCCTTGATGCATCTGATCGAATGGTCATATCCCTTGATCGCATCTGATCAGATCTGATCGTTAGATTGATGATCTATGGTACAGATCAATCTCACACCAAATAGAAGCCTTAACTAATCACACTTGATCACGAGCGAGTGCCATCTCAACCATACGATCGCGCGTATCTCCAATCAACGACTATGATCAAACATCACTTCATATCGGACACGCAGTTGTTCGATCGGTTGGTTGACTCATTGCCAACGGACACCACATCATGGTTACGTAGAGCTGACTGTTTTGAACGTCACCCATGCCACGTTGGATCCACGTCATCGCTCCAACTTATCCGATGCGTTCATGCAAAGTGCAAAGTGCGGCATCAAACGCCACACAGTCCACGCCTTGCATGGGTGCGCGTGTGCATGTGGTGCGAAGCACCATCCTTGTGGTGTGAGTACATGCACACTAGCATCCATTCCACAATTCCATATCCAAAGAAATATTCCATGTAGCATTTTATTAAGTGCTCCATATTTTCCTCTCTTTCCAATGTGTGACAAAGTCCCCAAGCTTATTTCAAGCTTTTCAAAGAAAAACAAGGAAGGTTTTGAAAATACTCAAAAATTACACTATAAATTTTGAAAATCATTTTGAAAATTCTCCAACATAAATTATAACCCTAAATAATTTAATAGAAGACTGAGAAATTAAGTATACTAAATAATGTTTTGGGTGCAAATAGAATCACCCAAGCTAGGCTCGACATGGCCCAACATTGTGCATAAAAGTACAATCCTAAGTTTGGCCCTAAAATCACATTATGTTCTCTAGCCCACTCAATAAATCCATGTATTAGATGAAAATAAATTTAATAAAATAAAATATATTTATAGTTTTTTTAGATGGGTATATTTTTTTAGTTAAGTGAACAAAATTTAATTAATTTTCATTATATCCTTAAATTTAAAGTTTAGTAGGTGTATTTTTCCCCTTCATTGTATTCTTTATTTGAAAGAAAATAAAACTAAGTAAATTAGTTTATATTTATATAATATATACTCCATCCGTCTCAAAATAATCGTCTCTTTTAGGGAATTTAATTTCTTTTGGTAGTACAATTATTGCACTTAAAAAAAAATTCTAAAATTACTCTTTGATAGTACATTTTTTAAGGAATATCAATTGTTAAAATTGTATTTTTTTTATATTGTTAATGAATTTAAAATAATGACAAAATAAGAAATTCATATTATTTTAATTCTTGATTTTTTTTAAAAAATTAATATTTAGAGATAATAAAAAATTAATATTCTAAAACGAAAGAAATAGTATAAGATATATTGCCTCTGTTTGGGAAGTTAAGGTTGAGGCTTTTTTGGCTAAAATAATCACAAAAAAATAAAATAGGATTTTTAACTCAATAAGACAAAATATCACATTCAACTCATAATCATTATATTCTTTCTCCCACAAAAAGTCAAAAAAGTCAAAAAAATCATTTATAAACAAGACTTTTTAGCCTTAGGCTAAAATAACCAAAAAGTCAACTCACTTCCCAAACGAACCCATTATGTAGTACTAACTAGGCAGGCCAACTCTAGTGCCTACCCTACCATTTTTTGGAAAAAACCTTGGGACTTCCAATTTGAGGACTTTTATGACTTCCAAATGTGTGTGATTGGTTTATGTGTATTTTTATTTTTTATTTTTATTTTTTTCTTTGTATGACATGGAATGATAAAAGGATTACGATTTTTTTTATTTTTTAAGGGTTTCAATCATTATTTATTTATTTATTTATTTAATATGGGTAACCATTGAGAGTGGCTTTTGATGGCTTGACCGAGATGTGGAAAAAATTTACTGTGAAATGATGATTATAAAAAGCTGATCCTACAGAAGAATCATCCGCTAAAGAATATTCTCTGTCTCAACTTGGAATGAATATGTTTGAGGAGATCCAGGTAAAGCGCGATTGTCCGCATGTTTGGTACACAACTGCCAATCAACAACTACCAACCATGATGTGCAAATTATTATTGTGCACTCGTTTGGAAAGTAAGGTTGGATGGATTTAGGTTTTAAATAGTTTAAAAAAATAAAATAAAATAAACTTTTTAGTTTCAGATTAAAAAATTTCATAATAAAATTATAATTATTTTATTTTTTTATAAAAATTAAAAAATTCAAAAAATTCATTTCAAATGAGATTTTTTAATCTCAGATTAAAATAATCGAGAAATTAAAAAATTAAAAAGCCAACTCACATTCCAAACAAACTCTATATACGTCTAGCAATTGTCTCATATCTTTTTGGAAAAATTTTGGGATCCTAGAATTAGGGACCCAAATTTTACTGCAGTGAAAATTAAATTGATAAAATATAAGATTATGAATAAAATAATTTGAATCATTAATTATTATTTTAAAATAAATTTTGAATAGATAATTTTAAATTTGTAATATTGCGGATCTTTTTGAGAAGATCCAAGTAAAAGCGAGAAGGTGCGCATGTTTGGTACACCACTGCCAATCAACCACTAACAAACCACCACCGTAATGAAAGAAAAGGAGAAATTAAAAAAAAAAATAAAAAAAATTCCTTTAAAGTCTCACCCTTATATCAAAATAAATCATAAATTTTTAATTTTTAATTTTATCAATTTAAATTCTAAAATTTTAATTTGTTTTAAATTTATATTATTTATCTATTTTTAATAAGTAAAATCAACTAAAAAATAATATTTTAATCATTACACTCAACAAAAATGATATTTTAGACATTTTATATATATTTACATTTAGTTTAATAATTAAAATATTTTTTTATTGATTTTACTTAATAAAAATAAATGAATGATTTAAATTGAAAATAAATTAAAAGATTAAAGTTTATTAATAAAATAAAAAATTCAGAATTGATTTTGTTAAAAATTGTAAGCTTTAGAATTTTTTTGTAATTGTTCAAAAATAAAAAAACAAAAAAACAACTACCAACCATGCAGTGCACAATTATTATTGTATGCGTCTAGTATATGTTGCACGTGCGAGATGCCCAAATCGGTGAAAATCCTTTTCTGTTTTTTTTCTTTTTTTCATAGCAGTTACTACTTAGCTAGTAGGTAAATTATATTTTGCCCCCTCATATATGTTTGATTAATTTTTTACTTTGGTTTTTACCTTTTTTTTATTTTAATCTTTTATAATTCAATTTTTTTTTTTAAAAAATTACTTAAAAAATTAACTTATATTTAAAATTCGATAAACAAATAACTTATTAACAATTACGAGATATAAAAATATTTTATTGTATATATATACCTTTAATATAAGTTCAAACTCTAATATAATAATATGTGTTTATGTTATGTGATAGTTAACATGACATTTTTCTATTTAATTTTAAATATAAGTTAACTTTAGGATTAAACTAAGAAAAACTTAAAATATAAAAGGCTAAAGTGAGAGGAAATTTTTTTTTTTTTTTTAAGGGTCAAAGTGATAAATTGACCAAATATAAAGGAACAAAATGTAAGTTACCAATAGTATAAGTTAATATTCCATTCTGCAATAGGTTAGTATGGTTAAAAAGTCGTTTTTTTTTTTTTTTTTTTTTTTTTTTTTTTTTTTTTTTAAGAAAAAAAAAAACTAAAAAAATTAAAAAATTCATACAAAATGGGAGTAAATTATATTGTCCCTTTATGTTTGGCTATTTTCTCATTGTGACCCTTGAATTTTTTTTTTCGCCATTTGACCCCTTTAAGTTTTTCTCGGTTTACTCTTAAAATTAAAATGTGATAAAAAATAGACAAAAAAAAAAAAAACAAAATTAATTGCCATGTAACATATAAAAAATATTATTACATTAGAATTTAGGTTTGTGTTAGATATGTGAGTTATATATAACAAAATATTTTTATGCCACGTGACTGTCAATATGTCATTTTCTATCTAATTTTGGACATAATAGCTTTACAATTAATTTAGAAAAAATTTGAAACATGAAAGGTTAAAGTAGACACTACAAGAGAATGCATCTTTGCCAACTAATTTTGGCGACTAAAAAATTTTTAGTCACCAAAAGTATAATTTTTGGCAACTAAAATTTATTTTGGTCGGCATTGGTTCCATATTTACCTACTAATTAAAATATTTCAGTCGGCAAATATTTGTAATTAGCGACTAGATTTTAAATTAGTCGGCAAAAATTAAACTTTTCAGCGACTAAATAGTATATTAGTCGTTGTTGGTGTACAATTGAGGCTAAAAAATTAATATTTAATCTGTAATATTCACTTTTTCCTGACTAAAATAGTGCTTAGTCGCCCAATGGGCTTTTACCGACCAAAAAATTCGTCGCTAAAGCCTGATAATTCATTCATTTCCCGACTAATTACAATTTAGTCGGTAAAAGTTGAAATTTCAACTCACGCCACTTCATTAAGTGATGCGCGCGTGTTGATGTTGATGTATAGGCAACAATATCACACACTCTGTTGGAAAAATTGGTTTATATAGGCATATTTTGGGCCAACTTTGAGCCCAAAATTGAGTGGGCCCCAAACGTCTTTTGGGGTGGGTCCGAAGATGTGAAGTGTTCCTTGCCGTGTGGTAAGTCACACGGTGAAGACGGTTCGTCAAAACCATTTATGAGTGAATGGAAACATGACGTCGTTTTCGGGTTCGTGGAATAGGAAATTTAAGGAAGTAAATGTGGGTTTCTTTGGAAAGGATTGTCCCACATTGAAACTTTAAGAAAGTTTATTTGTGTATATAAGCTCTAGCCTACAATACTTGGGTTGGGCCCCGAGGGGCACCCCAAGTTTGTAGAAGGGAGAAGTTATGGACAAAGTGAATCTTAGCCCAAACCACCACACGCGCGCGCGGCGCCGCCATCGTCCGTCCAACCAAGTCAGTTCTTATATTAATTTTTTGGAGAAAATTCATTTGAATTTTTTCCAAAATTAATTCTTTTATGAATATAATATTTCTGTCCAATTTCAGTCCAAGTTTTCAATCTGTTTTTTCGGACAGATTTATTTCTAAACTGTCCAGGCAGTTTCATGTTCAAATCTGGACAGTTTCCTAACTGCCAATCTGTTCAAACGTTTGCAGATCTGTTTGATTTTTGAATCAAATCTGTTCAAAATAGTTTCACACCTGTTCACTTCCATTTAGCACCTATTCGGGTCAGTTTGGAATGCCTATAAATTCAGACCATTTCCAGCAATTTTGTTGATCTGAAAATCAATCTGAAAATCTTTTCTCTTGTTGTCCAGATTTTCCTATTTACATTATTTCTTCATTTTAGTTTTAGAATTAAATTCAGAGAGTAAGAACACAAGGTTTGGTTCGCCGTGCAATTTTGTTTGGTGTGCTACAACAATACTGTGAAGATCATTGTATCATGGGAGATAGACGCCACATAACCGTAAGCACCGTAACAGGGCGAATCTGTCTTAAGGACAGAGTGTCACACACTCGACTTGGTCTTTTGATTTTTAAATTCGATTCAACAAAATAAATTTTGTAAGTTTTATTTTATTTTGTTTGGCTCTGTTTCTATTTATTTTATTTACACAGAAGATTGTTCCTATAATCTTAAGACAGAATTAAATTATTCTGTTTACAGAATTTTTCGTTTGTTTCCTTTTTTCTTTCTTCTTTTAAGAAAATTATTTTCTGTGGATTTACAAAAAAATATTCTGGTGGGAAAAATAAATAGTGTTTATATGCTATTTGACAGATAGTAGTAATATACTGTCTATTTTCTTTGACAACTAATAGTACGATACTGGTGTCATTAATAATTCAGAATATACTTTTGTGAAATTTTTTTTCAGAAATTAATTTTGGGTTTTAGAAATTATTTTCTGAGTTTTCATTACTTAAAATTTTGTTTTAGTATTTTAATTATTGAAGTGTTACAAAAATTAATTTTCTGTGTGGAATTAATTTGGTTAAATAAAATTTTATTTTATTTCCAAATTAATTAAAAAAATAAAAGTTATTTTCTTATTTCTTTTATTTTACAAAATTTAATTTCCAGTGTGGAATTAATTTGGTTGAATAAAATTTTATTTTATTTCCAAATTAATTGGAAAATAAAAGTTACATTCTTGTTTCTTTTATTTTTTACAAAATTTAATTTCCTGTGTGGAATTAATTTGGTTGAATAAAATTTAATTTTATTTCCAAATTAATTGGAAAATAAAAGTTACATTCTTGTTTCTTTTATTTTTTACATAATTTAATTCTGTGAATTTGATTTAATTTTCTGTGTAGTGTAAATTCTAATTATAATTTTGTTTTATAAATTAGAATTAATGGCTACTGAAACTAATGCCCAAACAAGCACTACTGTGGTGGCTGCAATTACACCAACCCTCTCTCTCTTGTGGTGACAGTACCAATAAATCATGGAGAGAAGCCAGAGAAGTTCTCAGGAACTGACTTTAAAAGATGACAACAGAAAATATTATTTTATATTACAACTCTGAACCTGGCTCGTTTCCTCCGTGAAGATGCTCCTATCTTGAAAGAGGATGAAACCGACCGGCAAGTGGTTGCTGCGGTTGATGCCTGGAAACATGCCGATTTCCTTTGCCGAAACTACATCTTGAACGGACTTGACAACACATTATACAACGTCTACAGTCCTATCAAGACAGCAAAGGAACTTTGGGAGTCTTTGGAGAAAAAATACAAAACAGAAGATGTCGGTTCAAAGAAATTTGTGGTAGGCAGATTCCTGGATTTTGTAATGGTTGATTCAAAAACTGTGATCAGCCAAGCTCAAGATGTCCAACTCATTCTGCATGACATTCACGCAGAAGGCATGTCTCTCAGTGAATCCTTCCAAGTTGCAGCCTTAATTGAAAAATTACCAAAAGGCTGGAAGGAATTCAAGAACTACCTCAAACACAAGCGCAAAGAAAATTCTATGGAAGAATTGATTGTGCGTTTGAGGATTGAGGAGGACAACCGCAATTCTGAAAAGCGGGCTGGTAAGCATCCTATGGAGCCTAAGGCAAATGTGGTGGAACATGTTTCAAAAACCAAGAAACGAAAGTCTTCTGGAGAAAGTTCATCACAAGGCTCTAAAGGGGGGGGGGGGGGGAAAGTACAAGCTTAATGGCAAATGTTACATCTGTGACAAAGAGGGATATCGGGCCAAAGATTGCTGTAGCAAAGGCAAAAGCAAAAGAAGAACAAGCAAGAAGCCTGCTCAAGCCCATATGACCGAAGTGGACAAGATTTCCAATGGTGTAGATGACATCAATCTTTCTACAGTAATTTCCGAGGCAAATCTTGTCGGCAATCCTAAAGAATGGTGGGTGGACACTGGTGCTACTCGCCATATTTGTGCCGACAAAAAGATGTTCACATCTTATTCTACAGTGGACAATGGTGAACAACTTTTTATGGACAACTCCTCAACTTCCAAAGTTGAAGGACAAGGAAAGATTGTACTCAAGATGACATCTGGAAAGGAACTCACTCTCAACAATGTACTGCATATACCGGACATTCGCAAGAATCTTGTTTCCGGATCTTTGTTGAGTAAGAATGGGTTTAGGCTAGTATTTGAGAGTGATAAATTTGTACTTACTAAGAATGGGATGTATGTAGGAAAAGGTTACATGTCTGATGGCCTTTTCAAGTTAAATGTAATGACCGTTGTACCGTCAGTTATTAATAATACTACATCTTCTTCTTACTTGCTTGAGTCTTCAAATTTATGGCATGGTAGACTAGGACATGTTAATTATGGATCTTTGCGTAGATTAATTAATATAGAATGTTTACCTAAATTTGACATTGATTCAAATCATAAATGTGAAATTTGTGTTGAGACAAAATTATCAAAAACTCCTTTTCATTCAATTAAAAGAAGTACGGAACCACTTGAATTAATTTATAGTGACATTTGTGATTTTAAATCAATTCAAACTAGAGGTGGGAAAAAATATTTTATCACTTTTATAGATGACTACACTAGATATAGTTATATTTATTTAATTCGAACCAAGGATGAAGCTTTAGAAACTTTCATTCAATATAAGAATGAAGTTGAAAATCAACTTGGTAAGAAAATCAAGAAATTTAGAAGTGATAGAGGTGGTGAATATGAATCACCTTTTGGTGAGTTTTGTAAAGAACATGGAATAATTCATCAAACCACTGCACCTTACTCACCTCAGCAAAATGGAATTACTGAAAGGAAAAATAGGACATTAAAAGAAATGATGAATGCCATGTTAATCGGTTCTGGATTACCTCAGAACTTGTGGGGGGAAACAATACTTTCTGCTAATTATATACTTAATAAAGTACTCCGAAAGAAAGTGAATCAAACACCTTATGAATTGTGGCATGGAAGAGTACCATCCTACAAATACTTAAAAGTGTGGGGGTGTTTAGCTAAAGTGGCTATTCCTAGTCCTAAAAAGACTAAGATAGGTCCTAAGACCATTGATTGCATTTTCATTGGTTATGCTAAGAATAGTAGTGCATATCGGTTTTTGATTCATAAATCAGAACATTCCGAAATGCATGTAAATACTATTATTGAATCTCGGAATGCATCTTTCTTTGAACATGTATTTCCAAATAAGACTGGACAAGAGACTAGTAACAATAAAAGATCTCATGATGCCATTACTAGTCAGGATCAAGAACATGATCAAGAACAAGAGTTAAATCAAAATGAGGAAGAGGAACTTAGGCGTAGTAAACGTACTAGAACCTCAAAATCTTTTGGTCCAGATTTTCTAACATATTTGTTAGAAAATGAGCCTTTAACTTTTAAAGAGGCTATGTCCAATCCTGAAGCTCCTTTATGGAAAGAAGTTGTCAACAGTAAAGTTGAATCCATCTTGCAAAATCACACTTGGGAATTAGTGGACTTGCCACCAGGTTGTAAACCTCTTGGGTACAAATGGATTTTCAAAAGGAAAATGAAAGCAGATGGATCAATTGACAAATACAAGGCAAGACTTGTGGTCAAAGGTTTTAGACAAAAAGAAGATCTTGATTACTTTGACACATACTCACCGGTTACTAGAAAAACATCCATTAGAATGCTAATTGCCATTGCATCTCTATACAATCTAGAAATTCATCAAATGGATGTTAAAACCGTTTTCTTAAATGGTGAGTTAGAGGAAGAAATTTACATGGAACAACCAGAAGGGTTTTCTGTTCCAGGGAAAGAAAAGAAAGTGTGTAAATTGGTTAAATCATTATATGGTTTAAAACAAGCGTCAAAGTAATGGTGAGAGGGAGATTTTATGAGCTGGAAATGGGCCATGGTAAGGGCCGGGCAAGTTGAAGGCCTAGCGCGTTTGGGCCAGGATGGCTTTGGGCTTGCCCGGAGGTGGGGCTGCTCGACTAAAGCCCAAGACCGAGCTACTTGAGCTTGCACAGGTGGGAACCATGCTACTTGCGTTGCTCGGCGGGAAGGCTCGCGCCTTTAGCTCGGCAGTAAGGTTTCGCGCCTTTAGCTAGGCAGGAAGGCCTCTGTTTTACCCGCGTTACTTATTGCAAGCTTGGCTCTACTGGAATGCAACTGACCTCGGTCGGTATGGAGCTCAGCTAGTGAGCATTCGGGCATGCGGCGCGGCACGGCCGTGTGAGGCCGAGGTGATTCCGCCGGTCTGCCGGGCTTCGCCAAGATATCCTGACAGTTTGGTTAGGTGGTGATTGTTGGATTTGTGCTGACAGATGGGATAACAGCACCACGTGTCGAGAGACTAATGGGAGTAGATTTGGGGCGCAGAAGGTATATAAGCATGTCTGCGCCCCCCATGCTGGGACAGATGATCATTTGGTGAGATACACTTAGACATTCAACTCTCTCATCTTTCTCTCTATCCCTGAGTGTGTGCTAACTTGACCGTTGGAGGGGTTTTCCGGCCACACATCGCCGGGTAGCTCACCGCCGTTGTGTTCGCAGGTCGATCGGGCAGACAGGGAGCCGGGAAGAAAGGAGTACGGGCTCGCCGGAATATTTGCTCTCCGTACAAATGGCATGAGAAATTTGACAAGGCAATGATGTCAAATGGATTTAAAATTAATGAGTGTGACAAATGTGTTTATATTAAAAACACAGACAAATGTTATGTCATTGTATGTCTTTATGTAGATGATATGCTCATCATAGGTAGTAATAATGACATGATTAAAACTACCAAGAAAATGTTGAATAAACATTTTGACATGAAGGACATGGGCATTGCTGATGTAATTCTTGGTATGAAAATTACCAAAACATCAGAAGGATATGCTTTGTCATAATCTCATTACATTGAGAAAATACTTGAAAAATTCAGCAAAGATGATGATCATCTTGCTAGAACACCTGTAGATGTTAATTTGTATCTTTTTAAGAATGTACAGGAAAGTATTTCTCAATTAGAGTATGCCCAAATTATTGGAAACTTAATGTACTTGATGAACTGCACTCGCCCAGATATAGCTTGTGCAGTAAGTAAATTAAGTAGATATACGAGTAATCTGAGAGTAGAACACTGGAAAGCAATTATAAGGGTTCTAAGATATCTCCGATTCACTCGTAACATTGGGCTGAATTATACTAGATATCCAGCAGTACTTGAAGGATACTGTGATGCAAATTGGATATCGGATACAAGAGACTCAAAGTCCACAAAGGGTATGTATTTACTCTTGGTGGGGCGGCTATATCCTAGAAATCTTCCAAACAAACTTGCATTGCTAGGTCTACTATGGAATCAGAATTCATAGCTTTAGACAAAGCAGGGGAAGAGGCAGAATGGCTTCGCCACTTCTTTGAAGATATTCCAATATGGCCAAAACCAGTGCCTGCTATATGCATACATTGCGATAGTCAATCTGCAATAGGTAGAGCACAGAGTCATATGTATAACGGTAAGTCTCGACATATTCGTCGTCGACATAATACCATAAGACAACTACTCTCTAATGGAATTATTTCCATTGATTATGTGAAGTCTAAAGACAACATAGCGGATCCACTAACCAAAGGGTTAGCAAGGGAGTTAGTTGAGAATTCATCGAGGGGAATGGGACTAAAGCCTATTAAATAAGAGTTACCACAACGGCAACCCAACCTAGTTGACTGGAGATCCCAAGATCTAGGTTCAAAGGGACAACCGAGTTGTGAATGACTCAGAAGGATCACTGGGGAGTCTAACTCCTATCCATTTCTATGATGAAATAGTGATGTCTGCAGCGTTTTAGGTTAAGTAAAACTTTTAATGATTCTTATATCTAGGTAAACGTAATGGCGTATGGCAGGATACTCTTCATAAGAATCACCTATGTGAGTGTGAACTGGGCCGGTTCTATGAGATTTGTGAAGGGCTACAATTCTCTAGAGCACTCATGAAAGACTAGGTTGTTCAGGGCCAAAATAAACACAATAGTGAGAACTAAACTGTGTCTGGAGATATACTGTGTGAGTTCTATTGTCTTGATTTACACAAACGGCTGAACAGTTCAAGACATCATATTCACTGGTTAGCTAGTAAATCCGATAGTGTCTCACAAGGGAAGGTTCAAAGCCAAAAGCTACCTATCCTTTGCAGAATATTTCCAATTTCTGTACTCTCTGTATTTAGATCATGTTGTTGCATTTTCTCTCCGTCAAATTGCATTCATGTGGGGGATTGTTGGAAAAATTGGTTTATATAGGCATATTTTGGGCCAACTTTGAGCCCAAAATTGAGTGGGCCCCAAACGTCTTTTGGGGTAGGTCCGAAGAGGTGAAGTGTTCCTTGCCGCGTGGCAAGTCACACGGTGAAGACGGTTCGTCAAAACCATTTATGAGTGAATGGGAACATAACGTCGTTTTCGGGTTCGTGGAATAGGAAATTTAAGGAAGTAAATGTGGGTTTCTTTGGAAAGGGTTGTCCCACATTGAAACTTTAAGAGAGTTTATTTGTGTATATACGCTCTAGCCTACAATACTTGGGTTGGACCCCAAGGGGCACCCCAAGTTTGTAGAAGGGAGAAGTTATGGACAAAGTGAACCTTAGCCCAAACCACCACACACGCGCGCGCGCCGCCGCTGCCGTTCGTCCGGCCGAGCCGTGCCGGTTGTGGGTCAAGTCGGTTCTTATATTAATTTTTTGGAGAAAATTCATTTGAATTTTTTCCAAAATTAATTATTTTATGAATATAATATTTCTGTCCAATTTCAGTCCAGGTTTTCAATCTGTTTTTTCGGATAGAGTTATTTCTAAACTATCCAGGCAGTTTTATGTTCAAATCTGGATAGTTTCCTAACTGCCAATCTGTTCAAACGTTTGCAGATCTGTTTGATTTTTGAATCAAATTTGTTCAAAATAGTTTCACACCTGTTCACTTCCATTTAGCACCTATTCGGGTCAGTTTGGAATGCCTATAAATTCAGACCATTTCCAGCAATTTTGTTGATCCAAAAATCAGTCTGAAAATCCTTTCTCTTGCTGTCCAGATTTTCCTATTTACATTATTTCTTTATTTTAGTTTTAGAATTAAATTCAGAGAGTAAGAACACAAGGTTTGGTTCGCCGTACAATTTTGTTTGGTGTGCTACAACAATATTGTGAAGATCATTGTATCCTAGGAGATAGACGCCACATAACCGTAAGCACCATAGCGGGGCGAATCTGTCTTAAGGACAGAGTGTCACACACTCGACTTGGTCTTTTGATTTTTAAATTCGGTTCAACAAAATAAATTTTGTAAGTTTTATTTTATTTTGTTTGGCTTTGTTTCTATTTATTTTATTTACACAGAAGATTGTTCCTACACACTCAACAACACTGTATTACACGCACCTCACCAAATCTCACAGACCTCAGCTCCCTCATCGTATTCTACTGTACGGGCGACGTACAGACAGCCACCGCTACCACCACCGGCGCCAATCACCACCGTCGCAGCCCTTGAATCACAAGCTCTCTCTCTCGCTTTCGCGCTGTGCTTCTCACTCCGTCTGTGCCTTTCTCGCTCTCGAGCTCGAGCTCTCTGACACAGTGTATCTATGTCTTTGTTTGTCTCTATCTCTCCATCTCTTTCTCTCTCTCAGCCTCCCCCTTACTGTGTTTCCCCCATTTCAAACTCGTAGGTTGCTGTTTAATGTGTGTGAATGATGTTTAATGTGTGTGAATGATATTTGAATGAACAATTCGAAATCAATTTTTAAGCAATTTGTAATCATTCAAATATGTAATTCGAAATTTGATTAAAAATTTCCAACAATAGCTCATATCTGTCGGTCTCTGTCTCTCTCTATCTCTCTTTCTGTCTCCCCCTTTCTATGTTCCCCCATTTCTGACATTGTTGTTGTTTCATGTGTGTGAATGATGTTTAATGTGTATGAATGATATTTTAAAATAACAATCCCAAATCAGTTTTTAATCATTCAAATATTTTTTTAGGAAATTGATTAAAAATTTCCAACATGATGTTTAATGTATGTGAAACTAACCTTGCAATAAGGTGATGAAAACGATACTGGTTTTTATTAATTTGGGATTGCATTAACTCATATTATACTGGGCATTATCTTATGAAATTTAGGTCAATTTGAGTCTTATTATCTTTCTTCTAAGTTAAGATGCTACTGGACATATTTATTTATACTTCATTAGGTTAAGCAGTGAAGGGGTAGTTCGGTAATCTTTGGATTAGCTAGACATGGACTTTCGTATGAGTACATGGGTCGTATTATGGGACTTAACTACTCAATCTTCATTTCCAATATAGCTTCGCCCAGCATCAAGTTGGATGCAACGGAAATTTCCCAACAGCAACATAAGGTTGGGTGAGCCTAAGGGAAAACCAGTTGTTGATTAGTGGAGTTTACTCTGGTAAGGTAGGCCAAGAGTAAATAAGTCCTCACAAATGTGTGTGCAATCAAATTCACTTAGCATGAGCAGTTTAACAACCTACAAAGGTTTTTATTCTATCTCCATTTTAACATGGATCTTTCTCCAAAACACCCACACACAAACACACAAAAAGGAGGCACTAACCTCGAAAAATAGTGAGTTCTCAAACTTAGGCTCCACAAGCAACAACCACGTCGCATAAGTAGGTACCACAAGATTCTTTCAATAAAGTTGAAAAACATAGCTAAGAAATGACAGATATCAAGATGACGAAAGTTTAGAATACAAGAATATTCGTTTACAAAAATCTCCAAATAAAATAGTCTTCTACATACAAAATTAAATCACAAAAAAATATCAGGAATGTACATCTCAGCTTCATGGGGCCACTAAAGATACCTTCACTATTTTCACCAGAGGTTAGCCCTATCATGCTAACATATACATTCTTGGTATTTTTCTGTGGTTTAATTCTATGTGTGTAAATTTAATCAATAAGATATCAAGGAAAACAATTCCAATGATAGCCTCCTTATTTAATTAGGAAATGCCATGTTTATCTAATATATGGTAGCAGAAATTTGTAATGGCAATTGTATAATCATTTTGTTTAATTAAAGAAGTGATAACCAACATCATTCATGATAGGCCTAACTATTTCTTCTTGGTTTGTATACCATAGCTCAGGATTGAAGGTAAATTCTTATGTTGCTTGTTGACTTGTACATGTACTAGATTATGGCAGTCCTTTTTAATTCCTTCAAAAAGGGCATACCATGATAAGATATATAAGTCTCTAATAGTCTGAATTTTCAAATCTATAACAGAGGAGCTATAGAAATTTAATCCTACCATATCACCAGGAACTTGAGAACTTAATGGTATCCTCGCCCAGCTATCTCCAGAATTAGAAGTGTGCAATAGAATCGCAGGCTTTCCGACAATCCATCATTCCTTCCCTTTGAAGATGATGGAGTTAAACCTGTAATTGAAATCTTTGTCTTTTGCGGAGGGTATTGATCGTGGAACCCAAGTGTTCCCTCCCATCTTTTGTTTCTAAAATGTTTTTTTGATTAATTTGTTTTGTTAGCTGAGAAGAATGGGAAAATAAAAAAATAAAAAAACAAACTACACAAAGAATAAAAGACTAACTTCATTTTCTTAGAAGTGCCAGTGAATCAGATTAGGTTGCATGGCCTCCCAATCACCATCCATCCGAACTTTGGTGAATTGAAAAAAAAAATGCATCCGCATTTGTTCACTCGGACTATTGAAACCATCTATTCTATGGTAGATTGGTTCAGGCCGTTCGATTTTGGCAGATTTGGTGGATACTTTCCCACCCCTAGTTAGCTCAATTGAAGAACAAATCTGATGACATCGTATTTGTAATTTCTTTTTCTCACTCACCCTCACATGATCCCATGAATAATCCCATGAATGATCCTATGATCTTACCTTCTTTTTTGATGATGTAGATAGAATGGTCTTTTTTGATTGCTTTAGAACCGATTCATTTCTGATTCTGAGGGGTCCATTAATCAGAAGCGGCACTAATATGGAAATAAAGATGATAAATCCAATATGTAAATGTAATTAGTCTATTCATTTAAACTTGATAATTATCACATTGGCAGATTCCACATAGGGAATACAATATATTTATAGTCATCTGTCGTAAAATATACTTATTCATCTAACACTTAAATATATATATAAATGTCATCTGTCTTAATTAAGAAGTCAAAATATGACGATCATATCATTCTGTTGTTGAGTATTTTTGTTTATTTGTTGTCCATTCCTACGTTAAAGTTTGTTTCACTTGTAGGGTTCATAAGATGGACAAGAGTTGGATGATGATAAAAGATAGGTTGAAAAGTAAAGAGTACCAACAAGGTGTCAAGTCATTTATTGACTTTGCTACGAAGGATTTAGGCCCACACGATGACATTCGTTGTCCGTGTGTTGATTGCTTGAATGGCACAAAACATAGTCCACAAGTTGTACGGCTGCACTTGATTCGAAGAGGAATCGTGTGTTCTTATAGAACTTGGGTGCACCACGAGGAACATGTTCCATTGTGTCATGATCATCCTAGTGCATCAAACATTGATGGTGAAAGATATGGAGCTGCAATTTTTTATATTGATGATAATTTGGGTGAGTTGCCTACTATGTTGGAAGATTTACATGAGTGGCCTCATGGATGATCATATCAACGAAGAACCAAATAGCTCGGAGAGAGAAAATTTGGTGAAGTTCATTAGGTTGTTTGATGATGCTCGACACAAAGTGTACCCAGAGTGTGAAAAGTTTTCCGTTTTGTCCTTCGTTATTAAGATGCTTCATATTAAGGTGTACAATAAATAGAGCAACAAATCTTTCAATATGGTTATGTAAGTTTTCAAAGACATTCTCCCAAAGTGTGACGAAACATTTCCGTGGACCCTTTATGAAGCAAAAAAGTTCTTACGTGAATTGGGTTTGGGATATGAGGCTATTCATGCATGCAAGAATGATTGTATTTTGTTTTGGAAGGATAATGCGAAACAGGAGAATTTCCCTACATGTAAGGAGTCTAGATACAAGTTCAACAATTAGAGTAGTAAAAAGATTCCTTACAAAATACTGAGGTACTTTCCTTTGACACCGAGGTTGCAGCGATTGTACATGTCGAAATAAACCACCGCAGATATGAGATGGCACAAAGAGAAGCGTGTGGATGATGGAGTGTTAAGGCATCTAGCCGATGGTCAGGCATGGAAGGACTTTGATATGCAGCATCCTAAGTTTTTTGTGGAACCCCGATATGTAAGGTTAGGGCTTGCCACGGATGGTTTCAATCCGTTTGGAAATATGAGCACATCGTACAGCATGTGGCCCGTACTGTTAATGCCTTACAATCTTCCCCTGTGGAAGTGTATGAAAGAGCCATATCTGATGATGTCAATGCTTATTCCCGGTCCATCCTCTCCTGGAAGAGACATCGATGTTTACTTGCAACCATTAGTGGAGGAGTTAAAGAATTTGTGGGAGCATGGTGTGCAAACATATGATGCCATAATCGGTGAAATATTTACAATGCATACAGCAGTAATCTGGACCATCAATGACTTCCCTGCATATGGTACCCTCTCTAGTTGGACTACAAAAGGTTACTTGGCTTGCCCTAATTGTGACATGGATGCATCATCTCAGCGTCTGCGAAGTAAGATAGGGTATATGGGTGCCTGCCGGCACTTGCCCGAGAACCATATTTGGCGAAGAAGTAAGCTCTTCAATGGTCAGAATGAGCATCGGTCCAAATTTGTGGAGTTATCGGGTGAACAAATACTGTAGCAAATTGATTCGGGGACATATAGGCCGTATGGCAAGCATCCAAACCTTCCAATTGGACAAAAAGAAGCATTATGTTCGACCTACCCTATTGGAAAACGCTGAAGCTTTGACACAACATTGATATCATGCACATAGAGAAGAATATATGTGACAATCTGGTTAGGACACTACTAAGCATTGATGGCAAGAACAAGGACACGGATAAAGCCTACTTGGATCTAAAAGACATGCAGATACGAAAAGAGTTACACTTGAAGAGGCGTTCCAATGGCTCATTTGAGAAGGCTATGACATCGTACACATTGTCCCCGGTAGAGCGACAAGGTTTTTGTGATTTCTTGAAATCGATTAAGTACCCTGATGGCTATGCAGCAAATATATCCAATTGCGTCACCGCTCAAGGTGAAAAATTAACTGGCCTCAAAACTCATGACTGTCATGTCCTTCTACAATGACTACTTCCAATTGGGATGCGTGGATACCTGTCCAAGGAGATTGGGACCACACTCTTTGAGTTGGGAAATTTTTTCAAACAGTTATGCTCAAAGACATTGAGGGTGACTGATTTGGAGAAAATAGAGGAACAAATCGTACTTATACTTTGTAAGCTTGAGAAGATTTTTTCTTCTGCGTTTTTTTATGTCATGGTCCACTTGGCAATTCATTTGCCTCACAAGGCTATGCTTGGAGGGCCTGTGTAATATCGATGGATGTATCCCATTGAGAGGTAATACCACAAGTTCCCGAACATCCCTATTTACATATAGTACATAATGTAAACATTAACATTCAAATCATATTGGCATGTAGGATGCTCAGACTTCTGAAAGGATTTGTTCGCAATAAAGCTCGGCCAGAAGGGTCCATTGCGGAGGCTTACATTTCAAAAGAGTGTACGACATTTTGTTCAATGTACTTAGACGGTGTTGAAACAATGTTTAATCGGGAAGAACGGAACTATGACGGGGGTGACAACGGCCCGAGGTTGGCGATTTTCACTCAAAATGTTCGTCCGTTTGGTCTACTAACAAGGGAAACCGATGTGTCTATAGCTGACCGTGAAAGGGCTCATTGGTTTGTCCTACACAACAGCTTATAAGTGGAAGAATATCTAGAGTACACGTCGAACCTGTGACGTACTATATGTGACCTATATGCTTTTTTTTTTTTTAGGAATCATTCTGCAAATTACTTATGAATTATATTGTCTTACGTAGGGAACACAAGATGTTGTTGCAACAATAACATGGAAGTGCATGCGACATTGCCAAGATACAATGCAAAGAATTTCCTAAATGGTTCAAAGATCGCGTATGCTAAAATTCCTTATAGTGCAGTTTACACATCAACTTAAGTTATGTCAAAAAATAACATGACAGTTTTTTCTTATGTAGATGAACCAATTGCGGCACAACAAGTCACCCGAAGCAACCGATGAGATGTGGCCACTGGCAAATGGTCCTAACAGCTTAGCGAACACATATTCAGGATGCATTTGTAATGGCGTCCGATTCCATGCTCGCGATCGTGACAATCGTCGTAAAACTCAAAATAGTGGATTGGTAGTGGAAGGGGACCATGAAGGCCAACTCATAAAGTTCTACGGCTACATTTGCAAAGTTTGGGAAATGACATATTTGTTTAGGCACCGTGTTGTTTTATTCCAATGTGAATGGTATAACACCGATAGTAATAGAACTTTGCGTGTCAAACCACATTTCACTACTATTGATATACGCAAATGTAGTAGAAAAGTGCAACAAGTTTTCTACGTGCATGATACGAAGTTAGGTGCCAATTTGAGAGTAGTAGAAAAGTTTCAACAACGACAAATTTGGGATATGCCCGAGGTGGATGTGCCACAACCTGATGATGTGTTCCAACAAGATGAAAGCACTAATGTTGTACCAACTGAGCCTATGGATGACGATGTGGTGTTGCGTTGAGATGATATTGACACTGAAATTATTTCAATGGAAGTTTTGCAGTCTGATAACCGTGTACAACCCTTGGTTGGTATAGGCGATAACTTCATATGTGATGATGAAGATGAATCAACAATGGAGGGTAACAATGAAGAAGAAGATAAGCTTGACAGTGATTTTGATGCAGATATGGACATAGAGTGTTGATGTATGGGTTCTAAATTTCGATGTGTGATAGAGTTTTGATGTATGGATTCTAAATTTCGATATGCGTTCTTGGTAGTTGCTGTTTTGTCTTTTTGTCGTTTTGTTGATATAATGGGGAAAGCGATTGAGGAGATTCCCCTTCTTTATGTGTTATGTAATTAGATAAGAGTTTAGTGCTTTTGTTTATATTGTTCTTCATGTCATCATATTGGCCTTCGCGTTGTTTTGGATGTTGTCTATAACCATTTGCACGGAAGTGGTCCATTTGATGAGAACTCTGTTCTTGACAAGGTCATGAATTGATTCCTATGTTGTATTTTTAGCTTTCTTGTCAGCCATTACTTAACATCTGCTTCTGATTATGCGATTTCTGTGTATGTATAAGTATTATAACCAAACCAAACCAAACCTTAAGTCCCAACAAATGGGGTCAGGTTGTATGTATAATTATTATCTTGCCTAATATCTTTCTTTCCTTTCTTTATTTACTTTTTTTTAAAAAGGTCTCTTCATACTCCTGTCATGACAAAAAGTTCTCCACAGATTGTTTCAGGTTACCACCTCAGGTTGAACAATGATGGTTGCATTGAGCATAGCACTTGTGTAAATAACACTGCCAGTGAGCATTTTATGGTTGAACATTTGATTATTGATGATCTTTTGTGTTGGACAATTCAATATAAGGTGATTGTTCTCATTGTTTCACTTTTTTATTCCTTAATAAGTCAAGCGGAGCCCTATGATATTCAAAATACTGTGTTTTGGGTTTCTCATTCTCCATGTTGATGTTTCTGGCTACATATTAAACCTGCTGCTGAAACTACTCTCAAAGTGAAGCCTCTGAAATTGTATGTTTTGGGAAGATTTATTAATGCACTGATTTTAATGAGTGGTTTAATTAAACTTAGGCATCAAGGTGATTTAAGTATATACTCGTTGAAATGAAAGTTAAATTGTGTGTTGTTAATTTGTTTCTGGAAGAAACTTAATAGATACTTTACCTAATTCTTGTATTTCTAGAGATTTTCATGTCCATTCATGTTGGTTTTGAAGTATCAAAACCTACTGCAATTTTCTTCAGGTGTTTTGTTGTCAGAAATTTGTAGGTTCATCTCAAAGTTAATGATGGGAGGACTTGAATGGTGATTAATTTATTTCAATGTTGTTGATGCCATTTCTAATGTAACTAATTATAATTATGAAACATTATTTGGCGGCAAAAAACTAGTTAAATTGCATTTAGTTTTACCATAATTATAGCCAATAGGTATTCTTTTTTACTTCCATTTGTAATATGAAATTAGCACAAAGCTGAGTCCCAGTGATGCATAGACACAGCTTGCAGTGCTCCTGCAACTGTTTTATGGATATAAAGAATTCTATGTTCAGATATAGCAATTTGTAAACTTTTTCGCAATGTTGAACCTGTTCAAATGATGAACCTCTTCATTTCACATTTATGCTTAACATTGGTTTGTGTATATCACTTTTATTTGACAATCATTATCAATTAGTTTCCTATTGTTGTCTTGTTGTAATTTTGTGAATACTTGAGCGCCTGTAAACAATCCATATTGGTCATAATATCGATCATGCATGTGATGTGTTTACTTAATATATCATGTTTGCTTCTACTTTCCAGGTACGAGCATGGTTCTTTGGATGAAAATAGGACGGCGTAAGAAAATAGCAACTGACCCCATAGCATCACTCTCGAGAACATTTGCACCTATCATTGTCACACCACAGACTTTATCCGATGAGAAAAACAACCCCCGGATGACACACAAACATTTGTGGAAGAGACACAGGCGCACGGCGTAGATAAGACCATTGTAGTTTTGTAGGTGTGTTTTGGCCCCTAAAGATCACTTTACTTGACTGAAGCAACGGATTTTATGTCATCTAGAAGAACAAGTTCTTGCATGTCTTAAAAAATTATAATCCCTTACAAAATTTGCTTGGATGATTGTTAAATTTAGTATTAATTATTGTTCATTATATATTTGGGAAACTAATTGCATGTGTAGGCCTTACATTTGTTGCCCTTTCTTGACCAGGGAAAAGTAACTCAAATCGTGTACGCGGTCCTACAGTCGGAAAAGGAGTGCAAAAAAGGCTTGCGAGAAAAAAAAATGGAGAAGCTACATGTATATGTCAATCGCATGCTGAATGCACTCACTAGAGGGAATGCCACGCCTGCCACAAATGAGTTAGGCTTGCAGATAAGGCGGTTGTGCCCCCTTAATGGAGTGAAGTTATGGAAGAAAATTGATCAGAGTATCAAAGATGCTGTAGTACAGGCTGTGCTAGTAATTTCGGACCTTAAACTAAATGTCTCCATTATGTAAAGTTCCAATTGTAGCATTCCATTTCTGTAATACGTCACACACTTATGCTTGCAGGACACGTTTGAAATTGGTGAGGATTTCCATACTGATCAACAAGCTCAAGAGATCGTTGATACGAAGGCGTATCTCTTGTTAACAAGGATTGGAGGTACACCCTGAAGCAACACTACGAAAAACTTGTAGAAGAGGGTGTTGATGACCCATATAGTCATCCGCCTAAAGGAGTTTGTTTGGATGATTGGAAACACATGATTGATGTGGCTTGGAAGAATGAATCTCATTTGGTAACAAACAAATATAAATGACTATTGTTTTATTTGTGTATTATGCATTGATATGTACTAATTCTTGAATAATTCTTTTTTTAGAAATGCTCTAAAGCTGGTAAGGCAAACCAGAGTTTGCTACCATACAATTACACCAGTGGATCTTGCTTCTTTCCAATAGCAATGTTGCTCATGGTGAGTTACATACATTTGGAACAGATTTGTCGTCACTTAGATATGTAAGATGAAAGTCATGGTTACTATTGTGACGAATTAATTTTGTTATTTGAAACTAACAGGCAGATGAAAATGGGGAGTTGGATTTTCCGAAATTTTATTCAAAATCACACGAATCGAAGAAAACAAATGAATGGATTGATCCCAAATGTGGTGAGCTACATGTAAGGAGTAAAAATTTTTCGCTACGGTCGTAAAATTAATACCTATCTTATCACAAAATTGCATGTGATTGTTTATGCCGTTGTTGAATAGTCTACTTTTTTTGGTAATGACAGGATGCGATAGTGAATCTACAAGCGACAGCCATAGATGCGCGGATCCCATTGACACATGAGGAACTCTCAC
Organism: Camellia granthamiana; assembly: GCA_036172215.1. Taxonomy (NCBI): domain Eukaryota; kingdom Viridiplantae; phylum Streptophyta; class Magnoliopsida; order Ericales; family Theaceae; genus Camellia; species Camellia granthamiana. Next base: position 94,718,141 of record CM069911.1, on the reverse strand, counting down.
GGCAAGTGCTTGGATAGAGAAAGAATTACTTGCGTGGATTTGGGATAGGCCCATGACTCTATTCGCCATCTGATAGTGCGGCACGATCTCGTGACAAACATATGGAGGCAATGCGATCTGAGATTGACGTTCTTTAAGAAAATTTGATGAAGGAGAAAGAAGAGCGCCAGAGAGATCGTGAAGACATGACAAGGGAGAGAGAGGAGTTGATGAAAGAAGTAGAATAAGGAAAAAAAAAGCAAGGGAGGCGCAACAAGAACAACCAAATCATTTGAATTCTGTGGTTTTACGACTATCAACACTGTTGGAGGGTTCAGACGGGCATCATCATATTTGGTAAGAAGAATTTCATTCGTATCATACTAACACTTATACACACTTAGATTTACTTATTTACTAAACAATACTATGCGTTGGGTATACCATAACAAGAGACATCAGGTCTGTTAGGTATAATACATTGGTATTTATTTTTAATACATTTAATACAGCCTTCCCAAAAACATTTTGTGCATTGGGTCCGTAATTTTGGTGCTGGGTAGTTAAAACAAATATGGCAAGGTTGGTTAGAATTACCTTTTTCAGGTATCCAACGATGTTCACAATCTGTATTTAACTTAAACTCTTTTGAGGAAGAAAAATGGGTAAACTTAGTCATTTTTGTTCGTAAGGATTAAATGTGGTTGATTGGTCAAGATAATAATTTAACTTATTGGTCAGAACATGTAAACCATTTGATTGACAAGGTTCACAATCTGAATCATCATCAGCTTCTTCAACAGAATTATACATATCAGTAGGGTCTATAATAGTACAAACACTATAAATGTTCTTGATCTAGATTGACCACCTTGTTTCCATTTCTGAGTGTTTCTAGGATTCTTAAAGGTTGACCTAGATTGTCTATACTCAGGGGGATCATTTAAATAACTTAAGGGAGTCTCAATCTTACTACAAAATCAAGGACAAACATATAATCATTTTTTTTAGATTTGCATTTGTAGTACATTAAGCAATCTTCTTGGAATTTGGTTTATCCTGGCTTTGGGTCTTGTCTTGTAACCAAAGACGCAATTTTGTTTGTAAAATTGTTGATATTTGGTCCTAATTCCATTAAAGCTAGGCAATCAGAAGGATAATCTTTGATAAAAGTTTCCCATAGTGCTTTAACCATTGGACCTAAATAACAATGCCTCCCATGACCGCATAATACTTAAATTTCTGTCCTAGAGAAGTTGCAATTGTATAATGTCTTCTGAATCCATTGAAGAAGGGCGTTTTGGGGGCGAAAATTGAAAGCAGCCCCCAAACCACCATGTGGCCGACACGAACAGCTTCCCCATGCCAAATATGAGTTGTGACAAATAACGGAATGTTATTCGGACCCGTAGGTTGGGATTTAGAGCCGAATACGCCCAAAACTTAGTCGAAAAAGGGCGTTTCGGGAGCAAGAATTCTAAACAGCCCCCGAACCGCCGTGTGGCCGACACACACAGCTTCCCCATGCCAAATTGGACTTCTGACAACTGACGGAATGTTATTCAGACCTGTAGGTTGGGATTTAGAGACGAATACGCCAAAACTTAGTCGAAAAAGGGCGTTTCGGGAGTGAAAATTCAAAACAGCCCTTGAACCGCCGTGTGGCCAACACAAACAGCTTCCCCATATCCAATATGACCTGTGACAACTGACAAAATGTTATTCGGACCCGTAGGTTGGGATTTAGAGACGAATACGCCAAAACTTAGTTAAAAAAGGGCGTTTCGAGGGGTGAAAATTCAAAACAGCCCTTGAACCGTCCCGTGGCCGACACGAACAGCTTCCCCATGCCAAATATGACTTGTGACAACTGACGGAATGTTGTTCGGACCCGTAGATTGGGATTTAGAGCCGAATATGCCCAAAACTTAGTCGAAAAAGGGCGTTTCGGGAGCAAAACTTCAAAATAGCCCCCGAGCCTTCGTCTGACTCTCACAGGCAGCTTCCCCATTACAAATAGGATTTTTCACAACTGACGAAATGTTATTCGGACCCATAGGTTGGGATTTAGAGCCGAATACGCCTAAAACTTAGTCGACAAAGGGCGTTTGGGGGGCGAAAATTCAAAAGAGCCCTTGAACCACCGTGTGGCCAACACGAACAGCTTTCCCATGCCAAATATGACTTGTGACAACTGACGGAATGTTATTCGGACCCGTAGGTTGGGATTTAGAGATGAATATGCCAAAACTTAGTCGAAAAACGGCCTTTTGGGGGAAAAAATTCAAAACAGCCCTTGAACTGCAGTGTGGCTGACACGAGCAGTTTCCCCGTGCCAAATACGACTTGTGACAATTGACGGAATGTTATTCGGACCCGTAGGCTGGGATTTAGAGCCGAATACGCCCAAAACTTAGTCGAAAAATGGCGTTTCGGGGGCGAAAATTCAAAACAGCCCCCGAACCATTATGTGGCTGACACAAACACCTTCCTCATGCCAAATAGGACTTGTGACAACTAACAGAATGTTATTCGGACCCGTAGGTTGGGATTTAGAGCCAAATACGCCCAAAACTTAGTCGAAAAACGGTGTTTCGGGGGCAAAAATTCAAAACAGCCATTGAACCACCATATGGCCAAAACGAACAGCTTCCCCATGCCAAATATGACTTGTGACAATTGACGGAATGTTATTCGGACCCGTAGGTTGGGATTTAAAGCCAAATACGCCCAAAACTTAGCCGAAAAAGGGCATTTCGGGGGCGAAACTTCAAAACAGCCCCCGAGCCTTTGTCTGACTCTCACAGGCAACTTCCTCATTACAAATAGGATTTGTGACAACTGACGGAATGTTATTCAGACCCATAGGTTGGGATTTAGAGCCGAATATGCCCAAAACTTAGTCGACAAAGGGCGTTTAGGGGGCGAAAATTCAAAAGAGCCCTTGAACCACCGTGTGGCCAACACGAACAGCTTCCCCATGCCAAATATGACTTGTTACAACTGACGGAATGTTATTCGGACCCATATGTTGGGATTTAGAGCCAAATACGCCCAAAACTTAGTCGAAAAAGGGTGTTTCGAGGGCGAAAATTGAAAACAGCCCCCGAACTGTCGTGTGGCTGACACGAACACCTTCCTCATGCCAAATAGGACTTGTGGCAACTGACAGAATGTTATTCGGACCCGTAGGTTGGGATTTAGAGACAAATACGCCCAAAATTTAGTCAAAAAAGGGCGTTTCGGGGGCGAAAATTCAAAACAGCCCTTGAACCGCCGTGTGGCCGACACGAACAGCTTCCCCATGCCAAATATGACTTGTGACAACTGACAGAATGTTATTCGGACCTGTAAGTTGGGGTTTAGAGCCGAATACACCCAAAACTTAGTCGAAAAAGGGTGTTTCGGGGGTAAAACTTCAAAACATTCCCCAAACCTCCGTCTGACTCTCACGGGCAGCTTCCCCATTACAAATAGGACTTGTGACAACTGACAAAATGTATTGGAGATGTATAGTAATGGAAAATTATGGGAAAAATATTCAGAAACCAATATGAATTCAGTTTACGCCTTGTTTTAAACTTGCTATTTTTTGAACGTACACACGTGTGTTATATTATATTTCAGCTTTCATACAAGTATGAAACATGCTCATGGTGTTTCTGAGGCCATGTATGTCATGAGATATCAAGTATTCTTTCTCTGATGAACCATTTATAGGTGTCTCAACATATATTTCTACATATTTCCTTTTATGATTGAAATTTATTTTTGTTATTATTTTTATCACATGTTCTAATATCCTTTCTGAAATGGCACTGACATACATTAATAAGCAGCGATGGTTTTATATCCAATCTAATGATTCAAGTGCCTTTTGCAAACAAATAATGAGCAAGTTGGTAAAAAGAATACTTTCTATTCACATTGGGCTTTGATATTGGTGTAGCCACAGAATTTGGATACATGTTGCATACAAATAGAAGATTGTTACATTAGCTTTATGTTACTAATGAAAGATTTAGTAATGATTGTTCTGCATTTAACAATGTTCCTTACAACAAAAGACTTTAGAAAGATTGTAGAATGACTGATAATTGATTCATCATGGAAGGTTCCTTCTTACTTTTTTTATTTGTCACTTGTTGCCAAATTCATTCGTGAAGTTGGCCATTTTTGGGTCCAATTCTAAATTTTTTATTTTTATTTTTATTTTTATTTTTTATTTTTATTTATTTATTTTTTTTTGTAGATGACTTTGTTGTGTGGACTTCCAGAGATATTTTGGTATATGGAGAAGAAATTGTACTTTTGTATAGAAGTAATATAATACTTTTGTCGTCTCCGGCTTTTTTGCAGTTAACTATTACTAATACAGAAAACTTTTGGCAGCGAACAGATAATTACTGGCATGGTAGATAGATCACCTTTTGTCGCCGTATAGATATATGATTTTTTGTCGTGGTACATAGATGTACTTTTGGCTTGGTACATACATCACCTTTTGTCGTGGTACAAATTACAATGCCAAATGGTCATTTTACATGGTATAGTAAATGTAATTTTTGTATATGAAGGGCTTTACTTTTTGTATGATTCTATATGTTGTATGGAATTATTATTTTAGTTTGGACAATAGTTGGTTTGTATGTACTTGGATAGTTAAAGTAATTTATTCTTTGTATACGGATGCAGATTGTGGAATGATTGATAGTTTATTATCATTTTATTTATGTACGTATTATAGGTTGCATGGAATACAGACAGGTTATGGACACATTATAATATTTGCAATAAAACATAATATCATGTTTTTGCCGACTAAACGTTTTGTAGCCAAAAAAAAGGGGAAAAAAAAAATATTTGGCTACTAAAAGTTTTGTAGCCAAAAGAAAATCAAACATTTGGCTACTAAATTTTTTGTAGGCAAAAGAAAAACAACTATTTGGCTACTAAATGTTTTGTAGCCAAAAGAAAATCAAACCTTTGGCTACTAAAAGTTTTGTAGCCAAAAGAAAATCAAACATTTGGCGACTAAAATATTTCGTAGCTAAAAACAAAAGTTGAAGAATAAAAATACTTTTGGCGACTAAAAATTTAGTAGCCAAAAATGTGGGAGTTTAGGCGACTAAATTTTTAGTAGCCAAAAATGTAGAAGTTTGGGTGACTAAATTTTTAGTAGCCAAAAGAAATAGTATTTGCCGACTAAAATTTTAGTAGCCAAAAAAGATTGACTTTAGGCAACTAAAATTTTAGTAGCCAAAACCTAGTATTTGCTTTACGCGACTAAAAAATTTTAGGTAAAAATTTTTCTGTGACTAAATCATTGGCATTTGGCGACAAAAAAATAGGTCAGCAAAAATGTATTATTTAATTAATTTTCCAACTTATTGGCGACTAAACTAAGTTTAGTCACCAATTAGCTTTCCCGACTACTCTTTGGCTACTAATTTTCCGACCAAAAAATTTAGTCGCTAAAGGCTATAGGCGACTAAAAAATGACTTTTGACAACTAAAAATTTAGTCGCCAAAAGTGAAAATTCTTGTAGTGAGAAAAAAAATAAATTTTAAGGGCCAAAATGAAAAAATAATCTAACGTATGTCGGGCAGAGTATAATTTACCCTACAAAATAGCCACAGATTCTTTCACATTTTTTTTTATTTTTTTATTTTTTGCATGTTCTAAAAAGTCATTCTAAAATACTTTGGCCCTGTTTGGTTTATGTTTCAGAAAAAAATTTCATTTTTTTTTTTTTGAAAAATAAGAATTTTAAATTTTTAAAGATTATTTTTGGCCTCCCATAAGATAAAACTATATAGAAATTATAAGTATTTTTTTATTTCTTTCACTAAATTAATTTTTTATTTTTCAGAAAAAAGATTTTAAAATAAGTTTTTGAAAATCAAACCAAACAAGGCCTTGTTTTTATTACCTAAAAACAAGGCCTTTTTTTGCATCATATTTTTTTTTCTCCAAAAAGTCACTACAAAAATCAATGCCCAAACATATCCTAAATTGACCACGTGATTTTTAATTTTTTTTATTTGACATAATTATATTAATTTCTCTTTTAATAAATGGTATATAAACGTAATGATAAACAAAATAATATATAAATTTTAACGTCAAGTGATGACAATATTTTTGTTTTACCTATATTATTAATCAATTACGGAAGATGAGTGCTATGTATCATGTGAAAATTTTGAAAGAGTTAGTATATTTAATAAAACTTGTGAGACTCGGTATATTTTTCCTAAGCCTCAAAAGAGATAAATGTAATTTATCTAAAAATAAAATATTGTGTCTCAATTATTTAGAAGCTGGAAAAAAAAAAAAAGTTTCAATTACTTCAACTATATACATAAACATTTTCTAGTCATGCAAGAGAAGGATACATCGCAATTTCAAACAAAGATAAAGAGGAAAAAAAGATGATAGAAATACTCATGTCATAACTTTTAGAGATCAAATCATAATTTTAAGTAGGATAAATTATAGTTATACAGACTTTTGTTGAGTAATGACGAAATTATAATTTATCTTGTAATTTTGATATCATTGAAAATGATGATTAATGATGTTGTCAATATTTTAGTATTAAAATGTTAATTTTACCCTTATTATGGTTGTTTCCAACCGTCACCTACATCCAAAAAGTGATATATCTATATCTATAATACTGTTTGTTGGCTACATATTTTGTAAAAGTCAGTGACAATTCGACACGTGGCAGAATGAGGGTATTATGGGAAGATGATTTTAACCTTCAATCTCAATCATACACGTGGCAATAAATATTGGTTCTCAAGTGGTCTGAGTAGCACTAGATCAGTAATGAGATACAAGGTGACGTGGCCTCAACGGTTACCTATATTCAAATTCAAATACAGGAGGGAAGTTCAATTGCAAGTGATGGCGTAGTGGAACTATTTCTAAGGCAGCATGATCAGCGATCATGGAGGAGCAGTTCGACGGTTCGAAGTACAGTTCGAAGGTCATCCTTGACAAGTATAAATAGCAAGGAAGTCCCCAGAAAAGACCCCCAGACTCAGATCATACAAACCAGTCTTTACTTCATTTATCTTTCCAGTTTTACATTTCCTGCACTTTGAATACCTGTTCTTTAAATACCCGCACTGTACTTCGATTCATAGGAGTAGTTTCAAGTAGATTCAAGTAGGCTGTTGCTGTAAACCTCTTCGAGGCTGAGTTTGGACCATTGTAAGTGTTCATCTTAATAAAATACTTTGATTGCTCTTCACAGTAAATTGTTATTTCTCTTAATTTCTCCTAAGTCAAGCCACCAGTAAAAGTCCTCTTCATTGAGGCTGAAAGAATTACAACACAATCGTCTGATAATTGGTTGGCAATTATAATTTCTGTAAGGACTAATTGATCCTTACTGGCACGCTCACATTTACTAAAATACCCTTCGAAAGCCATAAAGCCAACATATATTTTTGGCACGCCCGGTGGGACTTGTTAAAATGGCTAGACGAAGACGACAAGGAGAAAATGAACGTCTGGAAGAAGGCGTAGAAGGAGAGGTAGAAATACCTAATCCAGAGGATAATGTGGTAACACATCCTCTGGAAACTCCTATCTTATCAGAACCTATGGTCGAACAGACCAGTACTTCTGGACAAGAACCATATGTTCATAATATTGGACGAAACCAAGGAATTGGACCATCCACTGTTCCATCTACTCAGCCAATAAATCCATGGGATGGCTTAGTAGATGCTATGGGACAACAATTAATGAACACAATGGAAAGGTGGGCAACATCCTTTTTGGATCGAATGAACAACCACCAACCAACAAATACAAGACATACAGAGGAAATTTTAAATGTCCCTCAGCAAAGATTGGCTAGAGAAAAACAACCTATGCAAGTTAATGGACAAATTAATGGTCAGACTAGTACTCAGAACTATGAAAGACCATCGCCTCAGTCTTGGTATGAACCCATTTCAAGGCCTGTAGTAGGCCAAAATGCCACAGTACTCAACAGTGAAGCCACACCGGTTGGTAGATCTGGCCAAGTACAAGAAACTGGCATAAGAATGGTGGCAAATCCCATGTTCGAAGCCATACCTGGCACCAGGGGGTATAATAATCCCTTATTCGAATTTATACCCGGGGGGTTGGAAGCTTTGCCTACAAATGGAAGGGACACAATGCCTGTTCCAACACCTTTCACAGGTCCCTTCGCAGGACAGGCTCAAAGGGGTTACCCATACCCCCAACAGCAACCTGCACCACAGGGGCAACCAGCCCCAAATGTACCATTTTATGGACCAAGAGGACCACAGGCACAAGTTTGTCCACCAAACCCTGTGTTTGTTCCTCCAGTAGTGGTTCAGCAAGCCCAAAATATGGTCCCTAGGGACCAAATTGCTGATATTGTTAGGGAGATGTGTGGACCAATGGCTCGGGGGGTCCAGACTCCTGTATACAGAAAACCATACCCAGAGTGGGTGGATAGGGTACATGAATACCCAAGAGGGTTCAGAATACCAGATTTCACCCTATTCTATGGAACTGGAAATCAATCAACAGTAGAGCATATTGCTAGATTCGCTGCTCAGTGTGGTGAATTCACTAATCATGACTACATAAAATTGAGATTATTTCCAAACTCTCTAACTGGGGGGAGCGTTTGCATGGTATATCAACCTTACACCTGGCTCCATTCAAACTTGGCAACAAATGGAAGAGGCATTTCATGCCCAATTTTTCCAATCGGAGCCAGAGGTGTCCATGGCAGACTTGGCAAGATTGAGTCAAAGGCCTGAAGAAAAGGCTACTCAGTTCATTGCCAGATTTAAAAGGGCTCGAAGTAAATGTAGAGTCATCCTTCCAGAGCCAGAATTTGTAAGATTGGCTCAAAACGGTTTAGAGTTCAGGCTTCGAAAGAAGTTTGACTCAACTGAATTTAGGGATTTAGTCGAATTAACCTATAAGGTGTCTCGATATGAAGCATTATTAGAGGAAGAACAAGATCGAAACAATGCTTCGTATAAGACCTATTATAGAGATCCCAATTATGAGATCGATGCAGCAGAGATTATGGGCAAAGAACCTGTAATCTGTGAAGCATTAATCCATAAGGATACAACCATCGACCAGCAGTTTAAAAAGAAAGATTTTCACAGAAAGTACTCTTTCGATTTAACAAAAGCAGATGACATTTTTGATCATTTGCTTGCAGCAAATTTCCTTAAGTTACCAAAAGGAGTAAAACTGCCATCTCCGGATGAACTTAAAGGAAAAGTATACTGTAAATGGCATAATTCTTGGTCTCACTCGACTAAAAACTGCATTGTTTTTCGAGACAGGATCCAAGAGCAAATTCAGAAAGGTAGTTTGAAGTTTCCCAGCCAAAATAGAGAAGGCTATGGGAATTGACAGTAACCCGTTTCCAGAAGTTGGAGAAAGCGCGGCTAATGTGGTTGTTCCAAATTTTCAGAATCTATCTCTGCAGGAATTGGAAGAGGTCAATGTGCAAATGCATATTGCCAACCAGACAGCTGCCAAGAAAGAGACCAGAAATCCACCAGTTGTTGGACAGAGTCTCTCACATCAGAAGGAACAGTCTGATGAAGAAATACTGGACGACGATTCTTTGGAAGCAGCTGTAATGCAAAGGATGTGTCCAAGGTGTAGACTAAGCTACAAATGGTTGAAGGGGTTTCCAATTGATGGGAAGCAATACTATAAGGATGTTCAGAGACGTCCTAGATCAACCAACGCTTACAACAAAAGGCCGTACCCGGCTAGTGATAGGCAGCGACCAGTGGTGGTTGAGCCTGCAGGTGACAGAACAAATGCTAAGGTAAAAGGCCCTTGTATGAGTCTAGGCCACTTAACTACTACAGAATGGAGAGCAAACATTCTGAAAGAAGATTAGAGAGGAATTCAGGTTATGGGACTAAAGCCAGAGATTAGTCCCCCAGACCAACCTCACACAGAACAGAAAATGGCCATCTCCATCGAAGGCCAGAATCAAGCTCGAAGTATGAGGCCAGAACCAAGCACTTACCTCCACAGCCAGTTCCAAAGATGGCTTCGAAGGTGGAAAAGGGGTGATTCAACATCTGAATCAGTAAGCTCTTGGGTGCCTGGAGTCCCAGATTGGTTTGTAATGCAAAACAAACCTAGGGAATTCCCTGCCAGGAGAGATATTGGAATTACAGGCAGAATGGTCCAAACCTCCTTTGGTGGCCCCCCAACAACTGGGTATTGCTGAAGCACCCAAAGACAAAGGAACCAAATATGGTTCCGGTTATTTCCAGATCACAAAGGAGGAAGATTCAGCACAGGTACACCCAGTACCAGCAAGATCTGAAAGAGAGTGAAGAGAGTTCTTCACATGTCAAGACAGAAGAAAAGAAAGCTTCGAAGTCAAACCATGTTCCAAAACCGACGCTACACAGTAAAGTGGTTTGTAGCAGAGAACAATTGGCCCAAGTTCATTCTGAACTAAAGGCCAGAGAGAAGTCCAGTTTGGCAGGGCTGGAGAAGGCTCTGATGGAAAGTGATAGTGAAATAGAAGAAGAGATTGGCATGAGCCAAAAGAAGGAAATGGCAGAAGAAGAAATGTTCGAAGCCTTCATGGCTGAACAAACATTTCTGACTAAAAGCTTAGTTGAGAAGGATCCTTCGAAGGGATCAGTTATCGATGAAATACCAGAATGCAGCATGGAGGACGCTGCTGAAGGCACTGAGCAAGGTAGCCAAGAGGGGAAGAAGGTACAACCAGCCATCCAGTTTGGCTCATTTCCACCTGTATCAGTCAACATGGTACATATACTACCTCATGAATTCCAGGCTGAAAATGAGGATCAGGAGGACCAAGACATGGATCCAATTCCTGTCTCTAGTGAGGAATCACAAGTGAGTATGGTACAGGATTCTCCTGAAATGGCTATTCCAATGGAAACTGAGTGTGAAAGCGAGGAGGAGGTGAGCATCAACCTCTCATATCCTTTTGAATACCCCTCGAATTCCATGACTCAACATGTCAAGCCTTTGTACATTAAGGCTTTCTTTGATGGGATACAGTTAAACCGAGTCCTAGTAGACAATGGGGCGGCGGTAAATTTATTACCGAAATCTTCTTTGAAGAAATTAGGGAAGAAAAATCCCAGGTTGATCCCAACCAGTACAACCATTGCTGGCTTTGCTGGAGATAAGCAGATGGCCCAAGGAATTCTGCCTATCAATTTGAGTGTGGGAACCAGGGATTGTATGACAGCATTCTTCGTGATCGACAGCAATGCTAAATATAATGCCTTACTTGGGAGAGATTGGATTCACACCAACAAATGTGTGCCTTCCTCTTTGCATCAGAAGATCATGATGGCCCTGGGCAATGGAGAGACAGAGGAGATTGATGCAGATCCTCAACCCTTCATAGCTTGTGCAGACTTTGCAGAGGCCAAGCTGTATATTGAGGGAGTAACCCCACTCAGTATATTGAGGAAAACTGATGGCTCAGCCGAAGTGACGGCTGATGAGGAAGTAACACACCTGAAGCACTTAGTCCAAGAAAGTGCTGATGAAGAGGTTGTCGTGAAAGATGACAATGATGCTTGGTTGTAGGCAAAGAAGGGAAGAACGAGAAGCCAAGTCATTGGCTTTGATTAAATTCTCATCATTGGATGTAAAAGCAATAGTCCAGAAAGTACAGAAACAAGAAAGAGAAGCCATGATAATTGGCTGTAAACAAGAGCAACAACAGGTCACAAGTTTGACCTTTGGGAAATATTGTGCATTGGACATTGAAACAAAAGTCCAGGAGATACAGGAAGAAAACGCCTTATGGACAGATTTTGTCTATGAGGAAGAAGGCAGAGATGTCGAGGTAAAGAACCTAGGAGCAGAACAAGGTGAAAAGGTTGCTTCAAAGGTCGAAGAAACCAAAGAGAAAGCTTCAATGAATTCTCAGACGCAGGACCCCTTAGAAGAAGTGAATTTAGGGGAAGGTTCTGTGCAGCTGCCCACTTATATAAGTACTTGTTTGAATGCTCTGGACAGAGACCAGTTATTGGTTGTTTTAAAGAAATACAAAGATTGTTTTGCATGGTCCTATAATGAACTACCAGGATTGGATAGATCATTGGTGGAACATAGGCTCCCTTTGAAGCCTAATTTCAAGCCATACAAACAGAAACCAAGAAGGATGAGTCCAGACGTAATTCAGAAGGTCAAGGAAGAAATTCTTAGACTACTTAAGGCAGACTTTATTAGGACAGCCAGGTATGTTGAATGGCTATCTAATATTGTGCCTGTAGTTAAGAAAAATGGCAAAATGAGGGTATGCATTGATTTCAGAAATTTAAATCTAGCAACTCCTAAAGATGAATACCCTATGCCTATAGTGGATCTGTTGGTGGACAGTTCAGCAGGGCATCAAGTTTTATCAATGATGGATGGCCACTCTGGTTATAATCAAATATGCATTGCAGAGGAAGACATCCACAAGACAGCATTCAGATGTCCTGGGAATATTGGCACCTTCGAATGGGTTAAGATGCCATTTGGTCTGAAGAATGCTGGGGCTACGTATCAGAGGGCTATGAACACTATCTTTCATGACCTTATTGGAGGGTATCTAGAATGTTATATTGATGACATCGTGGTGAAATCCCAGTCCATGGAGAAGCATTTGCTTCATTTAGAAGCAGCTTTCGAAAGAATGAGGAAGTTCAAGTTGAAACTCAACCCTCTTAAATGTGCTTTTGGTGTGTCATCTGGAAATTTCTTGGGTTATGTAGTGCACAAGAAAGGAATACAGATTGATCAGAATAAAGCCAAAGCTATCATCGAAGCTAGGCCTCCATCAAGTAAGAAAGAATTACAAAGGTTCCTTGGGCAGGTTAACTTTCTTCGAAGGTTTATTTCTAACACTGTAGAGAAAACTAAAGTATTCTCTTCCTTGTTAAGGCTGAAAGATGAAGAGGAATTTGTGTGGACAGCAGAGCATCAAACTGCTTTCGAAGGTATCAAAGCCTACTTGGCCAACCCTCCAGTGCTGATGCCACCAAAAGGAAATAAGCCCTTGAAGTTATACATAGCGGCAGCAGAAGATTCATTGGGAGCTTTCTTGGCCCAAGACAATGAAGAAGGCAAGGAACAAGCTGTTTATTACCTTAGTAGGTTTTTAAATTCTTGTGAATGTAAATATTCAGCTGTTGAAAAGCTGTGTCTTGCTTTGTATTTTGCTGCAATGAAATTAAGATATTATCTTTTACCCACAACTGTCTTGGTAATTGCAACCACAGATTTGGTTAAATACATGTTATCTAGACCTATGTTGAGGGGAAGAATTGGCAAGTGGATATTAGCCTTATCGGAATTTCATTTAGAATATGTCCCTCAAAGGGCAGTAAAAGGGCAAGTATTAGCCAATTTTCTGGCAGATCATCCATCTCAAACAGAGAGCCAAGAGGTAATGGAACTTGGTATGGCTAGTGTTGAACCATGGCAAATGTGGTTCGATGGATCGAAGGCCAATGGATTAATTGGGATTGGTATCGTGATTAAGTCTCCACAAGGGGTAGAAACCACGCATGGTTTCAGAGTGGATGAAGCTAGTTGTTCCAATAACCAGGCTGAATATGAAGCCTTAATAGTGGGACTAGAAATCCTTATTGGATTACAAGTACATGCAGTTGACATATTTGGGGACTCTCAATTGGTGGTTAACCAAGTAAAAGGGATTTTCAAGTGTCAAAGCATAAGCATCCTACCATATTATGTTGTTGCATTACATCTGCTTTCTCAGTTTCAAATAGCAAATGTAACCTATGTTCCAAGATTCTTGAACAGTAGAGCTAATGATGTGGCTCAAAAAGCTTCGAACTTCAAGAGAAGGGATAATACCCAAAGGGATATAAGCCAAACAACATATCAGAGATTAATACAACCTTTGAATAAAAGGAATGTGATCTTGGAAGTCAATCATAATGACTTACAAGAACAGGATTGGAGGCATCCAATAATGCAGTACTTGGCTGGTCCATCTTCGAAGGCCAGCAGAAAAATCAAATTGCAGTCTATGCAATACATGATATATGGTAATGCTCTATACAAAAGGGGAGGAGATGGCTTATTATTGGAATGTTTAAGCCAAAAGAAGCATTAACAGCTATGGCTGAGGTTCATGAAGGCATTTGTGGTGCTCATCAGCCTGGTGTAAAGATGAGATGGTTGCTTCGAAGGCATTCCTATTATTGGCCAACTATTCTTAAAGATTGCATAGAATATGCAAAGGGTTGCCAGGCATGCCAAAAACATGGCACAATAAGACATGTGCCCATAACTGACCTACATCCAGTAGTGAAGCCTTGGCCATTCAGAGGATGGGCCATGGACATGATGGGTAAAATTCACCCACCTTCTTCGAAACATCATTGTTTTATTCTAGTGGCTACTGACTACTTCACTAAATGGGTCGAAGCCAAACCATATAAGGCTGTAGACCAGACAGAGGTCATTGGGTTCATTAAAGATCTGATCCATAGGTTTGGTATTCCACAAACCATAACAGTTGATAATGGAACTGTGTTTGATGGAAAATGGTAAAGTCCTTTGTAGCAGAATTTGGGATTAGCCTTATTAATTCCACTCCCTATTATGCACAAGCCAATGGTCAAGCTGAATCATCCAATAAATCCTTGAAAAAAGGAATACAAAAGGTGGTGGAAGATAATCCTAGGGATTGGCATAACCTATTGTTGGATGTTTTATGGGCTTACAGAACTTCCCCAAGGTCGAGCACAGGAGTCACCCCTTATGCCTTAGTATACGGGCATGATGCAGTGTTACCCGTGGAAATTAATGTTAAATCTCTGAGGGTAAGATGTCAAGATCAATTAGAAACTGAGCAATATCATCAAAGCATGTGCTTGGAATTAGAAGACATAGATGAAGCGAGGATTTTGGCGTTAAATAGCATTCTTTTTCAAAAGAAGAAAGCAGCCAAGAATTATAACAAGAAAGTCAAGTATATTGGCTTTGATGAAGGTGATTTGGTATGGAAAACAATACTCCAATAGGGATTAAAAGCCATAAGTTTGGCAAATGGTCACCTAACTGGGAAGGACCATATCAAATTCATAGAGTTCTGCCTTTTGGAGCATACCATTTAAGAAATTTAAATGGCTATGTACATCCCAAAAAGATTAATGGTAGATATTTGAAGCCTTATTTTCCAACCATTTGGGAAACACAAGGAATAAAATAAACATTATGTACAAACACACAAGACACTCAGATAATAGATAAGAGCCTGATTTTTTCATAAAGAATCAAGTACATGGTGCCACAAATTGGCCCAAAAATCATTACAATGTTTCAATTGTTTTTGTACAGTTGATTTCCTACTGCTAAGTGATGGAAACAGGTGAATAGCTGCAGCCATGTCTTCTTTTCGTTTCGGACAGTTCTTGGTTGGTGATTTGCAATTTGGTGTCAGTTCGAACCAAGGCCTGGTTTACTGTAGCTAAATCCTCCTCAAGTTGAGCTTTCTTCTCCAGCAGCTGAATTCGAGATTGGGAGGTAGAAGAGTGTTGTTCCTTGAGATCTGATATTTCGGTATGCACTTGAGAAACAAAACGCTGATCCCTAGCCAATTTCTCATTGGCAGTATGGGCAGCATGACAAATGTTGATATAGAAATCAATAGTAGCTGCAGCCTGGGATAGGTGACTTGAGACGTTCATACTGGACTGCTCAGCAATATTACAGCACTGAAGAAACCCATTCCTGATAATAGGCCTTTGTAGAGCCTCGAAGGGGATTCTCGAAAAGGAAGTCAACAGTTCCAGACATGTGTCCAAGTCCACTGAAGGTGCAGGAGACTTGCTGTTAGAAGAAGGAGGACTCTAAAAAATCTCCAGCAAGGAGTCAGCCAAGACTAATGGCTCAGCTTCAGCACTAAATGTTGGAGATGTAGAAGGTACGTCGAAAAGACTAGCAAGTCTTCCTTCGAAGATGTCTACCTCATCCCTAGACATGAAGGGCATAGAAAGTATTGTGGTGGAAGACACAGAGGGCTGCATGGGGATGGGAGAAATGGAAGGAGCATCTTTGGCAGCTTCTATGGTCTTAGCCACCAATGAATCAAGTGAAGAGGGACTGGAAATAGGCATAGGTGATGAACCATGGATTGGAGAACTACCAGCACCCTCTGTGGAAGAATCAACTGCCACTGGGATTGGAGTAACAGCTGGAATATCCTTGGAAGAAGGAAGAGCAAGGCTCGAAGAAGGAATGAACTGAGATAGATTGAAAGTCAGGAAAGGAAGGTATGGTTCTAGGCCAAGAAGAAGAGATGCAGGAATGTTGGGACTCAAGGAAGGTACAGGAAGCGTAGGCTTAGGAAGTGGAAGTTGTATTTGAATAGTCTTCACATGTTGCATTTGGTCAATTTCAACTGAGATCGAAGGAGGCCTTGCTGGGAAGATAAATGCAGTAGTTGTTACTGCAAGAGGAAAAAATACAAAGGACTGTCAAAATTCAGTATTAAAAGAAAATTGTTGACAAAAAGAAAATAACGGAAGAGTGAAAGAAATTACTTGATCCAGTGGCATTTGTACAAATGGGAGAGCTGCGAAGGGAGTAATGTTTGGCAGCTTGTTGCTTTCTTACTATTTCCCTTTGCAACATATCGGCAGCAGCAGCTTCTTCTCTTAAAATTTGTTGCTGACGTCTCTTCTCAGCCCTCTCAAAAACGATTATTGCTTTGGAATGTTCCTGTTCTACTGCCTTGGCAGCGGCTTCATGAATCGGATCTTCCACCAAGTCAGCAGCAGAGACAGTCATCTTCTTTCTCTTCCTCCTTGGCAGTGATACTACTGGTTCTTTTTCAATCTCCCTCTCTTCAATTGGGGTTTCAGATTTTTCAGAGGTAAGTGCTTTCTCCATTACTATAGTGGGTGCTTCGAAAGAAGGATGCTTAATTGTATCAGGAAGGGAGGCAACTACCTTTTGTCTCTTTGTTCTCTGCAAGGACACTTCTGGCTCTTGCTCAACCTCTTCTTCTCCCAAGGATTCGGATTCCTCAGGAGGGAGGACTAGTTTCCTTTTTTGTTTTTGTTGTTGTTGTCTCTTTTTGAGAACAGCTAAAGTTTCAGCTCTCTTGGGAGATTCTTCGTGTGGGGGCCCTGCACCAAAGAACAAAAGTGTAAAGGGAATGAACAAAAGATTCAAAAGAAAGGAAAAGGAGAAGTCTGAAAATATTTACCCTTCTTCGAAGCAGCTCTAGTAACTCTAGCCGGAGGGGATGAAGCTGTAGGATTAGTTGTGGCAGCCTCATGAAGAGGGGGAATGTCCCTAGATGTCGCTGACTTAGCCTTCGAAGGCACTCCCAATCCTACCAGCAAGTCATGGGGATGTTCAGATAGGCGCACTTCCATATTGACTGTCCACCAGTTCTGGAATCTTTTCAAGACTGAGCCATACGGAAGAAAGGGGACAAATTGGAACTCATTCAACTCTTTCAGTAGTTTGAGAATTGCCGTCTCTAGTCTGGATTTGGATATTCTCAAATCTCTGACAGTAAGATGGACATTCGAGAGACTGCAAAGAGGAACTGGTATCCCTTGAGTGAGTCCAAATTGTCTGGCAAATTGAGAAGGGCAGTACACCTCAGATATGCATTTGTAGGCTCTAGGGTTTAAACTACCAATGAACAATTCCCTTGGTAGTAGTATAGAGGCCCACATGTCTTTGTGAGGAGAAGTGGAGCATTCTTTATCAGCCAGGAAAGCTTGCAGCCAGGTTGGTCCTTTATTGGCTTCAAAAGGACAAAAGAAAGAGGCAGATGGAGAAATGGCGAGTTGATAAAAGAAGGTAAAGTAGTAAGCGAAGGAAGCAGGGTAAAGGGCAATCCTAGCATACTTTTCCCCATAAGTACTAGGATCCTGAACAAGGAATTTTAGACATTTGGGGTGTAGGTCAGTGAAATAGGCGAAGAGCCAAAGTTGAAGCACCAGAGGGGACCTCCTTGGTTAGCATCAAGAGGTTTTTCACAAAATTGGGAGCAGACTCTGTAGACATGACCTAAAAGATAAGGAGCACGAGCTATATGTTTTTTCAAGACAAGTGCCTTCGCGAGAGGAACAAACTCAGGCATAATCCTCTGAGATGAGGTGCAAAAGAGGAATTTGCATAACCAATATAAAATGAAGGAAAATAGCTCTCTGTCCCTCACAGGACCTTCCCTTTTATTTTCAGACTTTACGAAATCACTATAAGAGGAGCTTAAGGATGGAAGAGAAAACTTAATAGGAAGGTCTGGGTAGTTGGGAGTAAATGGAGAACCATGGGGGGAAAGCCCTAAGAGATGGCAAATATCAAGAACGGTGGGGGCCATCATGCCGCACCGAAATTGGAAGAAATTAAAAGCCATATTCCAGAAACATAAGGCAGCAGGTATCAAGAAAGGGTCCTCAGGAATGATGAACCTGGAAAGACGAAGGACATCGAGGATACAGAGCTCTTGCAGGTCATCTTCTCTCGCAGGTACAACTCTGTCATACCATTCTTCCCATTCAGTCCTCATTGTCGGCCAGCAACGGTGAGGACGATTCACCCTCCAGTTTCCCCAATCAAGCCCTTCTTCGTAAAGAAGGAAATGGTCCTCCAAGCGAGGATATAGGGCTGCGAGTTGAGCAGGAGCTTCCCGAAAAATAGGGCCAAGGACGTATTCCTGTTTGTTGCTATGACGAGGCACGAAAAGACGTCCATCTATGTGGCTTGACTCACCAGATGATAGTTTGGTGATTTCTTCATCGATACATCGCTTCAAAGCCATGGTAGGACTGATACGATCGCCAGTAAACACTTTTAGTGAGGAAGGATCCATTGATAGCGAGTAATAAGGAAGAGGGGTTTAACAGGAGATCGGTAGGGTTTGTGTGTCAAAAGAGCAAGTGATTTCAGAGTACAAAGCAAAGGGGCTTTTAAAAGGTTTCGTGTCTGAAAAATATATTGCGTAAATCGTTATGTACTAAAAGTACGAATATGAGGAGACTCTTCCAATATTGATAGTTTTGGAGGGAAGAACACATTCTGAATGTTGGCGTCAGCTTCGAAGAAAGATATTTGGCTTCGAAGCCAATTTTGGCTCCAAGAAATCATATAAAAACGGCTTCGAAATACAGAATCTGGCTTCGAAGCATGCTATATGTTTGGAGATGCTAAGATGCTTGAGTATTGGTCGGTTTAAAGACCTGTTTAAAGAACATTATTGAAAGTAATGACCTTTTAAAGCAAAACTTAGGATTCTTTAAAAAAAAAAAAAAAACATCAAAACCAATCATTGGTTTTTGCAAGAGAAGATTGTTCATTGAATTAAGATAGCATAAGTTGCTTTTCGAAGCAAGAGTGGTCAATTCAAAATTGATTGGCTATTTAATTATGACCATATATTGGTTACAGTTAGCTTTGAAAAGTAAGGTTGTTAAATTCGAAGCACTAATTTGAGATAATATTAACCAAATTGTCAATTTTTACTCCATAAGTTGGGAAAAGACATGTTGGTTCCCTTTTAGTGTTTCATTAAAGATAAGTGAGTCCAGATGCGGAGGATGAGATTATTTAATTCGAGGCTCTGAATTGGCTTTTAAAGGCAAAAGGAAACAGAGTCAAACAAATACAGAAAGATTTTGCTTGTATTAAAGCCAAGACAATTACATTAAGTAATTCTATTTAGGTACAAATTCAAGCTCGTAAAAATAAGGAATAGAATAAATAACAAGATCATGGAATTTTGTCCAACAATGATCAATGAATATCTGTTCTTTCTTTATTATATCTTCCATCTCCTCTAAAGTTGGCTGCATGAGTTGGTGTGCTCTCACTTCATAGTAGAGCTCTTCAGCCTTTGTTTCGAAAGCCTCTTCCCTCAATTTTTGTTCCAACTCATCTATAACTAAATCATCCCAATACGCAGAATCTTTATTTTTGAAGTCATCGAAGTCTTCAATGAAGTTTTCTGCTTCGTATTGGGCATGAATTCGGAGAGATGAAAGTTGATCCAAAGATTGGATGGCGATCTTGGAATTTCGATGCCAGTGGAGGAGTACTGGAAGTTGATCCAGGAACATGTGAAGTTCTGCTTGGGCAATGGGGTTAAGGATATGGCCCCTAGTCAGAATATCACAAGCCCATCGAAAATTCTTGAGAGGGATGTCATCCTCAAGAACATTGAAGGGCAAGTGAGAAAAAGCCGCAAGCAGAAGTTGAGCTTGTTTCCGCTCAAATGGAGTTGGAGATGATGGAGGTTTGTAAGGAGAAAAGATTTTGTCCATTGGAAGAGCAAGCTTTAATTTCTCTGTCCAAGAAAGAATGGGAGGAGGAGAAGGAATAGATGGTTCTGCTGCAGAAGATGGAGAAGGTGTGGATGCTTCTATTCCAGAAGATGGAGAAGAAGAAGTGGATGCTTCAGTTAGGGGAGATGACACAGGGATGGGAGGAACAAAGGCATTAATATAGTCAAGCCAGTCAGAAGAGCAGATCTGCGCTTTCTTAGCTAAAAATGAAGGGGTATATCCTTGTGATTCTTCCAAGCACCGGGCAGTGTGCATTATCCTTGTGGGCATGGAGGATGTATACCAAGCCACAAGCAAATTCTCCTCTAAACTGCGTCGAAGGTCGATGGGCACATAAGGATAAACCACCGAGCTTCGAGCGTAGGAAGGAAAATCTAAAGGGTCAGTGAACTCAATAAAATGATGATTGATTCGTTCCCTCAAGTCCCAGGACTCAGGTGTTGACCAGTTCGTCCATCCAGAAGCCCCAGAAGATGAAGAAGTTGTAGCTTCATCCCAAGTAGAAGTTTGTGAAGAAGAACTTCCTAAGTCCATATTTGCAATTTGTTGAAGCAAAGGTTTGAGAGTAGTTCGTTCAAGGTGCGAGGGGAGTTTAGAGGAAGAATTTCTTGTATCAATAAATTTGTAAACCAAAGGATTGAGGGCAATGTGTTCGTAGTCCAAAGGTTGATAATCTGCGAAAGCCTCCATGACCTGAATATAGAAAGGCGGGTAAAGGTGGCTAATAAATGCGTAGGGATTCTTTCGAGGGGAAACAGCATTACTCAATGGCTCTTCGTATGCTTGATCAATAGAGTGAGAAGGTGATTGAGTCATAATCCGTTCAAATGCTGAAAGTATTGGAATGTTCAACAAAGTCAAGAGTTAATGCAAATAAACACCAAATAGGTGACGGTTGTGTTTCCTGAAGATAGATTCTATGCACGTTCCAAAAAAGCGCGGGAAAAGCTTTTGATCCACTAATATCTCCAAGTATTGGGTATGTTAGTGCGGGGGGTAATGTTGGCTACATATTTTGTAAAAGCCAGTTACAATTCGACACGTGGCAGAATGAGGGTATTATGGGAAGATGATTTTAACCTTCAATCTCAATCATACACGTGGCAATAAATATTGGTTCTCAAGTGGTCTGAGTAGCACTAGATCAGTAATGAGATACAAGGTGACGTGGCCTCAACGGTTACCTATATTCAAATTCAAATACAGGAGGGAAGTTCAATTGCAAGTGATGGCGTAGTGGAACTATTTCTAAGGCAGCATGATCAGCGATCATGGAGGAGCAGTTCGACGGTTCGAAGTACAGTTCGAAGGTCATCCTTGACAAGTATAAATAGCAAGGAAGTCCCCAGAAAAGACCCCTAGACTCAGATCACAAACCAGTCTTTACTTCATATTTATCTTTCCAGTTTTACATTTCCTGCACTTTGAATACCTGTTCTTTAAATACCCGCACTGTACTTCGATTCATAGGAGTAGTTTCAAGTAGATTCAAGTAGGCTGTTGCTGTAAACCTCTTCGAGGCTGAGTTTGGACCATTGTAAGTGTTCATCTTAATAAAATACTTTGATTGCTCTTCACAGTAAATTGTTATTTCTCTTAATTTCTCCTAAGTCAAGCCACCAGTAAAAGTCCTCTTCATTGAGGCTGAAAGAATTACAACACAATCGTCTGATAATTGGTTGGCAATTATAATTTCTGTAAGGACTAATTGATCCTTACTGGCACGCTCACATTTACTAAAATACCCTTCGAAAGCCAAAAAGCCAACACTGTTATATAAAGTAAAGGTTGGACTTAGTGTCATGAAACCTTTGCTTCTGTTCATGCCATGGGGCATGTGAATTTTTTTTATGAAAAAAAAAAAAATCTTGCTTCTCTTCGTGCCTTGTGGCATGTGGATTTTTCTATCTTACAAAAAAAAGTTACATAAGGGAAGTGCACAAGACTCAAATCAAGATGTTGGTATGGGAAAGAATTCTGACCACTTGACCCTTGAGGAGAAGGTTTATACCAGAGCAACACACATCTTGTAGTATTCATTTTTTTATTATTTGTTTTATTTTTAGTTACTTAAATTGTACATATATTACGTGTGTCAACCGCTAGTACCATTACAGAGTAAAGGCATCCCATGGTGTCTACATCTCTCAATAGTGTCTACATCTCATATTTTAGGATTTTTCAAACACCACAAAATTATATAGTGAGGTAAATGGAAGTTGAACCTAAAACCTTTGCTCACCCATTGGGTGAGGCACACACTAGTATATCTATGTTATCTATCTATACTATTATTAAGTGAAAGTTGGACTTAATATTCAAGCCTTTACTTGCTTCTTCTTACGCCACGCATCCCTTATTTTTTTATTGAAAAAAAAAAAAAAAATAGATAGATTGATCTAAGGAAGAAGACATTTTTTTTTTTTTAGCAAACTCTTACTATTTGAATAACACACAATATAATAAATATTTTATTTTATTTTTACTTCATTGAATTGCACATACAAAGTATGTACCATCCGCTACTACATATACACACACAAGAAAAGTCTTTGCAACCAAGTAATGTCATCAATGTAAGACTTCTTTTTTCTTTTTTTTTTTCTTTTTTTTTTGAAAAAAAAAAAAAAGAAGTTGACACTAGTAATGTCTCCGATGGCACAAGTGAGCCCCAACCATGGGGTGCAAGGATCATTCCCTTTCCAATTCTATGCGAACAGTGCAAGTTTGCCAATTGATTGTGCAATCACACCAATTGAGCCATTGAGCTGGAACTACTCTGTTTTCCATCAACCACAAAGGTCAGAATAGATGAATCCAAAAAGCTCGCCAGCTGATGTACGATACCATTTTGGAAAATTTTATATTTTATTTTATTTGTTGTTATTTTAAATTTAGATTTTGATGAGGATTATTGTTATCTAGTCTAAAATAGTACAGAATTTATAGTTTTCTAGTCATTTTAATTTCTTTATTCTGAGTCAATTTTAATTTTCTTTTTTCTTTTTTTAGAATACTTGTTTTAGAGTGTTAGGATTACTTTATTATAAGCTAGCAGTGACTGAGGCTAGCTTGGTTGAATAGGAGGTGGACCAAGGTTTTAAAAAGCGGCCGCAACCGTTACGTAACGCCGTTACGTAATGGTTTTGGTGGTTACCGCCACCCGTTATGGCCGCTTTTGCAGTGTGATTGAGATTCACAGGTGTGTCGGCCGTAGCGGCTGTCGTAACGGTCGTAACGGTGCCGTAACAGCCGTAACGGCCTGTTACACACTGTTACATAACGGTTCCGAACTGTTTCTTTCGAAAAAACACACAAAAAAAAAAAACTGAAAATAGGGAAAGAGGGGTAGAGAGAGGAGGGAAAATAAAGAGAGAAAATGGAAAAGCAAGAGATAGAGAGAGAGAAGAGGGAAGATGAAGAACATGTTATTGATTTGTTGAAACTGTAAGACCTATGCTATTCTATTCAGCTGCTATCACTCAACCAGTTTGTTTGTTTGTGTCTATCTATATATTGTTTGAAAATAATAATAATAATAATAATAAGTGCGATTATTATCTATTTGGTTTGGTTAAAATATGTATATATATATATATTTAGGCTCTTATTTATTCTCTTACTTTTGTCATTGTTTATCTTATATATAATAGTTAGTGATTGATTTTTTATATAATATAAAGTCATTAATTATTAAAATAAAATGTAAAAAACTCAGTTTATAGTGATTTAAAAAATGACATATATTAGATCATACTTAAAAATTTATAAAAATTGATCAATATTTATTTTAAACCCAATAAATATGATCATGGAAAAAAATTATGCGTGTCGGTAAGTTTTTTTCAAATTGTGTGTAAAATAAAAAAATTCACGGTTCCGGTTACCGCAACCGTTACGCTACGTCATTTACACCCCGCAACCGCAACCGTGCCACCGCCACCGTTACGGCAACCGCAACCGCTTTTCAGAACCTTGAGGTGGACCCAAAAAAACTTGAATTAAGGCCAAAATCTTATGTGCGATAGCTTGGTTATGGAAGGAGGGGAGATTTTGGTCACTTTTTTGGGGTTGCTAAGAATAGGAATGCAGCAGGGGCACACTATTTGTGGTTAGAGTAGAGCAGGGTATTTTGGGATGTGTCCCTTTTGGTGGGCACTACAGGTATGATTGGAAGTTTGAGGGCTTGGAGGTTCTTTTCACTTTATTGTATAGGTTGTCTTTTATTTATTTATTTATTTATTTATTTATTATTATTATTATTATTTAAAGCTCTATTTTATTGTATAGTCTATCAGGACTCGAAAGGGGAGATGACATAAGCTGGAATAGGTCTAGATCAAGAAAATTTGAAAATTGGGTCATTTTATCAATGCTTTGCTTGGTGGCTGTGTATCTATTCCTTGGAAAGGAATTTGGAGGTCTAAACCACCATGCAAGGTTGCCTTCTTTGTTTGGATAACAACTCGTGATAAAATTCTTACTTTGAATTACCCTGATTCTGCATAAGCACATTCCTGTTAGTTAAGAAAGATTCAGAATTGGTGTCCTGTGGCTAATAAAATGCAAATTTTAGTTTTATCAGATTTTGGGATTCATTGAGTGTTCCCAGGGAAGGTGATTGCCTCATGCATTGTTGGAATGGTGTGAGTAGGGATGGCAATCACATGTCATTCACATGCAAATTTTCTGTCCGATTTCTTAACTTTCGTTTTCAATTGGACCAAAATGATACAGAATTCAAAATTTAGGATTAAAATCGAGCAAATTGAAATTAGAGGGACCAAAATGACACGTGTAAACTAGAGGGACCATTTGCATAATTTTTCCAAAATTTCCCAAAATTTTACTTTCATATCAACTTCAATTATCCAACTTGTTTTAATTATGTAATTTTTTTTTCTCCAAAACAATTATGTAATTTCTTAGTTACTTGACTTAAGGAGTTGGTGGCTAATGATAGTGTGGGTTGACAGCTGTTAGAAGTTGTGGTTGTAATTGAAAAACAAAGTTCGATTCAATTTATCTAGCAAAGGTTTGTTCAATGGATGAGTTTGGCCTAGTGAGTACAATATGGGATTTATCACATATTCTCTTTAGGTTTCAAATTCAATATTTAAAATTCTCATAAGTGAGCGGTTGAATTGATTTCTAGAATTAATTGAAATACACGTAAATCAATCAGGACACTTGATTATAATTTTAAAAAAATGAATGAATGAATTTTTACATGCTACCCTTTCCTTTCTCTATTTTTTTTTTCAATATAGTTTGAGCTTATGCGAGTTGAAACCACAGTTATACTTTATTAAAAATAACTTTAGACAATGTATTTATAATCTATATCAAAAGTAATAATTTTAATTATTTTAATCAATAAAATACAAATTATGACATCACCTGCATACATACCACGACCTTAAATAATCCGTTCGTTTCTGCATAGGCCGAAAGTAACTTACCCGAGACATATGCATTGGATGATAGTGACACCCAACGCAAATCCCTTCAAAAACACCTTTCTATCAATAATATTCTCTCAAAAATAAAAAAATATTATACAAAGGTGAGCTACAACGTATCTATTTTATGTTTGGCCACTTTTTAACTTTGATTCTTTATGTCTTTTTTTTTTTTTTCATTTTAACTTTTCATGTTTTAATTTTTTTTTAATTTACTCTTAAAATTAATTTCTATTCAAACTTTAGACAAAAAATATCATAATAACTATCATATAATATAAACATATATTATTATATTAGGATTTGAGTTTATATCAGATGTGTGAGTTATCTATAATAAAATACTTTTATGCCACGTGATTATTAATGTATTAATTTTTGTCTAATTTTTGACAGAAATTAGATTTAAGAGTAAAAAAAAAAAAAAAAAAAAAAAAAAAAAAAAAAAAAAACCTTAAAACATAAAAGGCCAAAATGAGGAAAAAAAAATTTAAGAGTTAAATTTAAAAAGTAACCAAATATAAAAGGGACAAAATATAATTTATCCTAAAATTAATAAAATTTTACTTACTTTCAAATATGGCCCCATAATGGAACATTTGCATTAATGTGAATGTCCCTTAAAAATATATATATATATATTTATTTATTTATACAAGACTCGATAGATGCAGGACTTTAGAGTGGGCCCAATCACCATCTCTGATGGAAGAATGTGCTCACATTTAAGGCCGTAAAATGGTCCGGCCTGGTCCACTTAGGCTTTGGCTCGGGTTGGTCTGCCGTTGTGTCCAACTGACTCCTACCAAAAATTAGGTCGAGCTGAGTTAGCCTACTCGCGCAAAACATTGACCTAGGACCAAGCCAAGGCCTAGGGGGTACTTGGGCCTCAGAAGGGCTGGTGGGCCAGGTCTGGGCTCTGGCTTGGGGGTGGGCCAGGGTTAGACCGAGCCTGACTTTGTTTTTTCACTAAAATTTTATATTTTTATCAAAAATAGCTTGAAAATGACATTGGGCTTCGGGTGGGACTTGGCAGAGCAGGCCTTGAACGGGCTGGTGGGCCGAACAGGGCCCCAAAACACACAGCCCAAGTCCAGGACTAGGGTCATGGGCTAGTTCGGGCTCAGACCTAGCCAGGCTAGGATGTTTTGAATCATGGACGGGTTTCACATGGATCGCAGGCCATGGGCCGAATTTACACCATTACTCACATTGTAAAAGAAGTGCTTTGGTGGCGATCATGTTAATGATACCAAGTAATATAGGTAGAAGTGCTTTGAAATGCATTTAGGGCATCACTTACAATAGATCACATGAAGGGTTTTGTTTGTTTTTTTTTTTTTAATTTTTTTAAAAATATATTTACAATAAAATTTACTAAATTATAATCATAATAATAAAAATTTAAAGTATTATATAATTATTATAATAAAACTCTCAAAACAAGAGAAAAAAATTCAAACAAATATATATAAAAAATAAATTCATACGAAAATAAAATAATTCGAATCACTAACCTCTTAATATGACACGAAGTTCTTATCAAATCAATTAGTCCCTTTGGTTGGCCCAATACAACATTTGTAAGAAATGGTTTGGGAAAAAAATAGATTTTTTCGAAACTTTGGTCTAATTTTTAGGTGGGACCCATGCGCCAAATTTGATGGGTTTAAGTGGCAACGCGTTCTTTACCGCGTAACGATTCACGTCGTATATTTGGTTGCTCAAAACCATTATCGAGTGAATGGAAAATTGATGCCAAAGTGAGCTCCATGAAAATGGTGTGTTTGGTAAAATTTCTATAAAGGTTTGAGTTAAGGTTTGTCCCACATTGGTTTGGTGAACAAACTTTATGTGATTTATAAGGTTTAGGTTTGGAACTTGGGAAGGGCCCTAAGGGGTACCCAAGTTTTGTGGAATGGTGAGGTTATGGGCAAAGTGGGCTAGACCCATTAGACCCAAAACAAATATGCGCACGCCATCGCCATCCGGCTAGGCTGGGCTTGGGCGTGGGTGTGTGGTGTGAGGTTGGGTTGGGCTTGGCTTGTCCAGCCCAAAGCTTATCTTTTTGAGCCAGAAACATTTTGAATTTTATTTTTCTAAAATTAAATTCTTACCTTTTTTTGAATTTAAATTTTTGAAATTAATTCTGAAATGGTGTCCAGATTTTTCTCCACCCAAACAAGCTTATACTTGTTTAATTTAAATTCAAACAGGTTTTTACCTGCTCAAACATATTTGTATCTATTCAATTCAAGCCGAACAGGTTTGTATCTATTTAATTCAAATCGAACAGGTCTTGTACCTATCCGAACAGGTTTATTATCTGTTGAAACTTTTTCTGAAAAGCCACAAGTTCTCCTATATAAAGGCAGTCCCTCATTTGGATTTTTATTCAATTTTTCATTCTCAATTCTGCTATTACTCTCTGCATTTTAGTGCATTAATTTTTTTGTGAGAAAGAGTGTAAACACAAAGTGTGTTTATTGTGCGAATAGTTTAAAGTGCTGCTACTATTAGCCGTTAATCATTTTATTCTGAGAGATAGACGTCCACAATCTAAAATCACCGTGGAGAGGACAAATCTTTCTTAAGGATACAGTGTTAAATACTGGACTTAATCAAAATTTTGTTCAAGAAATTAATAAGGTAAGTAATTAATTTACTTTTCTGTTTTATTTATTTTTCTTTATCAGATTTTGATTTTTATTTTTGTAACAAAATAAGAATCTGTTGTTTAAATTTTTTTTATACTGTTTTGATTTTTTATAATCAAACAATCTCTCTCATTTCTTTAATTATTTCTTTGAATACATTGAAATCTCCATACAACATTGTACATGGTTGGATGGCCATATAATAAAAGGGTCTGGCTTTGGTCCAGTTTTGTATTAAAAAAAAAAAATTGACGGTGAATAAATTAACGGTTGATAAAAAACTGTTTTGATCGCATAGCTATCGATATCCGATCAACATGGTTTTTCACAGGCATATAGTACTCGACGAGTTCTACACATTGAACGGTTCAGATTTTCAAAACGGGACCCGTGGTGGGCCCCCACGGGCCCAACAGCACGGTCCAGTCTGATGGTGGACTGGACCAAAGCCAAGTCCATAATAAAACAGCCAACGTTTCAAAAAGGCAACATTTATAATATTTTTGTATTATCTTATAATATTATCTTGTCAACATAATATTAGTGTAACAAATCACATCATTAATGTTTATTTTTAATAATAATAATTAAACAAACACATTGGTTGGTAAGATAAAATAGTATAAATTAATAATTATTTACTCTTCAAGTTTTATAATGGCTTGTTCCTTTTATTTTTTTATTATTTATTTATATGCAAGATAGCGGTTAGTATGTTAATAGTTAGACTAACGTCTCTCTATAGACTCAAATCTGAGATCTAACTCACCTCAATACCTAAATACCCCTTGTGCATACCAAATACCGCACTAGATGATTGTGGATCGGAGCTTTGCACTTGATTGGACGATCTAGGAATTGAGGCCCTGCAAGAAGGAGCACCATCAGAGCTGCCCAGTCGGGGTTGGCCGAATGACCCCTCCGGCGTAGGAATGAGTTATCGGAGAAGAAGCAATGTGCTCTCTAAGTGTAGAGAGTTAAGTTTCAGTGGGTAGAGTTTAGCTTAGATCAATTATCTTCAATGTGAAGTCAGTGTAGTTTATATAGAACTCCTTGCTTGTTGCCCAAGATGGTTTCATGGAGCTCTAGTGCTGCCAAGTTTCCTTTTAGCATTGCCCAAGGTAGGGGATCGTCTGGTAGTTGTCAAGGGGTGCATATACTCATTGTAATCATACTGATAACAAACCATATTCCTTTGGTTTAACTGTTTCCGTGATTCTAGGTGTGGGGAACCAGCTGAGGTGGCAACTTGCACATGCATATACTCACAGCTTCCACGTTTCTTTGAGAGGTTCCCTCAGCTCGGTACCGTTGTGCCTCAGCTTAGCCCTTTGTGAGACTATTGTAGAGATGGGCTAGTTCATTCGGAT
Source organism: Camellia granthamiana (assembly GCA_036172215.1). Taxonomy (NCBI): domain Eukaryota; kingdom Viridiplantae; phylum Streptophyta; class Magnoliopsida; order Ericales; family Theaceae; genus Camellia; species Camellia granthamiana. Next base: position 94,688,324 of record CM069911.1, on the reverse strand, counting down.
ATCTTTGTATGGACACGGTCCACTTTGGTTCTGATGATGGGTTTGGCTCATCAGTTCGGCCCATAGCTTAAGTCATGCGGCTCGGCCCAGCCCAGTATCGCAGCTGGACTGGCCTTTCCACTGCGAGTAGGGCCCAAGTGCTTGAGGACTTGGGTGGACTGTTGGTAATGGAGTTGGGCTTAGTTGGCTTGCGTACATGCTCATCTGACCTACTTGGATTTGGGTTTAGAAGATTGGATCGGCCTAAGGCTTGGATCCAACCCATTTCATATTTAGCCCCTTTATTTGCCCCCTAGCTCGCCTTAAGGTTCCACTTGGGGGGAGCTATTGCTCTGTACTCCAAGCATCGCGTCACTTCGGATCTGCCTCAGTTCGGCCTTGGTGACGGTTCAATCCTAACACACACCCCCTGTATGTGTCCTTTCATGGTGACACGTGGCGGCATGGTAGTAGTGCGCAGAGGTAGTGCGCCGATTCCATGCTGATGGTCATGATTTATGTACCTTCACGCTGGTTGGTACAATAAATGCTCTAGATTCATCAGTCCAAATCCCTTCATCTGTTTTCAAAGTTTTGAGAGAGTCCAAAACCCTTCTCGTTCCTCTGAGTTGGTCTCATCGGTTCTCTGTCCAGACGTTCTACTGCCATTCTCATTTCAGTGTTGTCTGCTTGTCACTACTATTCCAATCTCTGTAAGTTGCCCTAAGATTCTTCTTTTCTTGTCTTTTTCTATCTTGGTCGCCTTCTCTGGCCCTTGCGCCATTGTTTTCGGCGTCTGGTTTTATTTTATGCCTAGTCTGAGTTTTGTTTTCGTCCCATTAAGTCTGTTTAATGGGGAAGTTTCGATCATTAGTTAATACCCCTGAGGCTGTGGCCATGTTTCACCGAGACTACGGCATCTCTGATGATGTGACCCTTTCGCTGGCGAAGGTTGACGCTAAGCGCATGGACACTAGGAGTACTGCTGCCTTCCCAGTTACGGCCATTGTTGAGGGAGGGGTTCGATTCCCCCTCGACTCTTTGTTGCGTCGGTTCTTGCACCAAGTTCAACTTACCCCTATGCAGGTATCTGTTAATCTGTTCCGAGTCGTATACGATGTCTCCTCTCTTAACAAGTGGTTGGCTTTGAATCTTGACATCTGGGACATTTTAGGTTGCTATACTCTTTCACACAACATGGATCACAGCACGTACTACCTTTGTGTTCGTTCAGTTGATTGTCATCTGGTGACTGGTTTACCTGATTCGGACAAACATAATGACGATTTTCTACAAGTCGGTGGTAATTGGGAGTTTCCTGCTGGGACTGAGTTCCAATCTGAACGGATGCCCTAGAAGGATGGCTTCCCAAGTTCGAGTCCTTCCTTCTAGTGTTTTTTGTGTTTCTTGCCTTGTTTTGAACGTTTCTCTAATGTTGCCCTTCTTTTGTGCAGAGGCTTCCCGTTTTCAGCGTAGGCTAAACCGGGAGAACACCGAGGCCATCAAAGTCGTTTTGCGGTACAAGAAGAGGTCCGTGTCCGAGCTATTGGATTACCAACCGACTTATCATTCCACCATTTCGAAGAAAGCAAAGCTCGCTACGTCTCTTTTAGATTCTGACATTGAGATTGATATATCCCTTACCCCTCTGGTTGCGAATCACCGCTGAAGCCAGGGTGTGCCGTTTGAGAGGATGCCTTCTCCTGTCCCCAGTTTCGCAGGGGGTGGGTCTATGTCGAAAAGGAGAGTGCTGGTGGATTTGGAGGCGGAGGCTTTTGGCTCCTCTAACGCTTTAGGGACTCCTTCGGTTAAGGCCGAACCGAAGAGCCTTATGGATGTAAAGTTAGAGATAGGAGCCTCTGGCCCTTATACTACTACTGCTGAACCCTCTGCTTTGGTTAATGCAAGGGCGAAAAAGAGGAGGAGGGAAACTGGCAAGGCGGTAGTTAGGGAGGCCTCTGAAGATCCCGTTGAAGATGAGTCGTTTGAGAAGTGGGAGCCGCCAATGTTGCATCAGGGCAGACCTATTTCTATCTCAAATTCAGTTATTGCTTCCGGAGACTTTGCTTTTGACCTGACCAAAACCTTGCTAATGCCAGTGGACATGACCGATCACAATGGGCCCCGTGATATTCCCGTTCTGAAGGGGACCCTCCAAATGATGATTACTGTAAGTGTGTGTGTGTGTGTATGTGTGTTTTTTTTTTTTTTTTTGGTGTTATGCTACTGTTTTCTTTCTTTTAATACCTTATTATTTGTTGTAGTGTGTTCAAATGGTGCACCTGTCAATCACCAGGGCAGAGGAACTGGAGAAGGCCGTACTGGAGGCCTCTATGAATACTGAGAGACTGTCAGTGAGCTTAGAGGCCGAGAAAGAAGGATGCAGGACTGCCGAGAGGGAGGTGTTCCGTCTGAACAAGGTTGTTACCTCAGCTGAGAAGTCTAAGGAAGCTACCATTGGGGTACATGCCCAACTTGAAGGGAAAGTAGCAGAGTTGGAGGCTGTTATTGCGGTGACGGCTGCTGAACGTTCTGCGTTGGAGGTTAAATATTGGCAGCAAGGTTGGGATGAGGCTGGGGCTACTTACAAAGAAGAGGTGCTGGTGTTGTGGGACAAACTCTTTCTGAAGGGTTGGTCGAGTGCCCTGACCGCTGCTCAAGTTCCTGAAGGGTCTCAGGATGTTCCTATTCCCTCAAGATCCTTGGGTCCAAAGCCTGCTGTTGCCCCTACAATTCTTCCAGCTGAGGTTTCCCCAGGAACTGATTGTGTAATCAAGACTCAGGAGAGCAATGTTGCCAACGAGACAGTGAACAGCAATGTTGCCAACGAGACAGTGAATGTTGACTGAAGCTGTGGGAGATGTGGTTAAGGAAGCTTCTACTTCTTAAGAAGTTGGAGCTGCCTCTACTTTTCCTCCCCAACATGGCATGGATAAACTTGTGGACGCTGCTCTAGAGGTTTCTTCTGTTGATGGAAGTTGAAGTCTTCTTTGGAATGATTCGAAGTTTTTGCTTTTTCTCTCTTCTTCTTCTTCTTTTTTTTATTTATTTATTATTTATTATTATTATGTTCCTGCTATACTGGGGCTCGGTCTTCCTGACGAGTTGTCCCCTTGAGGTTTCCAAGACAATTTTCTTCTTTTTTGTTGCTATTTGTGAGGCCAACTGTGCCTTTGTTGGATGATGGAATTTTCCTTTCAATTTTGCAATCCAATGCTTTCTTGCTTCTTTATCTGAATGTTATCTGTACTGTTTGCCCCCAGCCAAGCATTGTTGGGACCTCCGGGCCGAATAGATGCTCGGTCTGGTTAATGAATATGTTGTACCACTGTGCTTGGTTTTGTAATGAAAGGAGAGGGTCTTACTTAGGTCCAAGTTGGTTTTGAAAAACAATTATTTGCCCCCACCTGGAGCTAAGTAAGATTGGTACTGAAGGTTGTGCTCTATGCAGAACTGCTTAAGTCTGCTGCAACTTTGATAGCACAAGTGCATTGGAATGGAATAAAGGTATAAAAAGATGTCTTACTTAAGTCCAGGTTGGTTTGAAAAAACAATTGTTTGCCTCCACTTGGAGTTGAGTAAGACTAATGCTGGAAGTTTGCCCCTGATAGAGTTTAGCCAAGTTTGTTCCAACTCCGTTCGTGTACAGCGATATTGAAGTTTTGATGTGACGATACTTAAGAAATTCTGTGGACTCAGAGATCTTTATTTAAAATATGTTAGTGCGGTTTCCACCAAGCAATTCCACTTGGCTAAAGTCCAATTTTAGTTGCCAAACATAATTCCACCAAGCAGTTCCACTTGGCATGTTTGAGTGCTAACTAAAATTAAATCCTGTCCAGTCGTTCTAAAACTGAGTCCGTTTGGGTTAGACCAAAGCTAGATTCGTTTGATAATTGTCAAAGCTAATTCCATTTGGTAAACGCCAAAGCTAAATCCATTTGATAAACATCAAAGCTAATTCTGTTTGGTAAACACCAAAGCTAAATCCATTTGATAAACATCAAAGCTAATTCCGTTTGGTAAATACCAAAGCTAATTCCGTTTGATAAACATCAAAGCTAATTCCGTTTGGTGAACACCAAAGCTGATTACAAAATTCTCTTGCAATGAAGTTGGTCAGATAAAAATTTGAGAGAAGTGGGGAGGCATTTGCATTGATCAAAAGATAAATGTCTTTACACTCTGATAGAGAAGTTGGGGGATAATTCTATTGATAGTATTTCTTGAGATTTGCTATATTCCAAGGCCGAGGTATGGCTCTGCCTCTAAGATCCTCTAAGTAGTAAGCTCCATTTCCAGCAACGACTGTGACTTTGTATGGACCTTCCCAGTTAGGTCCAAGTTTTCCTTCGCTAGGCACCCTTTTGTAATCCATAACTTTCCTCAAAACCAATTCTCCAGGTGTGAATTTCCTTGGGAAAAATTTTTGGTTGAAACTCTTGATGAGTTGCTGCTGGTACGCTACAAGTCTTATCAGTGCTGCTTTCCTTCGGCCTTCTGCCATGTCCAGTGCTTATGCGATAGCTTCCTCATTACTTGTGCTTTCAAAAAGTTCAGATCGGAGGGTTGGGAGACCGACTTCAAGTGGGATAATAGCCTCTATTCCATAAGTTAGGGAGTAAGGTGTTTCCCCCGTTGAGCGCCGTGCAGTGGTTCGATAAGCCCATAACACGTGGGGTAACTCTTCAACCCATGTTCCTTTTGCATGTTCGAGCTGCTTCTTTGCTCCGTTGATGATGGTTTTGTTCGACGCTTTTGCCTATCTATTACTTTGTGGGTAACCCGGAGAAGAGTTCCGATATTCGATTCTAAGGTCGGCACAAAACTTTCTAAAGATCTTTTCGTCAAACTGTGTTCCATTGTCTGCAATTAGTACCCGTGGGATGCTGAAACGGACCACGACGTTCCTCATGACAAACCGCTTTGTGTCTGCTTCCTTGATACTCGCCGGTGCTTCGGCTTCAACCCACTTAGTGAAATAGTCGGTTGTAGCGATGAAAAATGGTCTGTTCCCAATGCCTCGTGCCAATGGTCCAACAATATCCAGTCCCCATTGGGCAAAGGGCCATGGGCTAGTGAGTGGGGTGAGAGTTTTAGCTGGTGCGCACTTTTGAACGTACTACTGTGCATCTTGTTGTATCCATGGCCACTAGTACCCATGAGTAAGGGCTCGGTGCGCCAGAGACCTTCCACCAACGTGGCATCCACAAATCCCATCATGAATTTCATAAAGAACATTTTTTATCGGACTTGGATGCACACACAAAAGATAAGGACCGAGATAGGAGCGTCTGTATAGCTTCCCAGACGGTGAGATCCAGAACCGTGCTAACCTATGTCAGATTTTGTTGGCTTCCTTTTTATCTTCAGGGAGGGTGCCAGATTTCAGAAAAACAAGTATTGGATCCATCCAGCTTGGCTCTAGGTTACTGCAGAGGACTGGAGATGTAATGCTTGGTTCTGGCACGAACTCTCTCCCAACTTTTCTAGCGTCTTTGGTATCTATTGACGAGCCGAGGCAGGCTAGAGCATTAGCATGGCTGTTTCTGTCCCGACTGATTCGTTCCACTCATATGGACCGGAATTTCTTCAGTAGATCCTTGGGCTTGCCTGCATACATGGCCATTCTCTCATCTTGTGTTTCATAGATCCCAGTAAGCTGGTTTACCACCAATTGAGAATTGGTGAAAACCAGAAGTTGCTCTGCACTGAAGTGTTCGGCACTACATAAACCAGCCAGAAGTACTTCGTATTCTGCCTCATTGTTGGAAGCCTTCCAATCAAGCCTAAGAGGTTGCTCACAAATATACCCTTCTGGTGACATAAGTACTACCCCTGCTCCCGAGCCTCAGTTATTGGATGACCCGTCGACAAAGAGCTGCCAGATGTTACTAATGAAGAGTTTTCATGCCTTAGAAGCACATTGTTTTCCTAGTTCGGTGGTACGTGGCACCTGTGCCGAACTGAAGTTCTCGGGCTTGGAGCTCTGGGTGGGAGTGAATTCCGCGACGAAATCCACCAAGACTTGGGCCTTGATTACTGTCCTGCGTTGATATCGAATGTCGAACTCACCAAGTTCAACTGCCCATTTTGCGGTTTGGCCGGAGAAATCGGCTCTGCTGAAGACAGATCTGAGGGGGAATTCAGTGAGGACATTGATGGTGTGACCTTGAAAGTAATGTTGCAGCTTTCTTGAGGCGATGAGCAGTGCGTAGGCTAACTTTTCCAAGGGTAAATACCTTGTCTTGGCATCTAGTAGAGTCTTGCTAACATAGTATACTGGTCATTGTTCCTTGTCAACCTCTCGAATCAATACCGCACTTACGATGTGATCCGAGACTGCTAGATATAGGTACAGCTCCTCTCCTGGTTCTGGAGTGGACAGGAGAGGTGTTGTACTGAGGTATTTTTTGAGACCTTACAATGCTTTGGTACATTCAAGACCCCACTCAAACGCAGCCTTTTTTCTTAAAAGCTGAAGAAGGGCTTCATCCGATCTGAAGACTTGCTGATGAACTAATTCAGGGCGGCCGCCATTCCAGCCAGCTTATGTAGCTCTTTAGCCTTTGTTGGTACTTCAAGCTCTTATATTGCTTTGATTTGATCCAAATTTGCCTCGATTCCTCTGTGAGTAACCATGTACCCCAAGAACTTCCTTGTTCCTACCCCGAAAGCGCATTTCGAGGCATTAAGGCGAAGGTGATGGTTTTTTAGGATACCAAAGACTTCTCTCAAATCTGTAAGGTGGTTTGTAGCGAGCTTGCTTTTCACTACCATATCATCTATGTAGGCTTCCATGGTTCTTCCGAGTTGGTCCTTGAACATTCGAGTGATCATTTGCTGGTAGGTTGCCCCGGCATTCTTGAGGCCGAATGGCATTACTTTGTAGTAATAGGTGCCTCTTGGGGTGATGAATGTTGTCTTCTCTTGATCTGGGCCGAATAGTGGTATCTGGTGATAGCCACTATAAGCGTCCAGAAAGCTCATTTGCTCATGTCCGGCTATTGAATCTACCAGTTGATCAATCCGAGGTAGAGGAAAAATGTCCTTGGGACAGGCTCTGTTCAGGTAGGTGAAGTCAACGCAGACTCTCCATTTTTTGTTCTTCTTCTTGACTACAACTGTTTTGGACAGCCATTGTGGGTACTTAACTTCTCTAATCACCCCTGACGCTAGGAGTTTTTCGACCTCGGCAATTACTACTTCAGTGTGCTCAATTGAGGATCTTCGACTTTTCTGCACGATAGGCCGAGCGGTAGGGCTGACGTTGAGTTTGTGACAAGCAAAATTTAGGTCCAACCCTGGAGTGTCATATGCTGACCATGCGAATACCTCCATATTTTCCCTCAGCAATTCCAGTAGCTGAAGTTTCTCATCAGTGCCCAGCGAGGTATCGATAAGGAAGTACTTTTCTGAATCATCTTTCTTTACTAGGACATTTTCTAAATCCTCTACTATCTTTTCCTCTGGGGATCCTCTTACATCCTCCAAGACTGGCTGTTCGGCCACTTCCACTGTCTGTACTCGATTGCAAAGTTGCTTAGCTTTCATAGCTTCCATGAAGCAATGTTTTGACGCAACCTAGTCCCCTGAGATCTGCACTACTCCGTGTTCCGTTAGGAAGTGGATGAGCTGGTGGTAGGTCGAAGGGACCGCTTCCATTTGATGAATCCAAGGACGACTAAGTATGGCGTTATAAATAGAAAGTGTATTAATAACTAGAAATTCTATCTGCAGGGTCTTTGTTCTAGTCACAACTGGCAACACTATCCTGCCAAGTGGCCATTCAGGCTGTGAATTGAAGCCGACCAATGGAGCTGCCACTGGGGTGAGGTGTTGCTCAAGAGACCGAGCTTCTTGAACAAGTCGTAATACAATATATCTGCTGCACTGCCCTGATCTACCAGGACTCGTTTTATGTCAAATTGTTTCCTAATTCCCACAATTATAATCAGTGCATCAGTATGTGGGTGTTGAATGCCTTCTAAATCCTTTCTAGTAAATGAAAGTGCACAAGGGGGACTTGGGTACCGTGCGTACCTTTTTCGGCGCGGGCCCTACTGACATGACCTACTAAATTTGCACAGTTTTGGCAATTTCTTCTTTCAGTGCCGTTCCGCGCTCTTGGGTAGTCGTTCCATGGATTACATTTATTACCAGCCGAGGAGGGTGCTCAATGTTAGGTTCTGGTGAAGGGTTCCTCTATTGGGCCACTGCTTTATCCTGATCGATGTAGTCTTGGAGGTGTCCAACTGTAACCAAGTCTTCCAGGTGTTGCTTCAGTGCTCTGTAATTCTGAGTCATATGCCCCCTTGTCTTGGTGATAGGCGCATCTGAGCTTCTGATTACACCGAGCTGGATCTCCCAACATTTTCGGCGGCCAAATAAAGAATGGCTCTCTCTTTATCTTTTCCAAAATACGATAGATTGGTTCTTTGAATACTGTCACGACTGCTTCATAAGATTTGGACTTGTCTACTTCATTCACCGTGAGTCCTCGGTGTTCCCCTCGGTCCACTCTCTTCTTGTGCCGAGCTGTTTGCTCAGTTGATGCTACCTCGATGGGGATCTGGTCGTCTTCGAGGCGAGCGTACTGCTCAATCCTGGCACGCAAATCTTTCAGTGCTGTGGCTGGGCGCTTGGTAAGTGACTGTCTCAGCTTACTTTCCAGGCACAGACCATGTTTAAAAGACATAATAACCATCTGCTCGCTGCAAACATTTTCCTCCAGGTCATTGTACTCTTCTCAATACCTCCTAGCATAATTGCGTATCGTTTCTTCTTGTTCCTTTCAGAGACCGAACAGTGTGTCCGGCTCTTTCAGGATCTTAGTGTTGGAGACGAACCTGGCTAAAAACTCTTCGGAGAGCTGCTTCCAGTCGTAAATTGATCCAACGGGGAGTCGATCGAACCATCAAAGTCCGGATTCTCCCAAGCTGGACGGGAATACTTTGCACATCAGTGTTTCGTCACAGCTCCATAGGGACATCATCTGTCTATAATGGCTGATGTGCGTCAATGGGTCCGACTTTCCATCGTACGACATGAACTTTGGTGGGGTGAATTTCTTGGGAGGTCTCATGGCCTCTATTTCCAAAGAGAATGGGGAAGAGACGAGCCCATCCAACGCTCGTTGTTCTCTCTAGTGGATGGTACGGTCAAGGTGATCTCGACATTGCTTATTCTGTTTGTTACCAATGAGCCAAGTACGAAGGTCTTGAGGAGGGTACTCCGTCTGCTGGCTAGCTGTCTTCTGCCTCCTAGCCCTTCTTTGACGTGAGCCGCGGTTGTGGCTGCTTGTCGCCTCACTTTGTGTCGGGATTGGCTGGCTCTGCTGCCCATATTCATTTCTGGGAATCTTCTTCATTGGTGGTTCTCGGGACAGGCTTCTCTGTCGCAGACGAGAGGGCTCTGCGTCAGTCATCTTCTCTGTCGGGTCACCCATCACCCTTTTGAGTTGCACCTTCAGCTCCTGTATCTCCATTCCCATGGAGTCTATGATTTGATCCCTATAATCCTTCTCCAGAAGAAAGTGATGAGAAGAACCTCTAGCGAAGGGCAATTGATGCTCAACATATTCGAGAGTCTAATTATTGTTTCCGGTTTGTTCTTCTGGGACTGTTGGGAGTGCCAAGCCTGTATCCTTTGTCTTCTTCGTCTGCGGAGTCTGCGTCGAAGGTGGGATGTCCTTAATCCCCATCGCCAGAATCAAGTACAGGACTCAGAGACAAAGCAGTCTACGTTTACCGCACCAATTGTATGTACCAAATACCGCACTAGATGATTGTGGATCGGAGCTCTGCACTTGATTGGACAGTCCAGGAATTGAGGCCCTGCAAGAAGGAGCACCATCAGAGCTGCCCGGCCGGGGTTAGCTGGATGACCCCTCCGGTGTGGGATTGAGTTATCGAAGAAGAAGCAAGGTGAGTGTAGAGAGTTAAGTTTCAGTGGATAGAGTTTAGCTTAGATCAGTTACCTTCAATATGAAGTCAGTGTAGTTTATATAGAACTCCTTACTTGTTGCCCAAGATGGTTTCATGGAGCTCTAGTGCTGCCAAGTTTCCTTTTAGCATTGCCCAAGGTAGGGGACCATCTGGTAGTTGTTAAGGGGTGCATATACTCATTGTAGTCATGTTGATAACAAACCACATTCCTTTGGTTTAACTGTTTCCATGATTCTAGGTGTAGGGGACTAGTTGAAGGTGGCAACTTGCACATGCATATACTCACATCTTCCACGTTTCTTTGAAAGGTTCCCTCAGCTCGGTACCGTTGTGCGTCAGCTCGGCCCTTTGTGAGACTTTTGTAGAGATGGGTTAGTCCATTCGGATATCTTTGTATGGACTCGGCCCACATTGGTTCTGATGATAGGTTCGGCCCATACATTAAGTCCTGCGGCTCGGCCCAACCCAGTATCGCAACTGGGACTGGCCTTTCCACTGCGAGTAGGGTCCAAGTGCTTGAGAACTTGGGTGGACTGTTGGTAATGGAGTTGGGCTTAGTTGGCTTGCCCACATGTTCATCTAACCCACTTGAATTTGGGTTTAGAAGATTGGACCGGCCAAAAATTTAGATCCGACCCATTTCATATTTAACCCCTTCACCCCTTATTAATCCGCCTTTGTTTGAAAAAATTAAAGACTATGGTCTTGTCACAGTTGCTTAATTGTTAGAACTTAGAAGTCATTATTAATTTTCTTTGGTCAACAAGAGTAGTTGAACACGATATAACTTTGTTAAACTTTGTTCAACAAGAGTAGAAGTCACGAAGACAATCATTTATAAAACTTTGTAAAGTTTAAGGACATGTGCGTTGCAATTAATTCATAAAAAATAATTATTTTTTAATGGGAAATAAAAGATAATAACTTGACCCCACTATTTTTTTTCTTTCTTTTTTGGTGATATAATATGATAATGAGTTGAACATTGAAAATAATGTTTTTGCTACGTGCACAGGTATCGAGACTTTCTATTTTTAGGTCTCATTTACAAATATGTTATTTTAGTAATTTTTCACTTTTTATAAAAAAATATGTAAAAAAATAAACAGAGTGATGTGACAACTTATAATTACTTTTTGATTTTTTAACTAACATATATAATTAACAAACGAGGCTTTATTTTTTACATTCATTATTCTTATATTAAAAAAGTTTCTTAGTAAATTCCTGCATAATGTAGTTCTGGCCACTGGAAAGTTAGAATTTACTAGTAAATTAAATATTGGTTAATTTAGACCAACTCTATTTTTCATAGTATTTAAGTTTATTACTCTTGGTGAATGTAGTTATTCCTACTATTTTTTTAATAATTTTTTTGTACTCAATTTTTTTATTTATTTATTTTTTAAAAAAATTCTAATCTCGATTATGAAATGCCCAAAACCACAGAATCAAGTATGCGTGATGAGAATTTGAACATAAAGGTGGAAGGCGCACTATCTCATGAGTTTCATGTGCTTTTAAAGTCACATATGATTCTCATATAGGGATTTTGAAGATTTTTACCGTAACAATTGTTAAGTCAAATGTTACCACCTTTTCAAAAGGTCAGACAGAGATTTTGGAGCTAGGCAAATGTGGTTTGGAGTGGTGCTCAAAAGTTACTATTGTGTAGTTAATTATAACTATTTTATGATTTATTTTGATAATTTGAATCATTCATTTCTTAGAATATATTGAGAAAATATATTTGCAAAAAGTCAAATTAATTGGATATTGGTATCCTTCTTCTCAACTTACTTTGATATGTTGTTTTATACTTCAAATTACACTTACAATTCATTTTTTTAGATACAAACATGATTTTATAAAAAAGCTATCAATTACCATTTATTTTTTTAGATACAAATATGATTTCATGAAAAAGCTACCGATATTTGATTAACTTGACTTTTTGCAAGTATATTTTATTCGATATACTCTAAAAAGTAAACAGTTTTGAAATAAATCCCAAAATAGATCCAATTAACCACACAATAGTAACTATTGTGCGCTTAATAAAAAGACTATAATAAAATAGGGGTCTGATTCAATTATTTGATTACTAAATCAAGAAAAAAAAGTTCTAGCTCTCTATTTCAATTCCAAGGTTGTCCTTGTAGGGTTTGTCCTTTTACTTTTGAGTTGTCCAAATGTGTTCAAATGAAAAGTATTTTTTGGACAACATTTTACCTACGTGTACTCCTTACTAAAGCCAAATATTGGGCCCAATTTGTTGTGGTATTGCGCAACCAAGTGTCATGGGTCAACTCCTTTAGAGGCACAACGGAACAATTTTTCACCCGTGTGGCGCTCAAACTCCATCAAGTTGAAGCCCACCATCTCTCATTGACAAATCAAGTGTTGATAATCTCACCCGTTTGAACAATTGGGCCCAATGCTTTGTCAAACAAAACAACTCCCATAGGAAGCTCTGTCTTTACCCGGATGCCACAAATTTGCCTGATGCCTCAAGTGCACCAAGCATGACATAACTAACTTCATAACACCAAGCTTATCTCAAGCAAGGTGCTCGCCCAACTTAGGTTCATGTCATCAAGGTGCCTAGCCACACAACAATGTGCTAGCGAAGGCCCTCGACTTAGCCGACAAGCCAACATAGCATATTGGGTCATTCACAGCATTTCGAAGTGTCACAAGGTCAAACATGCCTCAATCGACACACATCGGGTAGCCACATGGTCATATAAAGCCCACAAAACACCAGGGTTTAATCTTTTACCCACGGCATAGTCCTCGTGCCAACACATGTGTTAGATTCTGCCTAAGGTCATTACAGACCTAAGCATTGCACCAACATGTCGCTCGAGTAAGGCAACGTCTTAATCCGTAGTTCGCTTGTACCATAATGTCATCCCTCAATGGATTTAGTCAATATATAGCTTGGTGTGTTCATTCAATAGCCCACATATGCAGCATTGCCTTCCAACCGTTTACTTAAGCCACAGGACCCCCGTGTGTAAGGTTGAACCCAAACCATGCACTTGAGTTGGCACACGAGGCCTTTGGTGGTGCCTTGATAGCCCATTTAGTCTAGAATGACCCCCAAGATGTCATAACGCATGGCATAATGGAAAGCACATCCTAAACCTCGCGCTCGAGAAGTACGCGTAGTGCTTACATTTTTGCACCGTCCATAAGGCTCCCAAACCCGCGTGGAGACTCTAGACGTCCCTCTGGATACCTAAAGCCCGCTCTTGAGTTTCCCTAAGGATGCTCGCTTCAAGCCCAGCTTGGGCGGAGAGGCACGTAGGAAGCACACCATACCCCCTTATAGGTGTTTCTTAAGCCTTTTGTCAACTAGCAAGAGGAAACATAGCCTATGCTCAAGGAGTCATAATAATTTTTCAAAAATTCCACACATTGAGAAAAATCTTGAAACTTGGTTAGGAAAAAACTTCCTCGAAGACCTCTTTCCAATTAAAATTTCAGCACAAAACTCTTTCGTTTGGGTACTCAAACAGTATGCCAAAAATTTGCAATGTTGGTTGCTACTGTTACTGAACTATGACCTGGGTTGGGGCGGCAACACATGGCAGACAGCCTATGTACGGCCTGGGATGCGGCCTATTTGTGGCCTGGCAGGGCGGCTGGGCTACGGCCTAAGCTATGACTAAGGATGCGGGCTTACTACTTAGGTGTGCTACTGTCTGCATGGCGGCATGTCCACCTTGGGCTACTTGGGGCCACATTGAGGCACTGAACCACCGACTTGGGATCTCGATGCCCATTACCTAGGAACTTTCAAGGGCCACTCTTGAGCACTTAAATGGTCACACCACTACATGCAAAACGTCACGAAGTTGACCTTGCAAGGCAACCTGTAACGTCAAGTGAAGGTGCAGCATGCCTTTGGATTTTTTTTTTTTTGGGTAATTACAATTTACAACATGCCTTGGGATTGTTTACACACTTTATTTATTTTATTTTATTATATATACAACTTAAAAAGCACATGCTAATACCTTTACAGTTTATCTTTTTTCTCTTTTCATTACCTGCTACCATTTTAAGTTACTTTTCTTTATGTACTATCTTTTTTCTCTTCTCATGACTGGCCACCCTTTTAAATTACTTTTTATCATCGTGTTATGACTATTTTTTTAACTGTAATTTTGTATGACATATGTCTTTCATTTTTTATTTAAAATAAAAATAAAATTAGATAGAAGGGAAGAATGGGACTTGAATCTTGAACTTTAAAGTCTAATAAAGATGATTCTTACCAGTTAAGTGACAACCAATATATAATAAATAAATGTTTTATTTTATTTTATTTCTATTTATTTAAATTGTACATTGTGGATGTGATGTGGGTGATAGGTGTGGTTAGAGATAGTCTAGGAAGATGGCGGGCACTTCAATGGGTTGAGATCACTGGAGGTGGAGAGGAGGAGGACAAGGAAAGCTTGAAGAGGGAGAGGTTGGCAATGATAGACCTTACACTAGTGTAGAATGTGAGAAGGAGAGTCTAAGTGTGAGACTTAGCGTGTTAGAGTTATGGAGTTGGGTTGTGGCGAAGTGAAGTGTGCCTGCTACATATATGATACGTTAGCTGCATATATGGCTCGTTCTCCCCAACTCTGCCAGAAGTGATATACGCCCTACTGCTGTCTGTAGCTTAATAGCAGGCGGAGAGCAACGTTTCATATATGCATTAGGTGGCACGAGTGTAAGGTCATTGTTGCCTCTTCTCCAAGCTTGGTCGAGATGGAGTTATCTTAGCAAGAAAATAATCATCTCCGCGATTCCATGACCTCAACCGCCAGTCCAATATCGTCTGATGATCCTAAGTAACAGTGCTTGGGTCCTGCTCCCGACCTAGACAATCACGTAGGTGAATGGGCCAGGGCCCATCTCAGTGTTTAGGAGAGCCAAGGACTTGCTCCCAGTTGGCCAAGTAAGAAAATAGATCGTGGGCTTATCTCAATGTTTAGGAGAGCCAACGCCTATCAATCCAAGCCCAAGTGAACCAAGGGTTGATTATATCGTTGTTTGGTCTTGAAGCGAGATATGAAGGACATGGGCCTTACGGGGGCATGGTACTGCTTGTTATAAGGCTGTTCATATTCGGGCATATTTGGGCTTGTGTGTATGCTTCCTCTTAGGCTAAGCCTATAGTCTTGGTTTTGCATGGTGCCTTGGCGGTCTACCAGGCAGGCAGGTGTTATTAACACAATGCCCATAGGGCTCACCATGTATCAAACATGTGATATGCCCCTGCCTTATTGGTCTGCCACGCAGACGGAGCCTTGGTGATATGGCACCCGTAGGGCTTGCCACGTATTAGGCTTGATACAAGAACCCACAATAATGCCCCTATACAGATGCTCTTATAACTAGTGAGAGCATTTGTACATGACTATGCTAAAACATTTTGTAACTATTAGCTCACATGGATAGGTATTTAGATAGAGTTAGAGTCTAAAAATTAGGCTTTTGGATACAACTCGGGAGAGGGGGTTCAATTGCTCACGGAGAGTTTACATTTTAAGTTTCATCTGATGCGAGTCAGTCGAATGAAGATGTGGGCTTGTTGGGAATGACCCGATTCCACGAGATCTCCACCACATCACAGGAGATTTTAGCTTCGTTGCATTGGTACCAAATTTCGCCTATCACCCTTTCCATGTTGCTAGGAGGGGGGCCATGGCCTTAGTATTGGGATAGCCCATGATTTAGCTCATGAACTAGGCCTCGCTCCCTCATTTTTTCATGTTTTTGATGATGATAAGGTGGAAATGTCCATGAGAATATAGGTGCATATAGTTAGGACGGGCAGCACCCTTAGCGTTAAAGAAAAGGATCTTGAGTGGGGTGTGGTGGGAAATGCTTGGTGAACCGCTGCTGGGAATGCTCTCATCAAGTAGGTTGAGGTTTGCAAAGTATTTTATGATCCATGCAAGTCCCAAACCTTTATTTGGGTTTTCCAACGAGGCTGACATGATGGAAACATAGTGGTTCAAATCCCTCTTTATCAGTCTTTGTGAGAGAATATTGATTTGGATCCTCTCGAAATGTGGGATCAGCATTTGCATTGCTTGGCAAATGGATCCCTGGAGACTGAAGTTGTCTTCTTGGTTTGGCAGGAACCAAGTAGAGGATGACGGTATTGTGTGGCGATCTGGCAGTGTTTAATGCTTGTACCATCCCCTTATTTTGTTTTGAAGTTCCTTTGGTACCTCTAGGATGGTATACATGGATGTTGGGTGCTGGACCCAAAGGGATTCGAAAAGCCGCCCTTGGAATTGCCACAGAGACATAGCGAGCATTCTTCGAAAGAACTCACACACGGGGTGACGGCGGCAAGCGAGATTGGAGCTTGAAGCTCTAGAGTTGGAGTTTGAAGCTCTGGAGTTTGGAGCCTCGTTGTTCACTGATCGCCAAACAGCATTATCTCGACATCCTTGTCCTCCGGGAGCCCTTTTTTTTTTTTTCAAGAGAATGGTTTGTTGAAGTTAAGAGGAGAGTGTTAGCAATTGAGTATGAATCAGCTTCTGTTGTTGTCTGTTTTGCGTTGGAGCTCTATTGCTTATAAAGTACTTGCATCAGGAAGGAGGGAATTAATTCAAAGATTTTGCAGGTCTGCTAGAGAACTTGGGAAAGAGCAAATTCCGTAATGGAAACGCTCAACTTCACCAGCTTTATTACCTCTCTTTGAAGGTTGTCATTTTTATGATAGTTAGCTCTGCCATAGCCCAGAGCTAAGCTGTTCTTTGTCCAATTGTCAAGTCGGAGAGATTTACTCTCGTGAGGTTTGCAGTTAGCTGTACACAATTGATTGGTGCGGCTAATTAACGCAAGATTTAGTGGGAATTGCTTCTCCTTCTAATGCATCAGAAAAATTGAATGGAAGTGGAAATTTCATAGCGTGCAAAATTCCACCAAAATTGAGCACAGGCAAAATTGAATTTTTCGCAATGTATAAACTTGAAATTTGAATTGTGTACCTTCTGGATGAAGAGATGGTTACTCTGGTGCTTACACATCATGTTTCTAGGTAAATAATCATCAAATTTATTTATTTATTATTATTATTATTTATTTATATATATATTTTTAGAAGTAGAGTAAGCGGATTTTTTATTTTTATTTCTGCGCACGCTACCAACTGAAAATGTTTGAGTTTTTTGAAAAATTGAAGCTTGAGTTTTTGGGCCACAATGATCTATCTTGTCTTTTGGCTAAAGAGGTGCATCGTTATGTGTATCACTTCATTGCCCATGGGTCAAAAAACTTCTTCTTCTTGGGTTTGGAGAAAAAAGATGTGGGGCTTGTATCTGTTGCATTTCCTTTGTACTTGTATCATTGTTTTTTTTCGAAACATTTCGTGTTCTAGCTTTTTGAAGAAACAGAGTTTTAAGAAAAGGAGCAAAATCACTTGATCTGGAGGCTTGTTCTTGCATTGTTCTTGCGATTTTAATAATGACCTATTTTTTGGAGCATGCATTTGTGTCGTGTCTCTGTTGCTAAGCACAAGCCTATTCCTTCTTCTTGTTTCGTGGGTTCTTTGTTTTAGTCATTGAAATTAGATGAATCACCACGCGGATGAGAAACAGTGACTTGGGTAAAATCCAAGTTGGGGATATTTGGTTTTGCTTTACCCGACATAATTGAATCCTTCAAATCCAAGTTGGGTTTTGCTCTACCACTGTGTTTACCCATTATTGTTTGCCAAAAAAGTGAGGGAGGTTCGTTGCAACGTGAAGACTTGAGCCACTACAGTGAGGGTATTTGGGTAAAGGAGACTAACCCAAATATAATTTGGGTTGACCCATGAGTTATTTAGATCGGTTTGAAAGACCAACAATGGTAAATTGGGTAAGCGAGGGAAGAGAGTGAGGCGATGCAAGCAAGCATCAATTGTGGCGAAGGAGTAGGCTCACAAGGAGTCGCTTCATTACTATGTAAAGCAAAGTTGGGCGAGGGTGTGGTTTAGTTCTTGAATTGTGAGCATTGTATTGAGGTGGTCAATCAAGTTGGTCAACGACGAAGGGTAAAGGAGGAAGCTTGCATCGTGTGAAGGAGTGGAGAAAAGTTTGGGTTTTGGAGTTTCAAGCTTTGTGAGGCAAAGAACCGCAAAGAAGGCTTCACGTGAAGAGAATTTGCTGTGAGGCGGGGAGAAACTCAAGTGTTGGGTGCAGGAGAGGAGCCCAAGTTGTTTTGGGTAAACCCATTGCATACATATTTGGGTTGAGTCGCTATTCGGTTTAATTTATAAGTGAGTAAAAAAAAAAGAAAACAAAAATGAGGGACTCATAGAAGAAGGAAAGAAAAAGATTTCGGTGAGGGAGGGGTGTGCACCACAAGTCGAGGCAAGCAAATAGCTTGGAACGAGGGAGTGAAACATTATTGGGGGTTAGGCGAGGGACAAAAGAACATCGCGAGGTGAAAACAGCCTCGAGGAGAGATAGGTGAGGGTGAGTGACCCAAATATTTTTGGGTAGACCCATGCACTATTTGGGTCGGGTCACTGTTGGTTATTTGGTTTAAGTGATTTAGGTGGGTGATCAAAGTGATTTGTTAATCCATTAACCAAGGTGAACAAACTTCTTCAATCGGTGAAACAAGGTTAAAAATAAAAGAAAAACAACAGCGAGTGAGAGAAAGATACCGACACAAGGGAGTAAGAAACATGAAGGCGAGGGAAAGAGTGAAGTAGAACTGTAGAAACAAAAGCGAAGGAAGAGGGATAAAAAAATGAGGGACCCAAACAGTTGTGAGAGTTGGGCGAGGGGCAAGTCACGATCGAGGAAAAGGATTGGGCAAGGCAAGGCCATGAAGGAAGCAAACCTAGTCTTGCAAATGGAACAATCCAACATTTTAGAGAGAAAAATATGGCTGCTTCAAGCATATACTAAGGTTTTTCAGCATTTTTTTTTAAGTGTTGAACTTCTCCTTGGTTGATTTTTGTAGAGTTGATTCCTTACTACCCAGCGTATCTTTTTCAACAATTGTGAACTTATTGGGGAAAATTTTTTTGTGCCGGATTCGCATATCAGGTGACTTTGGTAAGAATCAGTGCTTTCTTTTCCTCACCCTGCTCTATTTGGAGCATCTCTTCTTTAGCTTTGAACCATTTGTGTATTTTCTTAACCTTTGCAGTCGGGCTTGGCAAAGTGCACTTAGTTGGTGTTGCACCGAAATTGAATTGTATCTCTATTAATTCTGGAAGTATCCACCATTTTCAGTCATTTGATTTTGTTGGAGCTTGTCATCTGACGTCAAAATTTATTCGGGTAAGAATGGAATTGTATCTTTCCCATATTTTTTATTTTATTTTGCTTCTCTCCCTGATGATTAATTGATTGAATCCCTTTCCTCGTTGCTTGAATTGTACCTCAATGTTGAACGTAATAAAAAAAATTTTATTTTTTTATTTTTTATTTTTTTGGTGTTGGTGTGTATAGGATTTGATGCATTATTGTTGTTGTCAACATTTATGAGCTGGAAAATTATAATCAATATCAGGAAAGACTAACAGCTTTGGAGTTGGAGTTTACTTCCTTCTCGTGAGTGTTTTCTCTCCTTTGTCGCTTTGTTACTTGAATGCATCATTGAACTATACCTCAATGCTAATTGCATTGCCTTTGCTTGACCGTATTTTAAAGCTAATTGCATCTCCTTTGCTTGTCTTTTGCTCCAAGTTGCTTGGTCTCTAATGCATTTCCGTTGTAGATAAGCAATACGTTTGTATTTGGATTGAGATTCAGCCTTTTTGTGTTTCTTTATCTTTGTAGTGCGCAATCTGAACTTTCAATAAGTAAGTATTTGTGGCAATCAAATTTCCATAGTGGCGGAGATTTTTGTGTGATGAATGTAACTTTTGATTTCTAGTTCTTGTGTTGATGCAAGCGAGGCTTTATAATATGGCTAAAGTGAAAGGGGAAGCATTGTTCCTCGTCGTGGCGTGCAACAATCGCTAGCGGGTTCTTTTGGCATTTCCAAGTCAAAAAAGGGTAAATCTAAAAAGAGTCCTTTCAAGGCCAAGAAAGACACAGATCCCCCGAGCGTTCCTCCAGCGAATTATTGGTGTAAGGCACCTTTCTTTGGTGCACTGGACTTATTTTGGGCAAGGGCAGACTTATTTAAAGATGATGGCGGGAGCCTATCTGATTTTCTTCTTGGTGGGGTTGAGCTAGAGAAAGGGGTTGAGTCTTTTATTTGTCCTGAGTTTATTGTGCATTTTCATATGGAACGAGGCACTTACCATTATTCTTTTCCCACTTTTGAGGACTATATGGGGCCCAAAGATGACTTTGACATCTGGAGTGCAAGTATTTTTCGTCATTGCTCATATTACAGGGTGCTTCTGCAACCTCCGTGAGCCTAGAGAGTAACGTGCCCACCATTCCTGCATGATTTGAAGTTGGAGTTAGCTTATCTATTGTTACAGCGGGCTCGGACTTGGGTGGTGTGCTTGTGCGTGAGCTGTTTGACTTTATTCAGAATGGTGCCAATTAACTTGGGGGTAACCTTCAAAAACCATTACTTCCTGTTATTGATGGAGACTTTTCCCTTACTCATATTCCCCGTGGCTGTGTAACTCTTAAGGGAATTGATGGGAAGGAAAAGTTACTAGATCCAGCTGTGTTGTTTACCGAGGTGAAAGAAGAGTTAATTCCTTGACTACTCTTTATTTTTCATCATAAACCCACCACCTTCGTGCACTTGAGTAGTTTCTATCTCCGAACCTATTTTCTGGACGGTTTTGGAGAATTCCTTAAGGAGCTTTACAGGTTGTCACCTAAGGAAGCTTCTCTTGATAAGGTATTGGCTCAGCGCAGTGTTTTGGGTGAATTTCAAGACAGTCGGATTAACAGATTGGAGGTGGGTTGGCTGGATGATTGGTTATCACTTCTTGAGTCCCAAGTTATAAGGAGGATGACTAAAGTTGAGCTAGGCGAGATAGACTAGGCTTTGGTTGCAACGGTGCGAATGGAGGAGGAACGTAAGCTATCTTTAGAACGAGCACAGAAAGCCATGACTAAAACGGACTTGGTGACTTCCAGCTTGAGGAAGAAGAAAGCAATTCTTGAAGCAAGACTGGTGAGTGAAGAAGAACAAGTTTCAAGGTTAATGGATGAAAAAGGCCAGGGAGGAGAAGATCAAACTTCCAAAACCTTGATTTGATTTAATTGGATCACAGCTTGGTAACATATGATAGTCTAGCCAAAACTTTTTTGTATGTTGGAGATTTTTGTAGACACCCCATTTTTGACCGTCCTCAAGACTTGGATGTTCTCGCAGGTACATCCGATGATGAGTTTGATTGCTCGTCGAGCGCTCGAAGTCTACGGCAAAACGCCACAGGTTTGAGTTTTCCAAACCCTGCATCCATTATGTCTCATCTTTGGGCCATGTTTAGGTCCTTTCAGCATGATGTTGTTGATGGCCTATCGGCCATCCTTGGGCATTGCCGGCCATGGCTCTTGGCCTGCCAGCCATTGATATGCCCTGTCGGCCATCATTGATGGCCGGCCGGCCACCAGTGTATCAGCAAATACTTTGTAATATTTTGTGCCAACTGTTTGCACAGATTGAAGCATCTTCCAACACGTGTGTGGTTGGATCTTTATGAGGGGATTTTGCATTCTCTATATATAGAAGCCCTCTCTTGCATGTGAAGGGGTTAGAAAAATTTGAAGACAAAAAAATTCTCTCTCTCTTTCTAGAATTCTCTTTTTCTTGATATTTTGTGCCTTATAGCCTAAATTCTCTACACTCTTGCATATGAACCCTTAATCAAACTTGATCACCATTGAGTTGAGGCTACTTGAGGCCCTCTTTGAGCTTTAGAAGAGGATATTGGCTTGGTTTGGCTTGATTTTGGTGCCTAAATTGCATCTTGTCTTTAAGAGGTAGAATACTTGTGTTTTTAAGCTTAATTTAAATACTTGTTTTGCCATCTTTACATACTATTTTGAGGCTGGTTTTGACCTCTGAAAATCTTTGTTTTCATGGTCTAAAAATGGTGGTTTGAGGTTTGATTGGAGTTAGGGGTAGTCCACCTTTCTTGTTGCTTGATTATTAAATTGTTTTGCAATCTCTCAAAGCTTTTAAATCAACTTTCTTGACCTTTTTAACCACTGAATTTCAGAGGATTTTCAGTTGTAAAAATCATGTTTTGAGGTCCAAAATGGGAGGGGTTAGCCTCCCCTTCTTGTGTCTTGCTTCCATGCCTAGGTTGCTTCACATGTTAGCGTGATTTTCTAGCTTAACCTAGCTTAATTCAAGCATATTTTAGGCTTTATTTTGGCATGTTTCAGCTCTGTTTTGGGCTACTTGGAGCACTTGAGGCTTGCTTTGTATACTTGAAGTGCAATTGTGCTTAATAGTTTAGCTTGTGCTATGTTTTGGCCTCTTATTCTAGCTATTTTTAGCTTACTTCAAACATGTTTTAAGACTCCTTTTAGGCTGTTTTAGGATTGTTTGAAGTGTTTGTACCTTTTGAGCTTTGTGTTGCATGCTTATAGTGTAGTGATCTTCACTAGCTCATTGTTTTAGGCCTTTAAACATGAGTTGTTTGAGTTGGTTACATGTTATAGTGTCATTTTGCATGCAATTTCAGCATACATAGCTCTGTCATATTCTCATTTGTTTCACTCTTTCAATTGCTTTTGAGAGTTGCTTCAAGCTTGGGATTCTTTAAGCTTGAGATTGAGATTTGTGCTTAATGGTTTTAATCCTCTTTTGAGGGTTTTTACTAACCAAAGGCATGATCTCTCTCTTGCCTTACATCATCCTTTAGTTGGCGCTTCTTTCTCTTTAGAGGACTCTCACTTTTGGACTAACCGGTTAAAGAATGGATCGGTAACTAAAATGAGTAAACAAAAGTGACAAGTAAAACTTGAGTAAGATAAACATGTTGTGTTGTATTGCATGTGTTCAATCGGACGTTATATTGAACACAAGGAAGATTGGAGCATTTCATACTCAAAGTGATGAAATGAGCCAATCTCCTTTGCCTCCATTGCCTTTGATCACACATGATGAGGTGATGGTCTTGAGTCTAGTTTTTACATACAATGAAATTGTACTCCTTGGTTCCTTGGCCATCATACATTGAAAATGCTTGACTGGTGGTTTTGGATCCAAGTGTGCCACTCCTTTGAGGTTTTGAGATGATAAGGAAGGGCACAGTACAAATAAACCCTTGGAAAACTCTTCATTTTCCTCTGTTTGTGCTTTGTTACAGTGTGGTAACTCAGAGCACCAGTGGCCGACAGTGGCTCACTGATGGTCAGCAGTGCCTCACTCTTAGCCGGCAAGGCACATCTTTGGCCGACAGTAACTTCCCATGGCCAACAGGCCACTGGTGCAATCCTCAGCAAGTTTTTGGTTAGGTGGAGCAGAAAGATTCTAGAGTATGGTGAACCCTGCAAACAGAGCCTCTCAAGAGCAAAATGGAGGGCTTTTCGGGGCAAAAACTGAGCACATGCATCTTCCACTTCCCGAGGCGGAGCAGTGGCAGCATATTTTAATGCCTTACATGTTTAGTTAGTGCGCATTTGTTTTAATTGATTAGTTTGCTAATTAGTTAAGTATTGTAATAATTAGTAGTTTACTAGTTATTCATTTGATTTGTAATAATTAGTCTAATTAGTTTAATTAGATTAGTTAGCCTAGCTTAGCTTAGCTTAGATTAGTTCAGCTCTTATTTATTCGGACCCTCATTCGTGAAGGCACAATGTTGTAATAAGTGTGCGTGCGTGTGTGCATGTCTTCCAACCCCACGTCTTTCTCCCTTTTATTTAATCGCTTTTGATGGTTTGATTAGGAACATTTTCAATTAGCATACCTTATGCTTGCATGTTTGGATCCATTCATTTGTTTTACATGCACCGAGGCTCGGCACATCATTCAAACTGCATTGTTATTTCAATATCTTCTTTGAATACGTGTTTCAAAGCAAGCTATCAAAGTGTTGCAAATACCATGATTAAGTAGCCGAGCCTATTTAATTGCATTATTGCATGTGTTGCATTAGGCATCTTGTATAGTTAGGATCATGTATTTTTTCTAACTAGTTTTTGTTTTGCCTTGGAGTACTTGGTAAGTTTTATCCTTTAGCATACTTGCATGAGTGTGATTGCCATGTTGCCATGTTTATCATGCTTGCCATAAGGCTATGTGCTTATTTGCTAACTGTATGAATGCCTGTGGATGAAGGCTTATTGTTTGAATTGGAACGATTCAACAAATGTGCGTTTTAAGCCCACTTTGCGAAGTGGCAAATCCTGTTTTAAGCCCACTTGAGGTGGCAAATCTACATTTTTAAGCCCACTTGCGGGTGGCAAATTCAAACAATTTTCGAAAAACAAACATGACTTGAAATGTTCCAATTCTTGCGACTAGTCCATACTTGCTTGTGTGCGTCACATAGTAATGTTAGCCAAATAACCGGAACAAGAACACATAAGGTTTATAAAAGAACATATCATAATTAGTAGAGACCGATCTTTTGATCGGGCAAGCGGGGCTGCTCATTTTAGGACCACCCTCTCTCGTATCCAAGTTCCCGAGCCGAGGCAACTTTGGTAATGACGGACACGTGGGCTTTGGCATGAGTCAGGGTTTCCTAAATTTTCCAAAAATAAAATATTTAGTTGGCGACTCTGTAATTTGGCAAAGCAGTCCAGTTTTGGCATTATTTGATTCCAAATCAATTTTCCAAAATGATTTGCCGAATTGGACTCTTTAGTGTTTATCAGTTTCACATTACAGTTGTGAGACTAGATTCAGAACCACAGGTAGAGTCCGAACTGTGAGGGCCTTCTTTTCAAACCTTTTTCCGAAAGGGCGGGGGCGCAGAAAAAGGCGAGCCCACAGAGCCGCTTTTTTTTTTTTAATTGAAAATCTTCAACTTCTTAATAGAGCCAAGTTTATATTTAGCCAACTCTTATTTTACGCATTATTTGTGATTATAGTTAGAATGAGTGTTAAAAATGGCGATATTCATTGATAAGGAAGCCTGGATGGGCACAATACATCATAGTATAGTACATCATATAGCAGTGAGTAATTTCTAAGGATAGTAAGTCTTCGACCATTTTGCATTGATGGAACTTAGGAGGGTTTGTGAATTAGGCTTAGAAATTTTGTAATACCCATTTTCATTGACTTCCCTTACTACATAAGGGCCCTGCTACTTGGGTGTAAACTTGTGGGTTGAGGTTCCTCTCATGACGTGAGGTGCAGCCCGCAACACTAACTCACCTTCTTGGAACTCTCTAGGGCGTACCAAGGTATCATAAGCTCTAGCTATATGGCTCTGGTAAACTTTAAGGTTAGCTTGAGCTTTGTTCATTCTTTCATCAAGGACTTCAGAGGGCCATTTGAGCTGACGGTATGGCAATTTTCACCAAGAAAACTACTTCTGTGCCGTATACCAATGAAAAAGGGCTCATTTGAGTTGGCTTTCTTTTGGACGCTCTGTATGCCCAGAGTGCTATTGGGAGCATGTACGTCCAATCCCTTTGATAATCCTTGAGAGTCCTTGAAAGGATTCTAAGGAGTATTTTGTTGGTTGCTTCTGCTTGCCCATTTCCCTGGAGATAGTAAGGCGTTGAATTATGGTATGTGATGTCGTAAGAGACCAGGAGTTGTCTGACTTGTCTGTTGACAAAAGGGGTTTTATTATTTGAAAGAATTACTCTGGATATACCAAAACGACATATAATGAGTTCTCGATTGAAATTGCAGACAACAGCTTCTATTGCCTTCTTCAGGGGGATGGTTTCTACCCACTTAGTGTAAGTCTCTGTGGCTGCCACAATCCATACTTGTCCCTTGTTGGTAGGGAGATAGGACCAATAAGATCCATAGCCCACATATGGAAAGGCCACGGTGAGCTTGAACTATACAGATCGATGGCTGGTGCATTAATGAGCTTTCTATGGAGTTGGCAAGGTTTTTAGCATTTGGCATACATTTTGGCATCTACCTCCATGGTAGGTTAATAATAACACATATATAAGAGATGTTGGAATAGCTTGGCTCCACCTTGGTGCTCCGATCCATGAGTAAGTTCCAAAACTTTATGAATTTTTGCTTCTGATAAGCAATGTAATGGCTTCCTGTCAAAGTCATGCCTAAAAAGTTTCCCTTCTTGCAAAAAAAATTTCGAAGCTCGTTTCTTGATTATTGTGGCTGCGGAGCGGTCCGATGGCAATGAATCTTCTTTGAAGTAATCTATATACACCTGATGCCAGTCGAGGGTGATTTCTATAAAGTTGCATTCTGGTTTTGAAGGGAATTCCTGACATTTGGTGCACTTCCCTCGAAGGTCATTTGTTTCCTTGGCCATGGTGAGCCAATAATATCCTTGTCATTGTAGCATCTTGTAGAGGCGTACATCTCTTGTCCCGTAAGAATGAATGTGAACACCTTCTAGCTTGGACTTCATTTTAGTAAGGTCGATGCATCTTGCTAATAAACCACCAGACTTTCTATAGTAGAGGACTCTTTGGTAAATTGTGAAGTGTTTGGTTTCGCTCAAAGGCAGTTTTCTTGAGGGGCCACGGAGCTCGTCGATGATTTGGGCTCTCCAGTGGGCGGGTTCTTTTTCAAGAAAGATAGTTGTTGCCGAGCACAACATGGACTGCTTCAGGACTTCTATCTTGGTTGATTTTTCCAAGAATTTTCCCTTAGAGGCCAAGGTAGCGAGGGCATCCGAGTGTCGATTATTGGAGCGAGGAGTGTGTTCTATCCTTACCGTGTCAAATTTGTCTATCAACCTTTGGGCGATGGTTCTGTATGAAGCCAGAGGGGCTTTCTGATAGCATAGTCTCCATTGGTCTGCTTGACCACTAGATTAGAGTCACCTTTGATACATCGAAGACTTACTCCTAGATGGAGTGCTACCATAAGCCCTAGTATCAGGGCTTCATACTCTACTTTATTGTTAGAGCATCTAAAATCCAGTTTATATGACAAATTGACTTCGGCTTGATTTGGGAAAGTAAGGATTATTCTAGCTCTTCCCGCTTTGGAGGTGAATGATCCATCAAAGCTCAAACTTCATTCTCCTTCGGTGTTTACTTCAGTGGCTTGGAACTTATCTCCTGGCAGTTCATCCGAGGGTGGCTCATGTTCTCCATTGGGGAAATGAGCCAGGAGATCGACTAGCGCTTAGCTCTTAATGGCCTTAGGGGTTTTGCAAGTGATATCATATTCTGCTAACGAGAGGAGCCAGTGAGCCGGTCTACCGGAGAGAGCTGGCCTAGTGAGGAGGAATTGGATAGGATCACTCCTAGTCATGAGATGTATAGGGTAAGAAATGAGGTAATGACAGAGCTTTTTGGCGGCGAAGACTAAGGCAAGGCAATGCCACTCGATGGGGGAATATCAGACTTCAACCCCTTGGATGACTCTACTTATATAGTATACGGGGCATTCTAGTTCATCAATTTCCTAGGCAAGCAGAGCTCCGGCTGACTTCGACATGGAAGTGATGTAGGAGTAAAGCCTCCGGATAAGGGGGAGTCATGGAGAAAGGGGAAGTTACTGTTGACTTTACCCCTTCAAACGTTTGTTGGTGCTCTTCATTCCAAATGAACCTAACATCCTTCTTTAGTAATAAATTGAAGGGTTGTGTTATTTTAGCCATGGTGGGGATAAACCGTCTCAAATAAGATGCCCAACTAAGAAAGGTTCTCAACTTGTCTAGATTTGTTGGTCGTGGCATATTTTTGATGGCGGCGACTTTTGCTAGGTTGGGGTCTCTCCCATGGCGGTGAACAATGCAGCCAAGGAACTTGTCGATGGTGACTTCGAATGCACACTTAAGTAGGTTCATTCAGAGTTTGTGTTTCTTACAACATTCAAAGACTCTTTAGAGGTCTTTGAGATGACTAGCTTCTTCTTTGGATTTTACCACCAAATTATCAATGTAACATTCCAAGGTTTTGTGTAACATATCATGAAAGATGGCTGTTATAGCTCTCTAGTATGTTGCTCTGCATTTTTTTAATCCAAAAGGCATTATAGAATAGAAAAAGTTACCTATGGGAGTGCGAAATGCCATCTTGGGAGCATCCTCTAGAGCCATCTTGATCTGGTTGTAGCCACTAAAACCATCCATGAATGAGAACATATGGTGCCCTGGCACTGAATCAATCAAGGTGTCTATGTTTGGGAGTGGAAACTCTTCTTTGGGACAAGATTTGTTTAGGTCTCTGAAGTCGGCGCACACTCGAATTTGTCCGTTCTTTTTGATGACTGGGACAATGCTAGAGAGCCAAGTAGGGTGCTAGATAGGTTTGATGAATCCTGCTCCAAACAGCTTCATCACTGTATCTTTGATGTTGAGTTCCACCTTAGGCTTATAAAATCTTACACCTTGCTTGACTGGGCGGGCCAGGAGGAATGACGTTCAAGCAGTGTATGGTAACGTCTTTGTCTAGGCTTGGCATTTCTTCATATGTCCACCCAAAAATGTTTGAATACTTCTTAATTAACTTGATAAGGGGCCCCTTTTGTTTTTTTGGAAAATCTTTGCGAATAAAGATAGGATGTCTGGGTTTTCCTTCAAGGGCTATGTTAATTTCTTCCAATTCTTGCTTTTGGGGATGAGGACCTTCCTATAAGCAATCTGGAGCAAGTCTAACATCTTGCAATCCATCTTGCTTTGAGATTACAACCGAGCTGGTAAGGGCTTGGTCAAGAGATGAAGTGGCTATCTTAGTGAGGGACTTAACTTTTGAGCCTTCAGCTCCATCTAAGTGACTTTTTAGAGGACCATTGGATTGTCAAAATGGTTTTTGTTGTTGAAGGAGCTATAGCTTTTTTTTTTCTTCTTGTGCTTCTCTTGTCCTTGCTTTTTTTATTCTTTGCCCTTGGCGGGCGTTAGGCTAGCGTGGATGGAGCATAACAACAGTGATCTTCTTCATTTGGTCCATGATGGATGATTGCTACTTCATCTGACTGAGGGTTGGCATTGGTGGCATTTGCCAACCCCAGGCACCGTCATAAATGGTATACCATTTTGCTATCCTCTGTTTGAAGCCTAATCACTTTAGGGAGCTTTCTTGAGAGTTCTGACTTAGTGAATGTCTTTCTGCGAGGTAGTGATGAATCTTCCTCAAAGAGGTCGTCCCAGCTTGGTATGGGAGTACCTCGGACCGACAAAAGAAGTTCGTCTTCGTAAACATAATTGTAAAACACTACATCTGCCATGTGAGCTTCATCTGCCTGAAAAGGTTTTTAAGAGCCAGTTATGGCTACTCCCTCATTGTTATAAATTGCTTTGACACAATGATAGTAGGTGTAGGGGATCGTAGCATATCTGTCGAGCCAAGTTCTCCCTAACAGAGCTTGGTAGGTCGTCTCTGCTTCTATGACATGGAACTTAGTTGTGGAGC
Organism: Camellia granthamiana; assembly: GCA_036172215.1. Lineage (NCBI taxonomy): Eukaryota > Viridiplantae > Streptophyta > Magnoliopsida > Ericales > Theaceae > Camellia > Camellia granthamiana. The sequence continues at coordinate 94,658,974 of CM069911.1, read as the reverse complement.
AAATTGGCCCTACTGCCAAGTCTAACTGGATGACCTATGGTTTTGATTTTTTGATTTCCAAAACCGGTGATGGAAATGGGTTGTTTGACTAGGTGCTTTTATGAGATCCCAGCTGCCTAAAAAGTATAATAGGGCATTACATTGAGTTAAGCCCCTCCATCCATGATTCTTCTTTGAAACTCTATCCCATTCATGAATACTGGGACGTAGAAGGGGCGATTATGTGGGAACAATACTTGTTTGTTTCCCTCAGTAAAGGTTATTGCCAAGGAATTATCTCATAATACTTTCCTTACTAATCTACTTACACTCATGTATGCCTTATCATTTTGCTCCACAAGTCTTAAAAAGGCCTTGGTAGCTTTAAAGTGTGTTGCTTCAGATAAACCGAATTGGTCGAAGAACAATATGAACTTGGTCGATTTCTTAAGTGATATTGGATACCTAGTCTCAAAGTCTGGACAAGTGGGAGCTGCGAGCTCAGAGAGCTCACATACCATTGGTTCTTCTATCTCGCCATAATGTGAAAGCATCATGACCGTCTTCCTGTTGTCTTTATAACGGGGGAGAGGATCTTTCAATATATCCTCTGTCTCGCTACAAGGTAGCCCCAGAGTGTCATCAACCATCATTTTTCGAACTAGGGATTTGAGCGCCTAACATTCGATGGTAGGATGTTTGATGGAACAGTGGTATATGCAATAGTCTGCCCGCGCTTGATCCTTTTTGGTGACAGGTCGCATTAGCTCAGGGAGGTGAACTTTTCCATCTTCTACATAGGCATTGAGGAGTGCTTGTGCTTCGCCCACTGAGATGGGCAACGGTGGGGGAACTTGATCAAATTTTCTCTTTTTTTCTTGGGGATTTTCCTTTTCTTTGGAAGAACTTTCAGCGGCATATACGACGTGGTTGCGTCGATTAGACCTCCATGAGAAAGGTGGATGTGCCGCCGACTGCCATGAGTGAGGCTGTAGAGCTGCCATTCGTGCCCCTAATCTTTACTATTTCACTCATGTTCCGAGCTGCAACAGATAAAGCAGAGAAGTCAGGGAAATGGTGATTGACCAACTAGAGCTTGTAAGCTGTGAGTATCCCTTCGATGCATATTGACAACAGTTGGTGTTCTTCTATTAGATCTTAAATGTCTACTGCTTTTTCCCTGAAGTGGCCGACATAAGTAAGGATGTCTTCCCTAAATCGTTGTGTTTCCCTCATACGATGAAGGGTGGTTAGCCTTTCTTCAACATAGAAGAATTTGATATAGAACTCTTTTACCAAGTCCTCCCACGAAGAGATAGAGCTAGCGGTGAGGTTGGCATACCATGAGAACGCTCGATCTGTGAGGGACTTGGAGAACTCTCTCATGCAGAGGTTTCGGTTTTCTCGGTGAGCACCAAGGGCATTGAGAAAGTACGAAATGTGTTCCCTGGCATTCCCTTATCGTTCATCAAAACGGACAAACTTTGGTACAGTATACTGTGCCGAATATGGGAGACTTGCAATACGAATAGGGTAAAGGGGACATAGGTCCAATTTTGGAGAGGTTTTGTTTGTTAGAAGTAGGTTGCGTATGTGTTCTTTCACTACATCCAATGTTAGGGGTTAAACTGAAGGGATGTGGTCTGGCAGAGAGCAAGCTGAAACCACTGCGGCGGGAGTTTCGCCGACCGCACTGACTTATGGTGGAGGTATTTGGCCTGGAGCTGATGGGGGGAACAGGGCAACTGTTTGTCCTCCCACAAGGTTTTGCAAGTTATTTTATGGAGCGGGGTTAGCCTCTAAACCATTTTGAGCTTATGGCGGAACGTTATTCTGTGATAAAGAAAGAGGGTTTGATAATGATGGAATTGTAGGTCCCCTTTATAAGGCTAGTAGGGCATCCATCAAGAGTTGTTGGTTTTGTTAAAGAGAGGTGACACTCTTAGTCAATACACGTAGCTGCTCTGTTATGGCCGATTGAGAGGATTGCTCCTTCAGAAAGTCGTCGGGGTTGTGTTCTGAGGTCTCCACTAGAGTCTCCCTAACGCCACCTTGGGATGTCGTTGTGCCGGTTCCAATGTTCTTTTGGGGTGCTATGTGAAGTGAGCACCGCTCTTCCCTAGTGGATATAATATGGATGTAATGTAGGCAATATGTGTGGTTAGAGATAGTCTGGAAAGATGGCGGCCACTTCAATGGCCTGAGATCACCATAGATGGAGAGAAGAAGGACAAAGCAAGCTTGGAGAGGGAGAGGTTGGTAGTGATGAACCTTGAACACTAGTGTAAAATGTGAGAGGGAATATCTAAGTGTGAGACTTAGCGTGTTAGAGTTATGGAGTTGTGTTGTGATGAAGTAAAGTGTGCCTGCTGTATATATGATACGTTATATAGGCTACAAGAGTATTGGAGCCCAAGAAACCTGTTAAACAGGTGGCTCGTTCTCCTTAACTTTGCCAGAAGTGATATAAGCGCTATTGCCGTATGTAGCTTAATAGCAGGCGGAGAGCAACGTTCCATATATGCATCAGGTGGCATGAGTGTAACATTGTTGTTGCCTCTTCTCCAAGCTTGGTTGAGATGGAGTTGTCTTAGCAAGAAGACAATCATCTCGGCAATCCCATGACCTCAGCCTCCTGTCCAATATCCTTTAATGATCCTGAGCGGTAGTGTCTGGGTTCTGCTCCCAACCCAGGAAACCAAGTAGGTGAATAGGCTAGGGCCCGTCTCAGTGTTTAGGAGAGCCAAGGACTTGCTTCCAGGCGACCAAGTCAGAAAATAGGTCGCGGGCTATCACAATCAAACCCACCCCTATAGGTTTAGCGTCGTAACCGGCCAGTAATCCATGATTACTGAAGGCCTGTTTGACAATAATGACAATAATACAATATAAAGGGGCTAGCGGAAGCCAAGCAATAATAACATACATCGTCCAATGAGCTGTGAGGACCTGAATGGAAATAAACTTTCATATACATAGTTATATACACAAAAACTTATGTCCATAAAACACATATATACAAGACAAAACACAAGTTAGGGAATTAAATCCCATTATCAAAAACAGTATTAACAAAAGTCATAAAACATTCTTTTCACTAGAGCAATATCAAATGGGTGAATTTGAACCACCCAAAAAGCCTTGACACATGTTGGTTTGGAATCTCGCGATGAGGCACAATATCTGGCTTGACAAAATAAGGGTTCGGGTTGACGCCACTAGCTTTGATCCGGTGCTCGATCACCTACATATATATAGTAAACAGTGAGCTAGAGCCCAGTAAATAACAACTGTGTAAAGAGGTCAAGAATGATGTCCTTACAGTATTTGAAACAATCGATTATCAATAGAACATTTTCAATCAATATCTTTTTGTCAATCAATCGTTCAATTCAATCAATCATATTCGTATAAGTCATATATGGTACATCCAATAGCGACAATACAATAGGTTCTAAAGACCAAACAATCAATTGATTGCCATCAAATAATAGACAATAGTTCCAAGAACTGAAACTGACAGAGATCTCTGTAACAATAGGAATATGCTATGGATGCCATGAATACAGTTCAAAAAATAGGATCATCATTCAATTGATGAAAAGTATCATTCCAAAAAATAATATAATTTATCAATCAGAAAATAAATACAATTGAACATATCTTTACAATAGTGTTACTCAGTGGGCTCCTGAAAAACACGTGCTAATCGTTCGGCGTCCGACCTAAACAAATAAGTCAAGCACAAACACGATTACAATTACACTCTTACAATCTATTTAATTCAGTTAATTGTTTGTTTTTCGGTTTCTCTCATTTGATTCTAATTTTTCACTCGGTTATTCCTATATTTTCTTCCTTCAATTCCTCTTAAATATGGATAACTAGTATTCAGAATTAATTAGATTATTAACCTCCAATTAAAATATGTTAGCTATGTATTACCCAAACTAATTAAATATAAATAATCGAATCATATTCAAACCCTTATTAAGGTCACTAATTACACAATTAAACTTAAATTAAGATCATACACAATAATTACAATTGTTCAGTCATATTTAAATTACTGAATCAGAAACTCATAAACTTGTAAATTTTGCAATTTCAACTCCATTTTCAAGCAAATCAAGGCTCAACTAATTAATCATCACATTTATTTCTATAATCTTAAGCCTAACTCAATTTCAATTTATTTAATTAATTCTCAATTAAGGCTTAATTTGTTTAATTAATTCTCAATTAAGGCTTAATTTTACGAACCTAAATCAGATTTTTAATTGAATTCTTATAAGGCTCTAAATATCAAATTAAACTCATACTTCCATTTTTGAAACTCAATTTCATGAAACACCCATTTACTTGAACCCAAGCTCTAATTCATGCTTAATCTCTCCTTAAACTCCATAAATCATGGTTAAAAACAAGTTTAGAACCCAGGTTTTCTTAAGAATATTGCCATGCATGTAAAGATTATGAGGTAAATTGACCATTCTTCAATTTTCTAACATGCATGTTCTAATCTCTTGTATTAATTATCAATTCAACTCAATAAGCTTATAGCCCTCTAAAATGATCTTGGATGCTCTAATTGGTTGTATGATTCTACAAATTATTGAACTACAAAAGAGAACCCTTACCTAGAGATGAAGGAATTGAGCTATCTACTACGAATTTCATGTCTCTAACAATCTACTTCACTTTCTCTTCTTGAAACTAGCCTTCTCTCTTTCCTCACTCTCTCTCGCTCTACATGGGTCTGTTGGTGTGAAGAAAAGATGACTCAACCAACTAAACACACTGTTCTCTCTCTCTTCTGTATCTATTAGGTAGATGAGTAGGATTTATTTTATTTAGTTCATCAATTATTTGATTTAAATTGAGGATTTAATCAGATTAAAATAAAATTTATATCTACACAAATTAAAATTAATCCTCTACATATAATAATCTCAATTGTACTAATTTAATTATACTAATGTGAATTATGCTCTAATTGTTTAATTAATTATTTAATTATAACTAGTTAAAATTAGCAAATCAAACCGGTTAAATTTCTATTCTCACCTATCTGTTCAATCAAGCAAGTCAATAATTTTTCAAGACAATCAATAGCACTTAATTACATAAACACTCACATTAACAATAAGCATATATTCAATTTAATTTAAATTAGTTTTAACTAAGGAAGTGGTTGTGACACGGGGCTAGCTCAATGTTTAGGAGAGTCAGGGCTTATCAATCTAAGTCCAAGTGAACCGAGGGTTGATTAGATTGTTGTTTAGTCTTGGAGCGAGGTATGAAGGACCATGAACCTTGCGGGGCCATGGTGCTGCCTGTTGCAAGGCTCTTCATATTCGGCATATTTGGGCTTGTGTGTATGCTCCAGCTTAAGCTAAGTATATAGTCTTGGTTTTGTATGGTGCCTTGGCAGTCTGCTAGGCAAGCAGGTGTTGGTGACACATCGCCCGTAAGCGTAGACACCCCATTTTTTACCGTCATTAAGACTTGGGCGCCGCACTTTAAACACTTGATGATGAAATGTTACGCTGTGCAATTGTTTGAATCTTTAGCAAAAGAATTCAATTTTAAGCTTTTAATCCCAACTTTACACCCCATTTTGACCAAAACTATTTTAGACCTTAAAACCCTCTTTTTCAAAATATTTTTTCAAATGTTTCTACGATGTTCCGCGGCTCACATTTCGTTTAGAATATTTCACTTTTTGGTAAACCGAGTAAGGACAAAGTGGAAATAAATGGAAGGGAGGTGAACTCCTTGAAAAATATTTAAAAACATCTTATTTATAGGTTTGAAGTTGAAGGAAACATTAGGGGTTGGAAGAAAACTAGTTTAGGAAAAGGTTGAGCATCAAACCGTTAAGAAAGAAATAAACAGCCTTTACTAAATTAGGCATATCTCTTTGTACACTTAGAATTTAGATGTGAAGCCACCACCATTGGAAAGTAGACTTCTAGGGCTTTAATTTAGACTCAAGAATCCCCTAAAACAGAGTCCAGATGAGGGAGATCTACCCGTTTGAATTCAGGCTTGAAAATAGTTTTTGTTTTTTTGCAAATAGCTGGCTAGCAAATTAAAGTGGCTGGCCGACCAATTGATGAGAAATTCGGCCAATTCAAGTGGCCGACAGGCCATGTGTCCTGACAGACAGATATTTTGCTGCCAGCTATCCCCCATGTGCATTCCTTGCACCAGCTGTCTCAATAGAGATATTTACGACAGGACAAGTTGTTTTTTCTATAAATACAAGCCCACCCCTCTTGATTTTAGGTTAGAAAATTTTGCTAAGAGCCCAAAGCTTGTCGAACACTCTCCCTCTCTATTTTGCAATATACATACACTATACATATACTCCCTAAACCAATATTTTAAGTCTTCTTGCTGAGATTATTGCACTAAAATTTCAGCCCTTGCGGTGTGAACATCTTATGGTTTGTGAACAAAAGAATGACGCATCTTCAAGAGGTATAACTTTTGCCATCTTTACACTACTTCTTCCTTCTCTTTTCTTGCTGTTTTTACACTATCTTTGGACTATTTTTGTGGGTTAAAACTTATGATTTAAAAACTACCAAAGGGAGAGGGGTTAACCACCATTTCTTGCACCTCATTGCATAGCTTTTATCCTTGTGTTTCCCACTTGTTTCCCAACTTTTAGCTACTGATTTTCAGAGTTTTTAGAGGCTAAAACATGTAGTTTTAAGGTCCAAAAGGTGGAGGGGTTAGCCACCCTTCCTTAAGCTTGCTTGCTAGCCTTGTTCTCTTTAATTTTTGCTTACTTTTTTCTAGCTTTCCAAGATAATTTTCAGCACTGCTTTTATTAATTTTGGGGCTGTTTTAATGTGTTTACTTCATTTATGCTTTGAATATTATGCTTTTATTGTTGTAAGTCCTCATAGGTTTGGTGGTTTAGGCCTTAGACACCAACTTATTTGAGTTGATAGCCTTTATTTCATAAGTCCTCATAGGTTTAGTCCTCACACTTGTAATAATCATCTTTGCAACCTCCCTCTTTTTTTTTTTTTTTTAAGAGTTGTTTCAAACCATTGATTGTTGTTCAAGGCATGAGAAAGAGACCTTCCATGCTTAATGGTTTAATCTCTTTAGATGTTCATTACCAGGGCATTACATCATCTCTCATGCTAAGTGCAACTTCTTGTTTGACACTTCTCTTCATTAGTGAACGTAATTATCACTTTTGGAAAAAATGAATAAAGAATGGCAAAGTAATATAAAAGAGGTTAAAATTGGACTAAAAGTGGTAACAAGAGTGTTAAAATTGGTTTGGGTTCAATCAGATGTTATATTGAACCTATTGAGTCTCGAGTCATTACATACTCTTTAGTGATGTTAATGATTCGAGAAGCAATGTCTACCACTTCCCTTGAGGTAACTCCATGATAGGGAGGAGGTTTTGTTGGTCTCTTATTTCCATTTATTGAGCCTTTGTCCCATTGGTTCATAGATCATCACGCAATAACTTTACAACAATTGATGATTTGTGGACCAATTCTACTCATCCCTTGATCAGTTTCATGATAGGGAGAGGCGGCGAGGATAAACATCCCCTAGAAACACTCTGTTTTTGCTCTGTTCCCATTCTGTTGCAGCAGGGCAGAACCTCAAAACATTGGTCGGCCGACCATTTTCCAAGGAAGGCCGATCGGCCACTCTATTTTATGCAAGCAGTGTCATTTTCATGGTAGAACAAAGCAGAAGCTGATGTAAAAATAGAATTATTTTCTGACTGCAAACAGAACAGAATCTGACAGCAAAATAGAGGAGTTTTCGAGCCGATATTCTCAATCATGCATGTGCGACTCTTCACTTCCCGTGGCCCGTTAAATTAATGCTTAAATAGTAATATGTTGTACTTAATTAGTAACTTCATTCAAAACTTGTAATAGTTAATTAAGTAGTTAATTTGGTGTTGTAATATTTAGCAAATTGTTCATTTATTTGGACTCTCCCGTGCGAGGGCAAAATTGTAATATTGTGTATGTCTTTCAACCCCCATTTCTTTCTCCTTTTTATTTACTCGCTTATGATGGTTGCATGTAGTATCATATTTTGGTTTCATATTATTACCATGTGTAAATATCCATTTTTATATGCATCGGATTCGGTTCATCATTCTAACAATATTGACATTTCTTACTTACTTGAATATGTGTGCTATCGCATGTTTTGAGTTGAACCATATGTCATGTTAATAAACCGAACCTCGTAGTTACATTTTGTATGTATCGCATTAGTCATTTACATATTTAGAGCATGCATTTTTCTAATGGTTTTATTTCTTTTGGCTTGCATCGATTGAGTACTAGGTGAGCATTTTTTGCTTTAGCATATTGCATGTGTGTTGATGTTGTCATATCAAGCATGTTTACCATGAGGCTAAGTGCTTAGTTAATTTATCTGTTGAATGCCGGTAGATGAATGCTTTTTCGCTTAAGTTGGAATGATTTGATTAATGTACCTGTGAGCTTACTTTTTCAAGTAGCACATATTCAAAACTCTTTTCAAATAAACATGAAATCAAAGCGTTCCAAATTGGACAAATTAGTCTATACTTATGTACATCACATAGTAAAGTTAGCATAATAAATCGGAATAAGAGCATATAATGTATATAAAAATCACATCATGATTAGTAGATGTCGATCTTTGATCGGGTGAGTGAGATGCTCAATTCATGACATTCCTCTCTCATACCTAAGTTCCTGAGTCGAAACACTTTGGTTATGATGAACAAGTGGCCTTTGGCACGAGTAACGGGTTTCCAAAATTTTCCAAAAATATTTAGGTAGCAACTCTGAAATCTGGCAATGCAATCCATTTCTGGCATCTTTAATGATTAAAATGGATTTTTTTAAAAATTGCCAGATTCGGACTCATTTGTATCTTATCCATTTCACATTTTACTTGTGAAACCAGATTTAGAACCACGGGAGTTCGAACTGTAAGCTATCGTATCCGAGAAGACTAAACCCCTCCGAAGAGCACGAAAAGCAAGCTATAGTAAGGCTCGCCATGTATCAAACAAGTGATATGCCCATACTTTATTGGTTTGCCACGCGGGTGGAGATTTGGTGATGTGGCACCCGTATAACTTGCCACGTATTGAGTTTGATACAAATATCCACATACATACACTGCGTGTGTTCACCGCTAATATAATTATATTAGTTCATTGGTATCAAGCATGGGATAGAGCTTTCTGAAGGTCTCCATGAGTCCCAAACTCTATCTCTCCCACATGAAATTTAGAGGTGGTTTGGGATGTTCTAAATAAATGTATTTTTTGACTTTTTATGAAATATGGGTTGTGTTTGAAGTGATGTGGTAGAGAAGTGATGTGACTTAAATAAGATGATGTGACTTAAATAAGATAGTGACTTTTTGACTTTTTTAATATATGCCAAATAAGGCCTTAGTTTAAAAAAATCTACCATTTATAATTTCATGTTTTTTTTTTTTTTTTTGAGTCTTTTTCAAGGGAGTTTTTGAATCTAAATTTCTAATGAGTGAAATTCATACAAGCATGAAACAAATCAATAACAAATTGTTGTTTCAGACTACCTAACTCTACAAGAGTAATTATTAAATAAATTATTATGCGGTGACGTGGTAAAACCCAATCCACTTCCACGCCATCGCTTAGTTAGGCCTGATTTGAAAATAGATTTTTTTACTAATTTTTTTATTTGTTGGTTAAAATATTATATAAAAAATATTATATTTGAAATAATTTTTTAATTTGTTACAAAAAAATGTGTAAAAAGTAGAGAGAAAAAGTAATTTTTGACTTTTTAGTATAAGTTATTCTTTTTTTTTAATGGCTTTTTAACTTTTAGACTAAAAAGTAATGTTGCTAAACGAGACCTTAGTCCGATTCGATTGAATGGTATATCATTTTTTTTAATGTTGTGTTTAGTTTGTATATTTGAATAGAAATTTTTAAATGTAAATAAAATATAACAATATTTTTTATACTTAATTTTTTATATTTTTAAATTATTATCCAAATTTATAAATCAAACAGTTTAAAAAAATTTCAAACTAATTATTTAGGCCTCTTTTGGGGACGAAGTTAAAAGTAGATTTTTGACTTTTAACTTCTTTTGAATCATATTACCTCTCTATTTTTTTTGTTTTTTTTACATATTTTTTTAAAAAAAATTAAAAAACTAACTTTAACCTACTTCTCAAAACAACCGTTAGAGATACATTTCTTATATATACCAACCCAACTTTCATTTAGTTAGTGCTTGGTTTATCAAAATGAAGGTAGGATTGAATTGTGAATTCATTGAAACATTCAATTTTAATGTTTATTTTATTGTATTAAAATAATGATAAAAAATATAGGGCAAATTACATATACCTCTCGAGATTTGGCTAAATTACAAATATCCCCCTGAGGTTTGAGAAATTACAAATTTCCCCCTGAATGCTATATTTGCATAACAAATTAGGAGGTAATTTGTTATGAAATTGAAACCTCATGAGGTAAATTGTTATGAAAATACAAACCTTAGGGGGGCGGGATGTAATTTTCGAAACCTCAGGGGGGGTATCTGTAATTTAGCCAAACCTCGTGGGAGGTATATGTAATTTGCCCAAAAATATATTATAAATTTAACTAGTATTATTTATCATTTTAATGAAATAATCATTTTGTATGGAAACTAAAGAACTATTCATTTCATTCGGTTCCATTTTCATTCTAGTTTACTTTTAAGTTTAGACCATTTATTATTATTTGTTAAACTTTTGCTCATATTGAGGTCGTTTGGAAAGAAGGTTAGGCTAGCTCAATAAAAGATAAAATAAATTAAAATAGTTAATAATATAAAATGTCATATCAAATCTATAATCTTTTATTTTTTCTCTCAGAATCATCAAATCAACTACAAAAAAAAAAAAAATCAACTAACTTTCCAAACACAACTTTTTTAATTAAGTTAAATAGTTAAAAAGCTAAATAACCAACTTTCTAAATAAGGCCATTAAATAGTTCTTATGTGGAGACCCACTCCCCAAAACAAAAGAACTTATGCAAAAAATAAAAATAATAATAATAATAATAATAATAATAATAATAAATTGATTGAATAATCAAATTTATCAAGGAAGATAACAATTTTGGGTTAAATTCACTGTAATATACAGATGGCAAGTCCAATTTTTAGCATCACTTCAAAATGTTAGAGATTTTTTTTTTTTTTTTTTTTTTTTTTTTTTTTTTTTTTTTTTAGATTGAGAAGAAAATCTTTATTGAAAAATAAATAAAAAGAGATATATTTTGTATCAATGGCTAAGATTAATTTATAAATTCATCATAGGATTAAGATTTCTTTAATTTTCACTCACACATCTTCTTTTTCTCCCTTTTTATTCATTCGTGCATTCTCTCTCTCTCTCTCTCTCTCTCTCTCTCTCTCTCTCTCTATCTCTCTCTCCTTCCTGCCCACTCATCAACCTTCTTTTCTCCTCTTTTGGTTCACTCATGCATTCTCACTCTCCTGCCCACCTTGCTTCCTTCCTCTTTTCTTTTTATTTTCCTCCATTTTTTTTATTTTTCTTTCTATTTCTTTTTTTTTCTCCTTTTTTGTTTACTTATTTTATATGCATTGTGCCTTCAAGCATTGGATACATAAAAAATTAGTATTTCTATTAATATATATATAGATATAGATATATCAGTGATCACAAATAGTATTTATGTATATATATAAATTTACGAGTTTTTTACAGTTATTTGCATTAAGTGATCATAGATTTGAGATTTACAACATGTTGATTTGGTGTTGATGAACCCATTCGAAACTTTTGTGATGAGTATAAAGATGAAGATCAACCATCCAAGTGATCATAGATTTATTCATTAGCATTTATTGGTTCATATATCTATCTCTAATCTGTTGTTGGATTTCAACAAATAGCTTTATATTTCAACACAGCAAGAAAAAAATAATAATAAATTGCAAAATAGATTCTTTAGGGTTTGCAATGTAATAAATTTATTTTTGTTGCTCTAATCTATTCAAAATGGCTATGAGAGGTTGTTGTTGTTGATTATGATGATGATTGTAACAGATAGATTTTTTTCTTTTTCAACAGATAGATTTTCAATAGAGATTTTTTCAATAGATAGAGAGAGAAACAATAAAAAGAGAAAAGAGAAGAGGAGAGAGAAACAGAAAGAGAAAAGTTTGAAAGTAGGAGATTTTTTCAATAGATAGAGAGAGAAAAGAAAAGTGGAGAAAGAAACAAATAAAAAGAGAAAAGGTTGAAAATTGTGTGAATTTGAACAGTCAGAAAAAATAAGCTATAAAAATTCAATAGATTGACAAAAAATTTGAATAGATAGTTAAAATTTTTGAATAGATAAATAAAAAATTTGAACAAATAGTTTAAAATTTTGAACAGATAGTCAAAAAAATCAATAGATAAAAAAAAGTCAACAAATAAATTAAGGGGTAAAATTAGAAATAAAATGTTCTTCAAAACAAACAAAATGATTTATCACCAAAGTATTTCACAAAAGATAGACCTCTCACCAATAAAAAAATATCAAATGGACCTAATGCCATATACCTTCTTTAGGTTAGACTTTTCAAATATTTACCTTTTATTAATTTGTAATAAATTTACACTGACACAATGTCAGTCTAGTTGTCTCTTTCATTTTTCTCTCATAATCATCAAATAAACTACAAGAAAAATCAATCATCACTCCTAGATACAACTTTATTAACCAAATTAAGGAGTGATTTGGGATGATTTAAATAAGTGTAGTTTTTGCCTTTTTATAAAATATGAGTTGGGTATGGATTGGGTTTGAAGTGATGTGTTAGAGAAGTGACGTGACTTAAATAAAATGATGTGATTTAAATAGGATAGTGACTTTTTTATATTATGCCAAACAAGGCTTAAAATAATCAAAAAATTAAAAAGTTAAGTTAAAAAAAAATTATTTTAAGCTAAAATCTCCACAAATTTTTGCCACTTGTTGAAGTTACATCCTGGGGTCCACTTGTTGAGGAGAAGTTACTGATTGGTCGAGTTCATATGCATTATAATTGATGAAGGTAATAGAATTTATAATTTTATATTATGTAATTAAAAAATATATATATAAAAATATATATAATTAATGAGTGGTATAGTCACGTAACGTCACATGACTAACCAATAATTTTCCGTTGTTGAGTTAGTTGAGGTACTGCCAAGCACTCACATCTCAGGTCCACTTGTTGAGGAACAAATCAAATCAAGGTACCCAAAACCCCCGTACTACATGCGCTGAAATTATCCAGTCATACTAAAAGCACAAAAGCAATTCTTCACCACCCAACTTCTCTTGAGATTATTATTTTATTTATTATTATTATTATTTCAACAAATTACACCAATAATTTATTTAATTTAATTTTTGTGTTATTATGATTCTTATAATTTTAATTATCTTAATTTTTTAGTTTTATCTTAAATTAATACAATTAATTTTAATTATTAATATTTTTTATGACAAATGCGTATGTGAGTTTTATGCTGGCCCACTTTGAGACAAAGCCTACACAGAAACTATTTTGAATCCCAAAAAATGTTCTCAAAAAAGGCTCTAAAACTAAAACAACTAGAGAGACTTACCAGCTGGTCTCATAGAAACAAATTAATACTCACCAAGTTCTGCCCTATTTCAGTTTCCAATTTTACCCTTCAATGTCACATCACACGCGTGAAACAAAGAAGATATCACGAGCTCTCTCATGTGCGTGTAACACACACGCTCCTTCTCAATTGTTCTGATTTGGAAACTATTCTGAGGCAATTTGGAAATCATTCTGAGGCGATTTGCGATTTGGAAATCGAAACAAACGAAGAGATTTTCCTTGAATCTCCCATCATTTCCAAAGAAATCACCTCTGTTTCGATCTATATTCTGATTCCGAACAGATCCCCAGCAAATCTTTCACCGTTTCGATCTATATTCTCTGTTTAGTTCATCTTCAACAAACATGCGAATCAAATGTGAGTCGTATTCATCTTTCTTTTTTCTTTTATAATTATAATTAAGTGATATTCAACTTCATAATAATTACATCTTCATGTTCATTTGCTATACAATAACAGATTTGCTTATTTTGCCCAATTCAGTGAGAAAATTTGCTATAAGAATGATAGATTTACTTAATTTTCTTAATTGAGTAATAAAATTTGTTATAATGATGGATTTGCTTCCCTACTTCTTTCATAACTATAATTGAGTTATAAAATTCGATTTGAAGCTATTTTCAATGTGTATCATACAGTATTAATTTATTATTGATATTCAACTTTATAATAATCACATCTTCATGTTCATTTGCTATACAATGATGGATTTGCTTACTTTTACTAATTTAGTGATAAAATTTGATATACAATAACAGATTTGCTTACTTTGCCCAATTCAGTGAGAAAATTTGCTATAAGAATGATAGGTTTGCTTAATTTTTCTAATTGAGTGATAAAATTTGTTATAATGATGGATTTACTTCTCTTCTTATTTCATAACTATGGATTTGCCTCCCTTCTTCTTTCATAACTATAATTGAGTAATAAAATTTGACTTGAAGTTATTTTCAATGTGTATTATACAGTATTAATTATGAGTGATATTCAACTTCATAATAATCACATCTTCATGTTCATTTGCTATACAATGATGGATTTGCTTACTTTTGCTAATTCAGTGATAAAATTTGATATACAATGACAAATTTGCTTACTTTGCCCAATTCAGTGATAAAATTTGCTATAAGAATAATAGATTTACTTAATTTTCCTAATTGAGTGATAAAATTTGTTATAATGATAGATTTGTCTCCCTTCTTCTCTCATAACTATAATTGAGTGATACAATTCGACTTGAAGCTATTTTCAATCTGTACCATACAATATTAATTTATGAGCTATATTCAACTTCAAAATAATCACATCTTCATGTTCATTTCCTATAC
This sequence comes from Camellia granthamiana, assembly GCA_036172215.1. Taxonomy (NCBI): domain Eukaryota; kingdom Viridiplantae; phylum Streptophyta; class Magnoliopsida; order Ericales; family Theaceae; genus Camellia; species Camellia granthamiana. The sequence goes on along the minus strand of CM069911.1, from coordinate 94,643,963 downwards.
AATAATGGATTTGCTTACTTTTGCTAATCCAGTGATAAAATTTGCTATACAATACTAGATTTGCTTACTTTGCCCAAATCAGTGAGAAAATTTGCTATAAGAATGATAGATTTGCTTAATTTTCCTAATTGAGTGATAAAATTTGTTATAACGATATATTTGTTTCCCTTTTTCTTTCACAACTATAATTGAGTGATAAAATTCGACTTGAATCTATTTTCAATCTGTACCATACAGTATTAATTTATGAGTGATATTCAACTTCATAATAATCATATCTTTATGTTCATTTGCTATACAATGATGCATTTGCTTACTTTTGCTAAAATTTGCTATATGATGATAGATTTGCTTACTTTGCCTAATTAAGTGATAAAATTTGCTATACAATGACGAATTTCCTTACTTTGTCTAATTCAGTGATACAATTTGTTATAACAATGATAGATTTGCTTAATTTTCCTAATCGAGTGATAAAAATTATTATAATAATGGATTTGCTTACTTTACTTAATCGAGTGATAAAATTTACTTACTTTACCTCATTGAGTGATAAATTATCAGTTGTTTTCATCTTCATCATTATATTTCATGTTCTTTTGCAATTTGGAATCTAAACTTTGCTATACAGTTATATATTTGCTTAATTTGCATAATAGAGTGACAAATTCTTCTTAGTTTGCCTAGTTCAGTGATAAAATTCTTCTTAATTTTCAATGTTCATGCTCAATGTTTTTGTACAGATGTTCCCAGTCATCGTAAAAGATTACATCGTCGAGAAACAAGTTTCTCAAAGAAGAAAAAGATTGAAAAAGTTGAGTTTGTTATAGAGCCAACAACACATGAAAGTGAAAATCAACTAGAAGTTAAACCTGAATCTACCATTGACAATGAGGAGCCCAAACAACAACAACTGAAACAAGCTACAGAGCTCCACAAAGCAAGAGGGAAGAAAAAGATTGATGGGAGAAAAACTAGGACTGAACAGATATATGATAATGAAGCAAAGTATGTCTACCGTTCTAACATTCAATCTCTTATCAAATTTTTCAAGACAACAAAACTCGAAGAGGAGCATTTGACACTATTGAGAAAGACACTTTTTTCACTTCTAGTTGATACATTGAGTGAAAACAAGGTTAAAAGAAGAGATTCAATTAAATATGATGATGTGATTGCAAAAATTTTGCAAACTTACCAAATGGATGGAACCACATTTGAAATTGGTGGAAAGAAGCTGAAGTTGAAAAGAAATGACTTCAAGTTAATTTTTGGGATTGCATGTGGACAGAAGAAGATGAATCTTGCATACGGAAGAAAAAATGAGTAGCTATGGTGCACAGAAGGAAAATAATCGAAAGCAGAATGACAAGTGCTTCAATTTAAAAGTTGATAACGAAACTTTTGAGAAGCAACAACAATAAAGATGTAGAAGATGTTGTTAGGCTTGTGTGCCTTCTAGTTTGTTTGCTTTTGTTGTATCCAGGTATTGGGACAACAATTGGTTGGGGGTTCATGAAATACTTCAAGGATATTGACGAAATGAAGTCTTATGATTGGTGTGGCGCAGCAAAATAACATCTTACAAGATCAATAGCACACAACATCAACCAAATTGATAGAGTGTGCGGATGTGTAATCATCTTATTGGTAAGTAAATACCTCACTTAGTACTTATAAACTATAATATTTACATTTACTAAATACTAATTTATAACATTTTTTTTGTCCTTAACAGTATTAGATATGTGAGCATACAAAGATCATCAAACCAAATGACAAGAATGCAATCCCAAGATTTGCAACATGGAACATCACACATCTAGGAGAACAATTGGCAAAGTCATCCTTGCATGATTTGAAACATATTGAGATATCCATTGATATCCTTTGTTTTGTTTAAACAAATATTAGATTTTGTTATGTAGTGATAAATTTTAGCTCGACTGATAAATTTTTCTTAATCTTCATGGTATCACATTTATGGTAGAAAATTATTTAGGCATTTCATCTGTGCTAGGAAATTATTCAAGAAACAAGTTTTATTAGTGTATAACCTTTATTTCTTTAATTGAGTGATGAATTTTGCTATGCAGCGATAAATTTTGATATGGACTGATAACTTTTTGCTCACGGTTATAAATTTGCTTAGTTAGCTTCATTAAGTGATAAATTTTGCTTAATGTTGCTAATTCACTGATAAAACTTGTTATCATAAACCAAATCACTAGTCTTATTACAAATTTGAATCACCGAATGATAAATTATTACTTAACTTTGTGTCATATCATTCTTTTTAATAATTTTCATTCATGTAGGAGAGCAATTTGAAAGACACAATTGAAGAACAGAACATATACAAACAATTGCAACCGCAAACAGAAGATGAGCATGAAGATGAAGAATGTAACTTTGAGGAATAAGAGTAGACTGAATTATCTTAAAAGGAAAAAGAACCGATTATCAAAAAGATATTCAGTCTCAGTCCAGGAAGAAATTCATCGAATCCCAAGCATCAAACAGGTGCTTGAAAAAAGAGGAAATCAACAACATTGCAATCAAACAAGAATGCAAGAAGGAAAGCCAACTTTCAGCATGAAACTGAAAAAGGTCCGGTTCATGTGCAGAGAAATGAGCTTTCTTTTGAGAAGCTAGAAAATGATGAAGAAAAAACAATGATGAAATAAAAAGTTACTCCAACAACTTCACTGGGATTCAAGCATCAAACACCGGCTGAAAAGAGGAAAGCAAAAAGGAAACTTGCCTATGAAACAAATCTCTACTATGTCAAAATTAATGAACATACCTTTCAGAAACTAGAAGAGAATGTGTTGATAATCCAAAGGCTAGAAAATGGAGAAGGCAAGAATCCAAGCAGAAAATGGTGAGCTTAAGGACCAATTCATGAAGCTCAATAAACAAATGGAAGAACAGAGCAAGAAAGCAAAAACACAAATAGAAGTGAAAGATGTGGAAATAGTGTACTTAATGAGAGAATTGCAATGTTGGTTGAATCAAATGTCTACTTGAATAGTCAAGAAAAACAAATCGCAGTTGAAGTTGAAGCCACCACTCCCAAAAAATCGCCTCTTCTGAGCTCAATGATAAAAAGGGTGAAAAATAGAGAAACAAGAAAAGAGCACAAAGATCTAGATTTTTGGTACATAACGAAAAGACAACCAAAGCAGAACAAGACAGTTGATGAAATAGAACCAATGGTTGAAGAAAGTGCAAAGACTAGAAAAGAAGAGCAGACACAATATCAACATCCAACAAAAGAAATTGACACTTCCTATCCAGTGTTTCACAAATTGCCAAAGAAATCAAGGATGAAACTCACTAGTCTTTGGGTAACAAAAACCAGCAGGTAAGAACATGATTTGGTCCTAAAATTTTCAAATTTGGAATCTAAATTTTAGTATATAGTCATGAATTTATCAATGCATAACCTTTGTTTACTTTATTCAGTGATAAATTTTGATATACAGTGATAAAATTTGCTACATAGTGATAAATTTTACTTAATTTGTTTGGTGGAGTGATATATTTTGCTAATCTTCATGGTGTCTCATCTATGGTATCAAATTATTTAGGCACTTATGTTTATGTTCTGTACTTCAGTTCATTGTTGGGATTTAATACATCAAGTAAAATTTGATGCTCAATTTGTTTCCCTAACCTTTCTTTCATTAATTGAGCAATAAATTTTGGTATACAGTGATAAATTTTGTTTTCACATTTGCAGTTATCCAATCTTACAAGGAAAGGAAGTAGGCAGCTATTTGTACTTGGATGATATTGACAAAATAGTCAAATGCGAAGAACTTTCTGGAAATGTAAAATCAAATCCCTATTTGTGCATATATCAATTGTAATACCAAATAATAATTCTCTCATTAACCTTGTTTGCTTTTGTTTTTAAAATAGGCAATAAATGCCTACAAGGAAATCTTAATGACAGAAAAGCAACCGAAACCAAAGTTTAGCCTGAGCTCGCAAGCAGGAACAACATATATATTTACTACATCATGCCATGTAAGTAAATTATATATATATATATTTCATTACGATATCATCCATTCCCCTTGTCTATATCAAGTGCATAAGTTTTCATTCATCTAGTATTATAGTGATAAAATTACCATTAACGAATTACATTGTAATCAAAACTAACATATTTGCAAAACACAGTGTTTGTTCACTACAAAGGATAAGGCAAAAACAAATCAATTGTTGAACAAAATGATGTTAGAAGCTGTCAAGGAAAGATATCTTCTTTTCCCAATTTTCAATGAAAAGCATTGGACGTTGTTGGTACTCGATACTGAAAATGGCTCATGGAAGTTTTACATTTCAATGAGACCAAGCACAGAAAAAAATAACCACTTAAATGAGGCAAACAAAGTGGTAAAACACCAATTAATTACGATATCATCCATTCCCCTTGTCTATATCAAATTTTATTATGCATTTATTTGTCAAACACCAATTAATTATTAATATATTTTGCAGAGAAAGGTTATTGAAAAATACCTTCAACATCACAATCTCAAACTCATTGAAGGTAACAAGTTTCATGAAAAAACAGAAATTACAATGAATTATCCCCAACAAGTTGATCTTTCGTAAGTTTCTGAAAACCAAAACACATTACATTGATATAATTATCATTGATGACTACTAACTTTGTTTTTCCAATGTCATCGTAGACTAGATTGTGGCGTCATAGTTTGTTACCTCATGAGAGAATATGTCTGTAACAAAGACATCTTTCCCAACTTAACAAAGGAGCAGTACCAGCAAATCAGAGCAGATATCATAGATGCTTTGTTGACTAACCAATAGACAGACACCCAGCAAATCATTGATGAGGCAATAGAAGCAGTGCTTGAAGACAAGGAGTTTTGGGACACAATAGATAATAACAACAATGCTTGAATAATTTGGGACAAAGATTATAATCATTTTGATTCTTACTTTACTTCAATGAATATTACAATGCTTGGCTGTTATAATGTCAAATTTGCTTCAATGAAACATTCAGTCTTTTTTAACCATATTGTTACCAGATTTGGCTTTTGATATAGGTCTTGTTTTATACAAATTTCATTCAAAAAAATTGATTATGATCTGATTATTTGTGTCAATTAAAGCTTAATAACAGGTTTGGAGTCACTATACTGATAAATTTATTTTTTTTATAGTGTTTTGTTTACATTGATAAATTTATCACCGTTCAAACAAAAAAACCAGCACCTCTCTCTCATTCTTTTTTCCCAACTCAATTAAACAATGATGGATTTGTTATAACAATGATGGATTTGCTTAAACAAAACACTATAAAAAATAAAAAATAAAAAAATTACCTAAATTGAAAATTAAAACACAAATGCTATTACATTGTTTTGATCATTTTGGTTCTTAATTTGCTTCAATGAAACATTTAGTCTTTTTTATCTATATTGTTACCAGATCTAGCTTTTGATATCAGTCTGGTTTTATGCAAATTTCATTAAAAAAATTGATTATAATCTGATTATTTGTGTCAAATTTAAAGGTTAATAACAGGTTTGGAATCACTATACTGATAAATTTATTTTTTTATAATGTTTTGTTTACACTGATAAATTTATCACTGTTCAAACAAAAAAACCAGCACCTCTCTCTCTTTCTCTCTCATTCTTTTTTCCCAACTCAATTAAACAAATCACTATAAAAAATAAATTTTTTTTTACCTAAATTGAAAATTAAAACACAAACACTATTACATTGTTTTGATCATTTTGGTTTTTAATTGGCTTCAATGAAACATTCAGTCTTTTTTATCCATATTGTTACCAGATTTGGTTTTTGATATCAATCTAGTTTTATGCAAATTTCATTCAAAAAATTGATTATAATCTGATTATTTGTGTCAAATTTAAGGTTAATAACAGGTTTGGAATCACTATATTGATAAATTTATTTTTTATAATATTTTGTTTACACTGATAAACTTATAACTGTTCAAACAAAAAAAACCAGCACCTCTCTCTCTTTCTCTCTCTCTCTCTCTCTCTCTCTCTCTCTCTCTCTCTCTCTCATTCTTTTTTCCCAACTCAATTAAACAAATCACTATAAAAAATAATAAAAAATTTACCTAAATTGAAAATTAAAACACAAACACTATTACATTGTTTTGATCATCATTTTGGTTCTTAATTTGCTTCAATGAAACATTTAGTCTTTTTTATCCATATTGTAACCAGATCTGGCCTTTGATATCAATCTAGTTTTATGTAAATTTCATTCAAAAAATTGATTATAATCTGATTATTTGTATCAAATTTAAAGGTTAATAATAGGTTTGAAATCACTATACTGATAAATTTATTTTTTTATAGTATTTTGTTTACACTGATAAATTTATCACTGTTTCAACAAATTTATCACTGTGAACACTGATATATTTATCACTGTTCAAACAAAAAAACTAACACCTCTCTCTCTCTCTCTCTCTCTCTCTCTCTCTCTCACACACACACACATTCTTTTTTCCCAACTCAATTAAACAAAGCACTATAAAAAGTAATAAAAAATTTATCTAAATTGAAAATTAAAACACAAACACTATTACATTGTTTTGATCATTGTAAAATTTTAAAAAATAAGATATAAGTACAGTTAAAATAAATTTGTAAAAAAAAAAAAAAATTATTTATAGTTAAGTTACACATGAGCTCAAGAATGTTGAAAAATCATATTATAATTTTACAATGCAAAATACTAATATTTAAGAATTAGGTATTATTAAAATGCTCAAGAATGCTCAAGAGTGTTCTCATATTTATAAAATACTCAAGAATGTTCCCATGTATTATATTTCATTTGAACATGAGAACACTGAAGCATTTCCTAGACTGAAATTTTGAACAATTTAAACTGAAAATGAATTGCAAAACTCAAAATATCTTGCTATTATAGCAAGATATTTGCCACTGATAAAAAAAGAAAAAAGAAAAAGTACTATTGTAGCATCTTTCTCTCTCTCTCTCTCTCTCTCTCTCATTATTTTTTTCCAATTCAAGTAAACAAAACACTATAAAAAATAATAAAAAATTTACCTAAACTAAAGATTAAAACACAAACAGTATTACATTGTTTTGATCATTTTGGTTCTTAATTTGCTTCAATGAAACATTCAATCGTTTTTAGCCATATTGTTACAAGATCTGGCTTTTGATATCAATCTTGTTTTATACAAATTTCATTCAAAAAATTGATTATAATCTGATTATTTGTGTCAAATTTAAAGATTAATAAAAGGTTTAGAATACATTCTTAAAAAAAAAATTAAAAAAAATTATTTGTAGTTAGTTACACATGAGCTCAAGAATGTTGAAAGATCATACTATAATTTTACAATACAAAATACTAATATTTAAGAATCAGGTTTTATTAATTTTAAGTTGATAGCTAATTTCAATTTTTTAATTTTTTTTAATAAGTTTTACAAATATTTCATTTCAATACCAAATATAATATGTTTATATTTCATCTGAATATGAATATGAGAACGCTGAAGCATTTTCTAAACTGAAATGGTGAACAATTTAAATTGAAAATGAATTGCAAAACTTGAAATATCTTGCTATTGTACCAAAATATTTGCCATTGATAAAATTATCACTAATAAAAAAACTTTAAAAAAAAGGTACTATTGTAGCACAATATATTTGCCAGACAGGGGAACACAAAAGCGTGAGTCACGCGATTCAAGCCCTGTCTTTCTCATTCTCCATTGTCGGTGAAACCCTTCCATTCTCAGGCGGAACAACGAACACAACTCAGGCGATTCGAACACCAAATCAGCCGATTCGAACAAAAATTCCGACGAAACATGCCTGTAAAACGTAAGCAACTGAAACCCTTATTTCTCTCCCTAGTCAAACACATTTTCAAAAACCCTAGATATGGTTCAATTACAACTTGCAAATTTCAACAATATTAGGGCATTTTCGAAAAATAAAACTTGGGAATATGTGAAATGTTTGTTGATCAAGTGATAAGGGTGTTGGTTTTCAAGTTCAAAATTAGGTTCATTTTAAAATATATTTTTTAAAATTTTTGATACAAAAAAATTCAGTTAACAAAAAAGGAGGGAGTCGGTTCAAGAGATTAAAGTATGGAGTGTGTTCAAGAGATTAAAATGAGTTGTTCACATATATAATAGTAACTAGAATGGTGCACACACTACATGTGTGTAATTTTTTATAGATTAAATTTTGTGTGACTTTTGTTTAATATTTGATTGATAATAACTTGCATCCTTCTTTTGATATATTTTATTTTATTTTTTATTTGGTTATTTCACTATGTCCAATTTCTAAAAAATTGCAATTTTTTTGCACATTATGGATTAATTTTTTGTGTGATTTTTGTTTAATATTTGATCGATTATAAACTACACCCCTCTTTTGGTAACATTTTTATAATTGATATTATTTTTTTTTCTTTTTTATTGGATATTCTTTTTTCTTTTTTTTCTTTTTTATTGTTTGAGCAAATTTTCGTACTAAAATTCCACTAAAAGAAATAGTTTAAACTGTATACAGATGTACTAACAATTGAAATACCAATTGTAAATAGAAAAAAATAACTCAATGTTCTTTATCAACACTACAAGAAATTTGACTTTTAGTGGCGTTTCAAAAACGCCGCTATATGCTTGAAAAACGCCGCAATAAGTTTTTGCAACGCTTAATATTTTCGTCGTAGATACGGCCGCCGCAATATCTTAGCGGCGTTTCAAAAGCGTCGCTAAAAACATTATACGGCGTTTTTCAAAACGTCGCAAAATCTTTAACATCCATCTACTTTTCCGTCACAATTAATATATGATGTAATGATGACGTCATTCAGTGGCGTTTTTTGAAAACCCGCCACCTTTTTTCATTTTTAATACTTACCTCAGATATGATGTCATGATGACAACATTTAGTGACATTTTTTTCAAAAACGCCATTTTTTTGATTTTTTTTTAAGAATACAGTCCAATTAATTGAGAATTTAACTAAGAATAGAGATTGAGAATTAATTGAGAATTTATATAAATTTAATTAGGAACGGAGATTGAAAATTAACTGATAATTAATATATAATAAAACAGATTGGCTCAAATTTAAATTACAATGCCAAATTGAAAACCATAAAAATTCTAGTTTATCTCCTTAGATATTTAACTCTACAACTTTCCAAATCTCAACCATATACTGTCAAACAATTTGAATTTTCTTCAAATCACCCCCTCATTTTTGTTATTTAGTGCAAATCTTCAAATCTTTACTTTGCAACCAGCAGAAGTCAGTTTGTTGACACTATAACAGATTGTTCAAAAATAAAATGAAAATGTGAGCACACCCAATCAACAGATAAACAAACTTACAACAAAAAAAAAAAAGAAAAAAGGCAACACTTACTTGCACCAGTTCAATTATAAAGCCTGCACCAAAATTTGCAAATTCAGATCCAGAGAGAAGAAATAGTTAGCAAGATTATACAAGTTACTCATTCATGGGCCAACGCTTATTTAAGGAACAAGCTGGCCAATTTTAGAAATTACACTGCAGAGTGGAACATCACCAATTTCTCTCTCGCTCGGGATGATATCCCCAAATTCAACCTCACAAAATAAGTGAAGGAAACAGCAAATTAAGTTAGAAGAAGGAGGAAGACCAGAACCCAAACTCATAAAAGTGAACTATTGAGAAAAAAACAAACAAACCTCAAAAGACCAATGGTATCGGTCTAGTGAAGGAACTTCCTTGAGAATGAACAATTGCCATTGAGCCTAGTTGGAGATTAGTCACACTTTCACCTACAGTCTCCACAATTCTAAGAAGGGACAATATAATTGAAATTGACTTGTGGTGTTGGATTAAATATTAGAAGTGATCTGAAAGCTAGTTGATTGAATATTTATGCCAATGTGACATTCACCTAGTCATTAAAAATTGTCTTGATTGTTTAAAATTATCTTTATCGGTTTCTAACCGAGATAAGTTAGTTTGAGGGTTCCAATATTAGATTAAATATTAAAAATGAGTCTAGAAAATTTAGTTTGAGTCAATTTTTTTTTCAACAATTCTTGGTTTAAGCATATAATACATCTTATTTTAATAACTAAATATAATAATAAAAAAAAACAATTATCTGTAGCCGGATGTATTAGACAAAACACATACATAAAAAGATAATTACACTAGTGACTAGCTACAATTTAGTTCACGAGACTTGTTCACAACCAGAAACACATGTAGTATGGGAAATATGGTAAAAGTAGAAAAGGTAGTACCTGCCCTCTTCCCATTTCTTGAATAGCTTTGTGGAATATTTGTTCACTGTTACCGGTTTCTATCAGGTGGTCGATTGTCTGATACAGTCAAAAAAAATTTCGGTTAGGATAACATCCATAGTTCCATTTCACCATTACAGCCCAAATATTGATCTCATTATTTTGGCTCACCTCTTCATCTGGTCTGGTTCCTGTGACTGCTCAGTCATCTCAAAATTAAAACACAAAGTGAAACATAGCCAATAAAAACAAGATCAGCCAGCAACAAGCAAAATGATTACGAAAGACATCATTCCAACTTCAAATTTTAACCGTAATTTTTGTTTATATGCAGACAGCAATATTCAGACCTGTTATGACCCTTCGCTCCACGACCTCACGGTATTCATCTTGGATCCTTTGTCTCAGAGTCTGATCAAGGAAATTCAGTTAGTGAATGAAAAGAAAGCAACTACCAAAATGAATATATATCCAAATATACCTGAAATTCAATCATTAGGTCCCTGAACTTTTTTGTCAAGGCACTGCGTTTCAAGAAAATAATTAAATATGATTCTAAAACAGCAAATGTGCAATAATCTGAAATTCATATGCTGCAGAAGAAACACACTTTGTCATATTTGTCCTTGATCGATCAACACCTGTTCCCTTTCCACATCCAGGTTTCTGTCGATTGGCTAAGTTCTAAAGAGAAAGAAGAGGGAATCAGTACACACTGCCATACCAGGCTAACTACCATCAGATAACATTTTGATAGACATAAAAATAAAGGAATTAAGAAATACATCTTTGCTTATTGCTTCTAGTTTTGCTTTGACATTTCGTGCAATCTTTCCCACTTCATCAACATCTTTCTCCATTCGCTTTTTGATTGCTGAAAATGAGAAATCAGATCAGATTGTTGCAGACGAAGAACTACAGCAAATATGAGCAGTTAGCTAACTAAACCTAAAATTTTGTCAACCAGTTGCTGAAAAGGATAAAATTTGGTTTTCTTGCATATCACCACAAGACCAAAAGAAAAAGAAAAAAAAAAGGGGGGCATGTGACTAGGCCAATATCACTACATAACTAGCTAAGATAATCTAGACTGCATTACTCAGCATGCCACTGATGCACAGAGAATGTGGCAATGAGATACAAGTGCGTGATAATCACCTTGCAACTAAAACATTTCAGCATAAGACTGAAAGAAATAAAACAAGGATTTGACCTTTCATGGATGAAGCTTTTGTAACGGACTTTGACTCCTCATTAGCATCCTGCAGGAAAGGGCTCACATTTTGAGTTTCTAAAGTTAAATTAAAGTATGATTTCCAGAAAGAGAAAAACTAATATTTGAAAACATTGTAAGTTCAATGATTAATTTGTTTTGGCATTTATAAATAAACTATCAAGATCCTACGCAGGAGCCTTGTTCGGAAGAAAAAAAAAAAGGGCAAAAGAAAGTCTTCCCTCAGTCACCAGTGTACCTAATTCAGTACTTATGTGCTTCCTCAGGTATTTTGGATGCAATCCTCATTTCAGTGAAGAGACTCCCGCCAACCTCAACAGTTCAAAACTTAAAACAGAGTATGAAACTTATGCCTCCAAATGCAAGAGCAATGGACATATCCATAATAAAAAGAGAAAATCTTATTTTCTTCATTTTTTTTTCCTTTCAAATCTCTATTTTTTAGCAAAGGAGTGTGTAGCAGTCAAGAATCCTCACATACAGCACAGCGAATAGTCATAGGCACAGTTGCAGGTGGATCTTTGTCATTCGTAACTGTTGCAGTTGCAATTTTCCTTGTTTGTTTTCACAAACAAAAATTGATGGCTATGGGAAAATGGGGCGACAAAGGACACCCAATGGCAAAGGGTAAGTGCACAGCACAAGTCTCTCCTTCCCTCCAAGATCTCCTAATTATACTTATAGTCTCAATGTGCTTGAGGATGTATATGGTCTATCAATGAAAGTCTCCTCAATTGCAGGTTTAGTATTTTCTTTCCCCAGCATGGATGAAATTGATGTGAAATCAATTTTTATACAAAATTTTACTCTGGAGTGTATAGAAACTGCCACCCAAAAGTACAAAACTATGATAGGTGAAGGAGGTTTTGGATCCGTTTATCGTGGTACTCTAACTGATGGTCAGGAAGTGGCAGTGAAGGTCCGTTCAGCCACTTCAACTCAGGGAACTCGTGAATTCAATAATGAGGTAAAGTACTATATTGTTGTATCTTTATACACAGATTCTGAAATCACTTACTGTTGTGTGTTCATATTTACCCTCACCAAGTTAACATTTACCCTAAAGAATTCCACAAAAACATTTTCAACATGGCCCATGGAACCATCAAGTTTCATTAGATATTTTTTCCTGTTCCATAATAAGTTTCCTGTCCATTTATATTTTAAACATTCTGGCAATAAATTAAGCAATCAGTTTTTTGTTATTCACTAGTCCATCTTAGAGATATTGGCTATTTCAAATCAGAATACTAACCATGTATTTTTTGTAATTTTTCTTATCAGTGGTTTAATCTATTTATATTATTACAATTAGTTAAACAAATACAAGTTTACGACTTTTCTCTATTCACACGTAAGACAACTGACAGTTGTTATCAATTCATTATACAGCTCAACCTTTTGTCAGCTATTCGGCATGAAAATCTGGTCCCACTCCTGGGTTACTGTTGTGAAAATGACCAACAAATTCTTGTTTATCCCTTCATGTCCAATGGCTCCCTACAAGATCGGCTCTATGGTACTTACTCTTCTAAACCTGAAGCTCTTTTAGTACAACTTTTGTAACGTTTGTTTAGTATCCTTCATATTCACCTATTATTCAATTTTTAACAGGGGAAGCAGCAAAACGAAAAACTCTAGACTGGCCAACCAGACTTTCCATTGCTCTTGGTGCTGCTCGAGGCAAGTAACAAGGAGTCCATTGCATTCATAGATTTTGCTGTGTACTCTATCATAAAGTAATAATAAATGGGCAGATAAAGTCATAGTGTATTGTTAACCTAGTACATGTCCTTAAAATAAATAATTTAAATAAAATAAAAAATAAAAAAAAGATTCATTACTGGATTGTATTCCAAGATGACCATAGTGCAATTCTGCATCTTAATTTGACTTCGAAGATGGCGTTATTTGGCATGCACTTAGCATTGAAACATTTCAATGCTAATAAAAAAATGTCAGTAACATTTCAAGCATGGAGAACTGAATATCAAGTACCAAGATTATGACACAATGCAACTTGAAACTAACAAGATTTTAAATCTAGTATGATTCATAAAGTCACAAAAGAATTTATAGATACACAAGAAATGAATCTTTCAGAGAAACAGAGTTAAATAGAAAAATTACTAAAAAATCTGTTAAAATGTAACAATCACTTGGTCAAATGCTTCCATGCAAAGTGCTATTAAAAAGAAAAAAAGGGAAACATAATAACTTCTATGTGGCTTACCAAAAGATAAAAAGAAATTTTATGTGAAACCACTATGACATGATGTAGATATATTGTAAAGGCAATTTAATTTGATAATATCATAGAAACTAGCATATTCCTTCAGAATCCAACAAAAAAAAAAACATACGGCAGAGGTAATATTCTGTCCCATAACGAGTAGCAAAAGTATAATCACAATTGGATGATCTATAAATAATCATCAGACATGGAAATAAAGTTAAAAATCATGGCAATTTGATAACAAAAAAGAAAACACCCCCCTTCCCAACTGAAACAAATAGTTCAATATTTTAACCCCAAAAAAAAAACCATATGACCAATGTTAGTCAGGCTAAATCTAGTGTTCTAGAGTAAAGATTGAATTCATTAATAGTGCAATTTTTATCACTGTTATATACACTTCAAATTAGACGAGACGCACTAAATGGATAGCAAACACATAAGCTTTACAGGGAAGTGTAAATCATGATATATGATTCCTTTAGGCAAGTATGTATACTTTCTTTAGATCATTGATTCCTTTCTTGTTCAACTTTAGTCAAGAATTGAATTATGTCTCATCTTAAAAATTTCACGTAGATGTAAACAAGCCATAAAACACAGATTGCAGAACAGAAATGATATAACAATATACATGTAGCAGTTTCTGCAATTAGAATGTGTGCCTCTTCTGTCGGAAACCCACAAACTGCTGGAGTTGGATGAAGGGAAGACAATACCTCAAACTGGTAACAAAGCAAACTCGTGTAAGAGAAACTAAGCAACTAGACATCCATTATCAACATATGAAACATTCAAATCTAAAGTCAAATAATTATATATATACACACCCATCAATAGATCATATCATTGGTAACAACCTTGTGCATCAATTTTTAACCAAGTAGTAGAAGCGGTAAGGAGATGCTTAGAAATATCACCCTTAGACGAGAAAGCACTAGAAGAACTGTGGGGGAAGAGGAAGTGAGAAAGACCACTTTCCTTTTCCATTGAAACAATGACATTAACATCATGAAAGGGATTGAAGCAACCTTAAGTCAAAAGAGGGGAAAAAATCTTATTTCTTTTCAAGTAGTGGTGGTGGTAGTAGGGATCCAGAAAATCCCTAAAAGTAGTAGTAGTAGTGGGAGGAGGAGGAGGAGGAGGGACCTAAAAATCCCTTTACAAGAAAGAATTGAAACATATGAAGGAAGCAAACAGCTTACCTGTAGAATTCGACATAAAGGTCTTTATCACTAACATAAGCAAGCAACTTTACCACCTGCAGGAATAAAATGAACACGTTAGAAATTACCCTGACAAGTCAATAGGTGCAACAGAAACAGAAATTGATATTAAAGAAACAGGAAGGCCACCTTATCTAATGTGTCCTCAATGGTTTCATCATTCAATTTTTCATTCCCACCCTTCTTGAGAATATTATCACAGAATGAAGCCAGCGGCTCTGCACTAGATTGGGGAAAAAATGCAAGTGAATTTACAAACATCAACCTAAATATACTCCAAATCGTTGTTTTAACCATGAGATTTACAGATCTTGAGTGAACTTAGCGAACCCAAGTCAGAAAACCCTTACCTTGAGCCCTAGATCGATTTAGATTAGAAGGATTCAAACAATCTCGAAGATATACGCTGAAGTAAAGAGGGAGAACAAGCTTTTCTAGCTCAAGTAACTTCGCATCTCCACCAAGAAAGACAGACACTTACAGATCATACATAAAAATCGATTATACATAAAAAAAATAAAAAAAAAAAATAAAAAAACACAAGAATAAACCTTTTTCCAAACCCAATCTACCATGAAATTTACAAATTTATAAAAGCTTAAACCTTTTCTCATACCTGATCTACCACGTATCTAATTTCAACCAGATCTAGCAAAAAATAGAACCAAAAAAAAGAAGAAAAAAAATTATGAAATCAGAGATGTAGAAAACAGATTTGATACCTTAAGGGCTTGAGGAGCAACGTCCCAACCCAAACGTGGTCTCTTTCTAGAATGAAGATCCATGTGCGCGTGTGGAAACTCGATCACACGTTCCATCTCCATGATCGGACACAGATAGATCCAAACAGAGTTTAGAGAGAGAGAGATTTGCAGAGAGATCGAAGAGAGAAGAAGAGAATCGAAGAATGATAATGATCTGATCTGAGATGAAAAATAGATCGAGATCGAGATCGAGATCGAGATCGAGTTCGATGAAGAACAGCTAGAGCAAAGCCCTAGAGCAACAGAGATCGATGTTTGACCCAGGAATGTAGATCAATGTTCGATTGCGAGAGAGAGGAGCGGTGTGTGAGAGAGTAAGAGGGAGTGAGATCTGTGAGAGTGAGATCTGAGTGTAAGAATGAGAGAGACGGACCATGACGGAGATACGAGTGTGAGAGAGTGACATCTGTTAAGTGACTTCTTCTTTCTTTTTCTTTTTTTTATGTAAAACACAAAAAACACAAAAAAATGGCATTTTTTTGAAACGATGTTGTATAAACGTTGTTGTATGCCAATTTTCTTGTAGTGCAAACTTAAATATACAAATAATGCTGTTGATGTAGCCTACAAATAGAAGCCTTGTAATACTTTTATCTTATAGTAGAAGTGCATCAAATCAAGGCATCTCCTCTAATAAATTTTTTTTCTGTTGTAGAACTCAAACCAATTTATAGATTTGATAATTAAACCATACTATAGGGTGTGGTTCTGTAACTGTTTGTTCCCATAGGAGAGTAACTGACATCAAGTAAAATTTGAGTAGTTTTTTTTTTTTTTTTTTTTTTTTTTTTTTTTTTTTTTAAATTATGTAAATGCCACATGGCAAAAGCTTCAACAAACCAATATAGGGGCTCATATAATATAATAGTATAGATAGTATAGATAATAGTAACAATAGATACATAAATAAATATACAACTAATAAGTTTATTAAACCAACTCATAAGTTTGGTTCACATACCAAACCAACTGATAAGTTTATCTCTTACACATTCATCTCCATTTCTATGTAGGGATACATTTACAAAAATTTGATATAGGCAGAAGATGATTAACACAATAGTCAATAGACTCACCAACTTAAACAAATTTGATATCTTTTGGGGAAGAATTTGCCTCAGTCTATTTTTCTTCTTTTTCTTTTTTATTGCTGAATTTGCCTTAGTGATAAATTTGCTTAATTTTCATAATTCTTCTTATTCTTATTTGATTGTTTGAATTATTTTGTTTGCTAGCTAACAAAATGAATCTAGAGGAATTATGAATATATTCAAGTTTTATCAGTGTTTCTTTGCTTAATTAAATGATAAATTTTGTCGTATATCCATAAATTTTGCATGGTTTGCCAAATTCATTGATATACCTCTTTCATATAGATGTTGCGAGTTCTCGTAACAGATTATCTAGGCCAGAAACAAGATCTTATACCGCAAAAAGACAAAAGCGAGAAAATGAAGACAACAATGAGACAAAAAAGTAACAAGATAACAAAAAAGAAACCGCAAGAACGGAAACAACGAGCAAACAGCAAGAAAGGAACAAAAGACAGAGACAGCAGAAGCATGAACTTGCAAATGAACCTGAAAAACAAGCAGAAGCAAAAGAAAGAATAAGGAAACGGCAACAATGCATTAAAGGTAAAACACAATAGCAACTTATATAGATGTAACACGTGAATTGGTGCAATGAATTCCTTCACAACTGTTGCCACATGCATCTAACCCAACCCAATTGAGTGGTCTGTTTTGCTGGTCATTATTAGAACTCTTCACTGTATAAGCTTTGTTTGCTTAATTACGTAATAAATTTTGTCATAATTCTTCTTATTCTTCTTTGATTGTTTGAATTATTTTGTTTGCTAGCTAACAAAATGAATACAGAGGAATTATGAATATATTCAAGTTTTATCAGTGTTTCTTTGCTTAATTAAATGATAAATTTTGTCGTATATCCATAAATTTTGCATGGTTTGCCTACTTCATTGATATCCTTCTTTCATATAGATGTTGTGAGCTCTCTTATGAGATTATCTATGCCAGAAAGAAGATCTTTAACTGCAAAAAGACAAAAGCAAGAAAAGAAAGACAACAATGAGACAAAAAAACAACAAGATAACAACAAGCAAACATCAAGAAAGGAACAAAAGACAGAGACAGCAGAAGCATGAACCTGCAACTGAAGCTGAAAAACAAGCAGAAGCAAAAGAAAGAATAAGAAAACAACAACAATGCATTAAAGGTAAAACACAATAGCGACTTATATAGATGCCACACGTGAATTGGTGCAATGAATTCCTTCCTAACTGTTGCCACATGCATCTGACCCAACCCAATTGAGTGGTCTGTTTTGCTGGTCATTATTAGAACTCTGCACTGTATAAGCTTTGTTTGCTTAATATAAAAGCAAGAAGAGAAAGAAAACAAAGAGACAAAAAAGCAACAAGATAACAAAAAGGAAACAACAACAACAGAAACAACAAACAAACAGCAACAAAGGAAGAAATTTATTGTCAAAATAAACAGGACCTATCAATCTATTATAAAATCCATGTGACTAATTAGAGTAATTAATTCTCATGAAATTTTCAAATAATTTTTCCTAATTTTTTTAACTTTATACCAGCACCCTTTTGTGGCCATATTTATTATTATTTTTTTAATCAATGAATAAATTAACTTCATTAATGAAGAGTCATACAATTGGGATTAAAATAAACTTGGCCTCGTCTGAAAATATACTATTTTAATAATTTTTTAATTAAAATATGAGATAAAAATATCAGTATGTTTAAAATAATTTTTTGATTTTTTAATTAAAATATGAGATAAAAAATTAGTATATTTGAAATATTTTTTTAATTTTTTACAAAAAAAATATATAAAAAATAAAGAAAAAATAGAATCAATAACTTTTTCATATAAATTATTAATTTTTTAATTTTTAAATTAAAATATTAAGTTAAAACCTTAAATGTCATGTGTCAAACAATTGGACAGCGATTAGATGATGAGGGACACTAGATCAAACAATTGGGACTGATTAGAGGTGTTATGTTGGGATAAAAAAATCAAAAAATAGAAAGTCAACAAAATCGCGCACTCAGTGGTTGGACACGTGGTTGGACACAAATCTATATTTGTTTATTTATTTATACAAGTCAAAAAGATTTACTATAAATTATGAGAGCGTAAAAAATAAAAAATATCTAGAAATTTGACACCAATATTAGGAATAAATATGGAATATAATGGTAATATTATATGGCGGTATGGTATTACCATACAATGAACAACTTTAATTTGCAATAAGAACCACTTAATTCTTATAATATTTTATTAACATGAGATACTACAAAAAAATAATATTACTATTACACTCAATATTTCTTCAATATTAGAGTTACGAAATCACATCAATTTCTAACTCAATTGTAAGCAAATTCTGCTTCTTCGCTTACCACTGTCCCAGTACTTTTCCATCTTCTTTAAATTTTTACAAATCCTCTAGAATTTTCATAATTTTCCTCATAAAAATTGTAATCTCATATAATCAATATAATCCTATCCATACTGAATTCTTAATAAATTTCTAATTTTACATTCTAACCAAGTACAAGAGCTAATCAATATAATCAAATTTAGCACAACTTTGTCGGTGAAACATAGAGCCAAAGCATAAGAATTCATCAACCACCTCATTGCTTTCGTTGAAGCCTTTGGGAAAATATAGCACCGTATTACTGTTCCTCTCTTTCAAATTGCTTCTTTGGATACTTGGTAACTTCGTCTCGTCAGCCTCGGTGAGTACATGATTAGTGGGTTTCTTGTCAATCTAGTTGAGATATATATTTTTTTCCTGAGCCTTTTAACTGATGTGTTCTCATTATACTAAATGTGTACTTACATAATATATATATATATTTATTTTAAGAAAAAAATGCATATAAAAATTAATAATTATACGAATTGTATATAATTAATACAAAATATACAATGTTCTATTTAGTTAAGTGAAATGAGATGAAAATGTTTTTCTTTTAAAATTTTTATGGAATAATTATTTTATATAATAATGAATGATAATTCTATCAATAATATATTTTACATTATTTTTTAATCAATTAGACATAATAAATATTTTGATAAAATAATTATTTAATTCAATTTAATATTTATCATTATTTAATTCAATTTAATATTTATCAATCAAATATATATTAATACATTACGGCCCAGCCGACCTCTCACCATCATGATAACCTTCGCATTCTTGAATTGTCAACAAGAAGAGGGCCTAGTGAATCCATTTATTCCAACCACAAATGGGGTTTCAGGTTCAAAGAAGCGTATCCTTCAAGACCAAGAAAACTTCTGATGGCGGTTTACTGAAAAAGAAATGTACATTTGTCAAAGACAGAAAAACAAAAGTACGTGTCGACACACGCATAGACATAGTTGGATATTTTAATTAATTTTTTTTGTCATTATTGTAGTGTGATTAAAAAAATTATGTGTGAAAAGTTAGTTGACTTATGTGAATTCAAAAAACATGTGATTTATATATATTTTTATCTTATTTTTTTTATACTAGTAAAAATTGATAGTATAATAGAAATTGATATTATAATTCATACTTTTTTTTTTAATTTTTTTTTAGTATATATATGTTTGTCCCCCTATCTAAAAATTCTGTGTCCGTCCCTACTTCTTTAGCCTGGGTAAAGTACCTCTTTGAGAAAATTGTGTGATTTTGTAATTTCCAACAAATGTACCACTTGAGGGTTGACCCCTCCCCCCCCCCCTTTTTTTTTTTCTTTCTTTTTCTTTTTAACAAACTTGAATGCTGATGTTGATCAACAAATTTATATTTTATCTCAATTTAAATTAAAGGAGTTTTCTTCATATTATTTTTTGAATCATGTTAGTGATAAAAATAAAATATAATTATATAAATTTTTGTGTCTATATTTTATTTTTTGAAATAATGATGTCAATATTTTAGAAATTTGTTTTATTTTATTTATTTGTGTGTGATTTAAAAAAATTTTAAACAAAATTAAAATTTTAAATGTGTACTCAAAAAAATAATACATGACTTACCCACTGTAAACACTCTAAACAAATTCCTAACGGGGCCACCGTTACCCTTATTATTGAGAAGCAGCATAATAATTCAATAGATAGAGTTAGTGCGGCCAGCGCATGAGTTTGTTTAACTGCATCTCTAGAAATTTTAGAAATACATAAAATAAATAAATAAGAAACACTAATAGACTAAGGAATTGTTTGGGTACATTATTGTTTAATTTGAAATTTACATTCATTCAAAAGAATCCTTAATATTTGATTACTAATTACTGATATTTCTTATTGCGCATTACTCGTAGCTTGTTATTTTCCACGCTCAACAATAACTGGGAGTGGTGTAGATGAAAACATCTTATATTTGTAAATATTAGACCAACTCACTACAACTGGGAGTGGTGTAGATGAAAACATCTTATATTTGTAAATATTAGACCAACTCACTACGGGAAGGTTAGGTCCCTACAAAACAAATAGAGAGAAAGTATATAAGCAAAATAATAAAAAAAATCCGTTGTGCAATTGTACAAAACTTCAAGGAGGTTCTGAAATTTGATTTTTTTTTTTTTTTTTTTTCTAATTGTAATATATGTATTAAGTCATATTTTGAAAACATTAATTGATTTTTTCAACATGTCATTCTAAAAAATAATTAATCAAAACCAAATTCTCACAACTTTTTCCTAGAAAGATTGTATTGAAAATAATGAAAAACAACAAAGAGAAAGGGGAGAAACATAATATAAGTAGGATGAGAGAAGACTCAGAAATCTATGTAGCAAATATCCAACTAGAAGGAGGGCAAATATCCAACTAGAAGGAGGGGGGAAGGGAAAGCTACATTGGTAGGAAGCCAATAGATGCAACACTAATCGTTATTGTCAATGAACCAAAATCAAGAGATTCAAAAACAAAGCGAAGATTAGTGTCACACTCCTATATAACAAGCATTAGCAACACTTGCACGAAGCATACCCAGTCCAAAGCTGAAATTAGAAAAGTACACCACGTATAATTACCAAAAATTTAAGCAGTGCACTTGAAGTAGAAACATTCTAATGTATAAGTTTCAAATTTCTAACCCCACAAATGTCATGGATAAAATCATTAATAGAAATTGAAAAGAGTGGGTACGGACAAAATCATTAACATGACATATCTTCTATGTTAAACTAAAAACACAATAGGCAAACATTAAAAAACTTCTAAAAAAATTGATAACAACAATCTTCATACCTAATAAAATGAATCGATCTGATTATGTCACCAAGGTTACATCCAAGTTTTGAGCCAGTGTTGAAAGCTTTTGAGATGAACAACTCAATGTTAACCTTTAAAAAAAAAACTGAAAACATTGTTTGACATAAAAATAGATTCTAAGCAACAATTGCTTAATAATTGTATGCTTTATATTACCATAATATTACATACTGTTTTGGACTAATCAATATGATTTGAAATTCTTTTCACTATTATTGTATATGTTTATGGCGTATGATTAAATAAAAAAGTACGTTCTATAGAATGATTTCCCCCTTCAGTTGAATTTTGTTCAATTCAACGATTGACCAAAAGAATTTTTAATAAATAATAAATTGCATGAACTTAGATCAGTCAAATAATGATATTTCTATGCGATGATTCGGCATAATCAATTTGTCTCATTTCAATTCTATCTATGGAGGATAATGATAAAGAAAAGGGGAAGAAGAATTCACCAAAAACAAAAGAAAAGAGATTCATAAAAAGATGGATTGGTTAGGAGAGGGAGTGCCAAACACCATATGTAAATTATTTTGTATACATTTTTACTTTTTACCTCTTCTTCCCATCGTTTTCTTGTAATATGCAGCACGCTATATGGTTAGTGGTATGCCAGCATTAGCTATATATAAAAACAGTATTTAAATTATGTTCCACTAGGACCTTCAAAGTGATATCTAATTGACAAATTAAAACGAATTCATGAGGTAGGTTCATAATTGAATGGTCTATAAAAAAAATAAATATGTGTTAGGTTTTTATTCTTGGCAATCCCGTTTGACAAAACTCCTTTTAGTTGTACTTGTTTTCGCGCTTTTTATTTTAGTGAGACTATGAGTTGTTAGATGCAAATCCAACCCGAATTGTGCCTTGCAGAGAAGTTTGTGATGTTAATACTTTCAAGATTGCCACTTCGCTGATTATGACGGGGATCGAGCTGCCCGATCAGCTCGCGGGGGTCGAGGGGGTAGCATGTAACGACCCTCGTCGCTGTTTACTAATTAAGTACTGATTACTGTTGAACTGAGACTGATCAGGATTGGTAATCGAATTGATTGACATACTGAACTGACTGACTGAAATCTGAAACTGAATTGATTGACTGTAACTGTTTAAATGCACAATCTATCTGTTTGACTGTCAAATTATCTGTTCTCGTCTTATGCATTAAACTGCAAATTGAAGGCCTTATCGGCGGCCGAACCAGAAATTGACTGATGTTTTATGATCAGTAGAATTAATGTGATTTTATGGTATAATTATCTGAAAATTGATTTAGTATGATTAAATTAGATCAAATGATGTAAATTACAAGAGTTGGCCTTATTTATCATTTTGCCACTTAGTGGCCCACTCCATATTTTATATTGAAGCCTTAGTGTGCATTTAACCAACATTTCATCAGCTCATTTGAGAGCTTAAACCGAATTAGAGAGAGAGAGAGAAAGGAGTTAGCTTGAGTCCTTCACAAATTGGCTTAGAGACTTGTAGAGATTGAAGGGATTCTTGCATATTGTGCTTCTATTCTTGTAATTGGAGACCTAAGGTAGTGTGACTACCCTCTTGTTTGTGAATTCAATTGATTCTTGCATGGTTTAGAGGATCATTAAAGATTAGAGCCAAGATATGGCTTATAATGTTGAATTGAAGCTCATCTCTTGCATGCATGCTTGTATTGAGGAATTTGAAGTTGTTTTCATGGCTAATTGTTACATGCATGCTCATGTTTATATTCAAGTCCATGAATTTCCCCATGTTTTTGTAAGATTTGGCTCATTAGAGCATGATTTGGAAGCTTGGGAAATTGTTTAAAGTCTTGCATGTTCAATTAACATCATGTTCATGAAATTGGTTTCAATTGAGTTAGAATCCTTGCATGCATGTTCATATTCATGTTAAAGACCATAATTTCATCTTGTTCTTGAAGAAATGAGCTCAATTGAGCTAACATTTGAGGCTTCAAATTGATTGAATTCATGGTTATTGCATGTTCATCATGTTCTTGAGAATTGATTTGAAAATGAGTTTAATGGAACTACCTTTGGGCCTTGATTTCTCAAATTGATCTTTGAAACATGTTATACATTGAGTTTTAAAGTGTTTTCCAGAAAATTAGCCCAAAAGGATCGAATTTGATGCTTTGAAACTTGGTTTTGATCTTGGAGCTCAAATCTGGAATTTCCAGATTTTGGTCGTACGCTCGAGCGGGGGAAGTGCCGCTCGAGCGGGGAAATCGAGCTCCCAGTACTTCGACCTGCTTTACAGTCCGCTCGAGCGGAGTGATGCGCGCTCGAGCGGAGATTTCGAGCATCCAGTATATTTTTACAGTACGCTCGAGCGGAAGAAATCACGCTCGAGCGGGGAACGTTTTTGCCTGTCCGCTCGAGCGGGGAAAACTGTGCTCGAGCGGGACTCTGTTTTCACTGAAATTTCTGAAACTGTTTTCTGTGCACATCTTTGCATCCTCATCCCATTCTAGGCATTCTTAGGCCTAGTTTAAGGCATCTTAATGAGGATATAGATGTAGAACACACCGAGGCAAATTAGGGATTAAGTTATTGATCTTTTCCAACTGTATAGCTTAGTATGTGTTCATCCTGTATACTGTGTAGGGTTGGCTTTGGAGGAGACGCTCTAGCTTACTGTAGCCCAGAACTCTGTGAGTAACAATTGTGTAAAGATATGTTCAAAATGATTATCTTTCGAATACTGAACTGAACTGTTTACTGAACTGGAATTATTTACTGAATGAATGTATGTCCTTTATTTCTGAACTGTACTGTGGCATCCTTAGCACTACTGTTACTGACTGTTACTGTTACAGAGATCTCTGTCGGTTCCCTTGTTGGAACCACTACTGTTTACTGGTTGATTGGCCATCAACGACTGTTCGGTCTTTTAGACCTACTGTACTGTTCGGTCTTTTTAGACCTACTGCTTACTGTACTGTTATGCTAATGGATGTACCACATATGACTGTTTACTGTACTGAACAACTGATAAACCGATTGAAATGGCTGTTTTCAATATACTGTAAGGACATTCATTCTTAACCCTTTACGCATTATGTTATTCACTGGGCTTTAGCTCACTGCTCATATATATATATGTAGGTGTACAGGCACCGGACTGTTGCTAGAGGCGTCAGGGTAAACTTCGGTTTTGTCAAGCCAACCATTGTGCCTCACTGCGAGGTTCCTGAACTGTTCAAGCTATGGCTTGGGGGTGTTTTAATTTCCCCGTCCGTCTCCGTACTGTTTGTATCACTGTATAGACTGTTAGACTGTACTGTACTGTTTAAGAGGGATTAGGTCCCTGTTCCGACTGACTGTAAATATTGTGCATACTGTTCTGTACTGAAAGTATAAAGGTATGAAAAATCTTTTTGGCATACAGACTGTCACAGCTCATTGGACATCATTTACTTACTGTATTGGCTTCCGCCATGCCCCTGTACTCTGTATTACTGTTTTACTGTTAAGCAGGCCTTCGGTAATCACGGATTACTGGCCGGTTACGGTGCTAAACCCATAGGGGCGGGTTTGGGTCGTGACATAGCACCCAGGCGGGGTCGAGGGGCAGCGCCCCCGAAGCAAAATGCAAAATTGCATTCAAAGTTGCATGTCCGCCCTTGCTCACTCGAGCGAAGGAGTTCTCGTTCGAGCGAAGGCTGCGTCTGTGTAAAAACCTGAAAGAGATGAATGTAAGCTCGAGCGAAGGGTGTGTGGCTCGAGCGAAGCCACTTATGGAAAACACGCGTTTTTGGTTCCTCGCTCGAGCGAGCTTCGCAGTCCCAGATTTCTATAAGTATTTGTTTCAGTCCAAAACTAGAATTACTGCTCCAGATCTTCTTCTTGGATATTAAAGTTTATATCTGGGGATATTTTGCTAGTTTTCTTTGATGTTTTGATTGAGTATTCAACTCATGGTTTAAAGAGTATACATCAAAGGATTATTTGTTTGTTCTACACAAAAGAGAGAGTTGTTCTTCGGTGGATTCTGAAGAATTCGAGTCTGAAGCTTTGGTGGATTCTGGAGTGGCTCATCGTCAAGACAATTCCGAGGTGAAGACGGGATTGGAAGAGGCACATAGGAGTTGGTTCAATTCAGGCGTAGATTCGCTAGGTAATTGAGAGTATACCTGTGTAATTCCTTTATATCTTCTTAGTGGATTGTTTTGTGGCTGTTGCCCGTGGTTTTTTATCACAATTGGAGGTGTTCCAATTGTGATTTTTCCACGTTAAAATCGTTGTGTTGATTTGTCTTGGTTGTTTGATTTGGATTGTTCTATTGCTTTAAATTGATACATAATCACAAATCAATATCTAGCGGATTTCTAGATTTTTAATATGCCAAATATATTTTTGTCATTTGCACTCAGATTTTTTTTTTTAAAATTGATGTCATTGCACAAACTTGTCAAAGTTACTATTTTAAAAGTATAGACAACTCAAAATTCATGGAAAGCAGGACGAAAGTGGTCCATGTATACAATACCAATAAGAAATAACCTAGTTTATGAGAAAATAAATAAATCTTTCTATCAGATCATATAATACGACACACACACACACAACCAAAAAATTAATATGAGAAAATAAATAAATCTTTCTATGTGATCATATGATACGACACACACACACAACCAAAGAATAAAATAAAATAAATCTTTCTATGTGATCATATAATATGACACACACACACACAACCAAGAAATAAAATAAAATCTCACCATAGTTTAGTTTTATCAATGAATCTTCCCTCATAAGATGGTTTAATTCGGTGAGAAAATTTGTTTAATTAATTGTGTACACACAAACAGGCCAACTATTTTAAACATGCTAACTAAAACAAAAATTGTAAAGAGTTACAAAATATACCATAAGGCAGAGGAAGCAAGAGGAGTGAAGTAGCCTTCTTTAATTGTGGAATAGATTGGTCTACATAAGAGAACATCACACAAAATAAAGAGTTAACTAATCCATATATACACAAGAATCACAATCCATATAACGTGTTCTTATATTTTTGGGCAATTAGATCTAGCAACAATTGGACCAAATTATCTTAAATATCAAAGAGGAGCAAATAGAAGTCTGATTAGTTACCCAAAATTTAACAAAGGAGAATGCCAACCATCAGACAAAATTTGGACTTTCTACATATTGAACACAATCTAAAAAAGAAATCCAAGAACCTAAAAATGTAAAGCTGGATAAATGATAATATTCCATTCCAAAATAGAACCACCAACCATGATAATGAGGAAAAAAAAAAAAACACAAAAAGCCTAGGTAAAAAAAGAGAAGAAATTGATTTCTAAATTTCATTCTACTCAAAATCCAGAAAGACCATATCATAAAACCAATTGATTAACACATGAAAGATTTGTGGCACAGAAAATGAATTGAATTTATTAAGAAAAAAATGTAATGTCAAAACTGTACATGTACAAAAAAATTTGTGCATATAATAACAAGAATAATGTTTGGGACCACTAAAGTAGCTAAAGCTACACTAATGAGGTGGTGTTGCTGTGGGTCCCACCTTGATGTGATAGTTTGGCCTTTGTTTCTTTTTTTTTTTTTTTCTTGCACTGCTAGCTCAATAGAGCTAGCATTAGTGCTCCTAAATTAGTGGTCTGTACCACCACTGTAATAATAAACATTAGCATTCTTTCCCACCACACATCTAAATGACACTACAGGAAATTGGAGTTTTAGCGGCATTCGTAAAAAGTTACAACGACATTTAATATTTTCGTTGCTGATATGGCTGCCGCAATAGCTATACAACGTTTGAAAAACGTCGCTAAAAATATTAGATGTCGTTTTTTAAAATGCCACAGAATCTTTGACATCTGTTACAAATTTCGTCAAACTAACGTATGACGTCATTTAGTGGCGTTTTTTCAAAAACGCCACCATTTTTTTTTTTTTTTTGGATGTGTGTGTGGGGAAAACTAGAATACCATGAGGCACATAAATGAATAGCAATTTGGGCCCCTAAAGAATTTATGTTATTTGAATGTCATCTTCCAATCAAAGAATAGAAAACTGAAGGTTACATTTCTATTCTATAAATTTCATCATGTAGAAAAACAAAAAATGTCATGCACTACAACAAATATTACTTTTTATAGCATGCAAAAAATGCTATCAAAAGTAAATAATAGTATTTGTTGGAATGCTATATTAGCCCATATTATTAAAAGTCTATAATTTTCAATAGCATTTATTGAGTGCTATATGTGAACTATCAAAAGAATACCGTAGCATTCTAATAATGCTATTGAATTATAACAATAGTAGTTTTATCATGCTACAAATTCTCTTTCATAACAATTTGCAAATGTTGTCATACATGATGTTAATACCATGATGTGATAGTTTTTTACCTGCTATCATTGTAATTTTTTTTTATAAAATAAAATTTCATATTTTCATTCAACATCAATGTTGAAAGTAATTACACAAACTTCATTAAAAGGATTGAAATAATTATACAAACTTATCATACATTGTCTTAATAAAACACTAAAATTAAGTTTCCAAAGGATGCTAATGGACAAAACATAGCCATGTGCAAATAAAAATAAGAAAAATGATCAAGACCCCCTTTCCCTCCACCCGCTTTGACCCCCTCTCTTTTTTGATTGGCTATTTTTTTTTTTTCCTTCTTCTCCTCCAATCACCACCCGCCACATGTGTGTGGGGGAGGGGGGGGGGGGGTTGGTGATTGAGGGGGTCTCAATCACAACCATAAAAATAGACTAGTTATTCAAATATCCACTTCTTCAGTTACAAATTTCCCATCCTTCAAGCTTGCTTTTGTGATGAGTTTAGTCCCTCTACTTTCCAAAGGCAACAACTGCAAAATGAAAATGAAAATAAAATTCCTAATCAATAAACAAATTTAAACAATATATTTAGAGAAATAAGTTTCAAGATCATATTCAAGGTAAAGGCACATCAAACTTTTAGGTAGACTCACCATATAATACAATCAACATCGTACAACATGACAGTAATAAACCAAATGAAAAATTACAAGGATTACCTTGGATTAACTGCAAGAATTTGTTCTGGTAAATGTTTCTTTCCATGACAACAAGGTACTTGGAGAAAAAAAAAAAAAAGAAAACAAAAAGCAACAAAAGGGTCAAAATTAAAAAACTTGCAAGCAGCCCCTTGCAATTGTAAACCAATAAAAATATCATGAGCAGAACATTCAATCTTGCATATGTAATTACTTCTATGGGACATTTTTCATGACGACATGCCATCATTTCTTATATATATTTGCATGTTTGCCTGCATGTACATCACTTGAGAAAGCCACACAAATAGATTGCAATAAATATATACAAAATCAGCTAATATAATTAATTGTTGTGGGCTGAATATAGAATTAATTTGGCTCCTGATTAAAAAAATAAGACTAAGATGCCAAGGTGAATGAAAATTGCCCACTAGAACCAGATATCACAATTTACAACATAGGTATTGAAAATAGGCCAGAAGTGTAGAAACCATGATAGTTAACAAACAAGACATATGCCACTTCACATAAACTACAACTCACAAAAAAATAAAAGGCAAAAAATAAAAAATAAGAGGTTATTTGGTAATCTTGAAACAATATTTCATATCATTCATCTCATAATATTTTTTTTGTCTTCTTCAAAAAATAACACAAAAGTGATGGATTTCACTATTTTAATTAATAAAAATATTTACAAATATATGAAGATGCAACTCTTTCTGTATAATAAAACAAAAAAATTAAAAAAAGAAAAAACACCCTACAAAGATTCCCTGTAAATATTTATCCCACTTCCCACTAATTGACAATTTCTTCAAAAATTTAAGTTAAAGCACCGTATAAATTTGTTGCAAGACCACCAAATAATTTTCCAAATGGAGACTATTGACTCTATATTAAAGTAATTATGCAAGGCAACTGTCCCATCGTTCGTGTTGGGACCAAAAACACTTTTAAGATTTTTTTTTCTCCCAAGCAATCGAGCTTGTTTGGTTTGTATTTGAAAAATATGTTTTGAGATAAAAAGTACGAAAATTTGTTTGATTTGGTTTGGTTTTTTTTCAAAAGATGTTTTGAAAAATTATTTTGAGAGAGAGTTTTGGAAAAAGTGATTAATTTGATGTGTATGAGAGAGAGATTTGTTTGGAAAACTTGTAAACCAAACAAGTTTTAGAAAAAAAATTTGGAAAAATTTGTTTGGTTTGATTACTTTTAAAAACTTATTTGTAGAGAATTTTTCTCAAAATTTTTTGAGAAACACAAACCAAACAAGGTCTATCCATTAAAATATTCAACAAAAAGAAAACTTCAAAGTCAAAATCACAAAACCCAAATAATGGCTGAGGAAGAGAAGACAATGATTAATAAATACGAAGAGTCAAAAAAAAATAACCTATCAAGAGTAGGTGATCTGTTTGTGGGTTGGTTTGAGAAGTGGGTTGGCTTCTTGATTTTTTTTTATTATTTTAGTTTGGGTTAAAAAGTTTAGTTTGAGAAATTTTTTTTACTTTTTTACCTTTTTTGACTTTTTTTATGAGAGAAGAGTGTAATGATTTTGGATTGGATGTGATGTTTTGTTTGTTGTGACTAAAATAGCCTATTTTGTCTTTTGTGACTATTTTAACCACAAATCATCTTCCCAAACGGACCCACATCTATTTCATAAGATCTGTACAATTTAGTTTGTTAGTATCATTTTGTGTTAGAGATATAAAAACCATACCCATGTTAAATTTTTTTAGAAGGCTTTTTTAACATTTATTTTACGCTATAAAATCTACAATATGCTTCCAAATTAGTTAATATATCACATTGGTTTGTAATTACCAAAAAAAAAAAGTTATAAAAAATAAAATGGTACGATCAGATAATTTTGTACACCATTTTATTACTAAACGCTATTTATGGCTCTTATTTTATAACATTTTTAAAAAAAAGCTATAAACAAATGCTATAAAATATACTTTTTGTTATAGTGATGTTACATGTGAGAGCGGTGTGCATCAAATACACCCACATATATGAAGCATCTTTTCCAATAATCCGCACAGAGAGAGAGTGGACAAAGTAAAAATAGTTGTGTGCTTGGCAGGATCAAATACACACACATATATGAAGCATCTTTTCCAATAATCTGCACAGAGAGAGAGTGGACAAAGTCAAAATAGTTGTGTGCTTGGCAGGATCAAATACACACACATACATGAAGCATCTTTTCCAATAATCTGCAGAGAGAGAGAGAGTGGAGTGGACAAAGTCAAAATAGTTGTGTGCATGGCAGGGCGCCCTCTTATTAGCCATCAATAGAGATGAAAAACAGAAAACTGAAGGCTACATTTTTATTCTCTAAATTTCATCACGTAGAAAAATAAAAATGGTCATGTTACATGTAAGAGTAGTGTGCATCAAATACACACATATATGAAGCACCTTTTCCAATAATCTGCAGAGAGAGAGAGTGGACAAAGTCAATATAGTTATGTGCTTGGCAGGGATCCCTCTTATTAGCAATCAATAGAGATGCAACTCCATCATCCGGTCACTGTAATATGCGACCCAAACATAAGTTTTCCATCCCACCCCCTCCTACAGCTTTCAATCTTTTCCCAAACAACTCAAAAATATGTCCTCTTCAATCCAAAAATTAAAAATTAAAAATTAAAAATTCATTGCCTACATTTGCACATTTCATGAGATTTTTACTACACAAAATATATGTACTCTTCAATTCAAAAATAAAAAAAATAATAATAATAAAATCACCAAATTCTCAGCCCAAATGCCTGAAACAAGACAAAAATATTGTGACTCTGGTACATCTGAGTTTGTTGATGGAGACGATCTGCTTGCCATTAAGGGTTTTAATGCCATATCTAAAGTCCTAATACACTAACACAAAACTTATATCTCCAAATCCGGAAATTTCCACACACACACACACACACACAAAAACATGAAAGTTCAGATTCTATCATCACAAATTTGTCCTTGGATCCATAATAATAAACATAATAATAAAAAATATCATATAAGACTGCTACTGCATTAACATTTGAAATAGGGCAAAATTGGAGCTTTTGGAATTCAAGTTCTTCCCAACAAGACCACCAAAGTAGAACTAATCAAATAGCCTCTGTTTGGTAGCAAAGAAAACGTTTTAACTAACCAAAAATTGGAGTTTTATGAATTAAATGAACCTACTACCACTACTGTCTAACCAAAACCATATACCCCATTTTTTTAGCTCTAGCCTTCCACTCTCTCAATTTTTTTCAAACAGATGCCAAAACAAATTTCTTCATCGACTCATCAACATTTGTATTATCTTGCAAATAATTGGCAACTTTAACTAGGCACACAGCAGCATACCATAATATAAAGCATGCACACACCAGCATACCAATCTAGGTACACAACAGCAAGCCCACAGCAGTATTTTTTTATACCATAATATAGAGATGATCAATTGACATGCCTAATCATAACCATAAATAAAGTGTTCTAACAAATAAATTCATCATCAAGGTGTAACAGAAAATGAGAAAAGACATTCCAAAATAAGATATGAAATAATTCTCTATTAGTGGCGGAATGGGTGCTGCATTATTGACTAAACCAGAGCTTATTCATGATGTATGCGATACATGGCATTCATGGAGTTCTTTTTTTCTTTTTCCTTCTCTGTTCATCGTTTTTAGAGGCTGCTGCTCAAGGGTTTCAAAAGTTAAAAAAAACAAAAGAAAAAAAAGGGGAAGATTTATAGAGTGGTGATTTTGATCTAATCATCTCTTAGAGGTAAGATTTATTTTATTGTATACCTATTTATAAATTTAGTTTTAATATATCAATAGATGATTTGTATGGGCATATATGATTAAATAATTATATTGATGTAGTCCATGTTGGGGGTGTCAATTTCGCCGGACTTTACAGTGTATTTTGCATTCCGTTTGGGTGGTTTGTATTTTGGGATTGATATGTGATGAGTTAAGTTTAATGGTGGTGTGTTTGTGGGATACAAGATTGACCCCAAGCAGTTACAAATTTATACATGTTTATAAACAGCAATAGAATAATGTAAGTTTCGAAAAAAATTGTCCAAGCCGTAGTGGCTCTGTTTCGGTGCTGGGGTTTGGAAACTACTGATAGACTATAGGATTAAATTATTCTTTTATAAAGAAAATAATGATGGATGCGTCATGGGGATCAATAATAATTGTTTATGTGGTGTAATACTTTATTAGGTTTGTGAGATTGAGGTGGATCTTGATAATTTGAGATTAGCTTGGGAAATATTATTTTAGTTGTTTGAGGTAAGTAACCCTCTATCACTGTTGGTTCATTTTTATTCCTATTGAATCGTTTAAAATTATAAATATTTATTTATAGCATTCCCGTTCTCTTAAAATAAAATATGGGTCAAGTATAAAACAACATTGAATATTGTTACGAAAATTATTTGAATATTTTGTGAAACTATTCTGAAAATTGTACCAAATGTTTATTTTGAAAATATCATATATTTTATTTAAAAGTTGTGTATTGTTTGAATTTTGAACATCACTCTAGTCTGACTATGATTTGGACTCTAGCCAATAAGGGTTATTTATTGGCACAAAAACTAGTTTCTTTTGGGGCATTACCATTGGCCTATGTATGGTTCTGGGCCTTGTCACAGGCTAAGTGACCATAGTCACCAAGACTTGGGTTTGTGAATCGCATCATTGAACCATTTGAATATTGAACCATCGATTTGAACAACGAAATTTCTTCGAATTATCTCATTGTCTTTTTAATTAGAATGTATTGCTACACTGTTTATTTTCAACTATGAAACCATCTTACAAAATA
The DNA here is from genome assembly GCA_036172215.1 of Camellia granthamiana. Lineage (NCBI taxonomy): Eukaryota > Viridiplantae > Streptophyta > Magnoliopsida > Ericales > Theaceae > Camellia > Camellia granthamiana. The sequence goes on along the minus strand of CM069911.1, from coordinate 94,609,928 downwards.
ATTGTTTATTTATTGAATTGTAGCAAAAATATATTTATTGGTTATCGACTATTTTTTTGTATACTAGATCCAGCTAGCAATGATGGTTGGTTATTTAGTGGGCTGTCTAGCTTACCCTTATTTTATTTTTTTCAGATTTTGAGGAGTAGAGCTGCACGAGGTTTTTACTTGTGGAAGTGCCGAGAGTAGGACTATGATTTAAGCACTTGGATTATTATTTTGTTAGTGGATTATATTAGTGGACTTGGTAGACAATTTCAAACGATAAGAATTATTATTAATTTTTTTTTTTATGGATTTTGGCATTATGATAATTCAGGATTTAATTTGAGTATTTTACATTGTTGGTTTATGTGATTGGACTCTTAGCCTTACATGCTCACTTAGATGAGCATGCGGCGTTGTCACAGAGCTTGGGGCGTGATAATTTTGTGGTATCAGAGCTAGGTTGTAATTTTAAAGGCTTGTATAGAATAGTGGTAAGATTGGGTAGATGTAGGATTGGGAGCGCTTATAATTTGGTATAGTATTAATTTTATTTACATGTTATAGGGACTTGAGAATGTAATAAGATGAGGTTTTTATTATTGATACATATAGGCTGCAATGGAACATAAGGAGACATTGGAAAATATGGCTAGGAATACACGCTAGGGTCAAACGAATCGACAGACTGGTAATAATAACCGGCGAGGGAATGTGACTAATAATGGTAGTGGTTCTCAAGCAGTTGGAGGAAATCAGGGGCAAGAGTTAGGACAACAAGAACAAGCTGCAATCCCCAATCCAGTTGGGATAGTTCAAGTGCTTCAGACTTTGGCCGGGGTGGTGCAACAACAAACCCCCACAGGGAATAACTTGACTAGACTTATGGAGTAACAACAGATGCAGCCAGCTGTTGGGCCACAACCGATGCCACGTTGTGACATTACTGAGTTTAAAAAGATAGCCTTGGCATTTGACGGAGCCACAGACCCTTTGGAGGCTGAAAAATGGTTGGCAGAAATGGAAAAGTTGTTTCTCGTTTTTGAGTGTACGGATGATCAGAAGGCGACCTATGTTGTGTTTATGCTACAAGGGATAGTTAATGATTGGTGGCAAATGGAGAAGCGCATACATGAGCATGATGCCAACCCATATATATGGGAGAGGTTTAAGAATGCGTTTAATGAGAAATACTTACATAGGAGTGTTCGTCTACAAAAACAGAAGGAATTTTCGAAGTTGGAGCAAGGGAATAAAACAGTTGCAGAATATGACACCGAGTTTATGAAGTTATCTAAATTTGCACTAGCATTTGTATCAGACGAGGATAACAGAGCACGAAAGTTTGAAGGTAGGCTAAGAACGGACATTATGCAACAAGTGGTTCCTTTCGAGTTACCTACTTTTGGAGCAGTGTTGAATAAGGCATTGTTGGTTGAGAGTGGCCTCACTAGGGCCCAAGAACAGAAATAAGAGAAGTATAAGAAGAGACCTAGTTCTTCCAATCTCCAAACTAACAACAACTCGAAGGGCAATGCTAAGAGACAAAACACTTCTTCGGTTGGGAGTTAGGGAAGTTGAACTGTGGGTGGTAATGTTGACAAGCAGAATATAGTGAGTGTCGTTGGAATACTGGGGCTTGCTTCTCCTACGGGCAACAAGGGCATAGGATAGCTGATTGCCCTAACTAGAAGAAGCGTAAGACTGAACAGAAAGCATGGACAAATAAAGAAGCTTCAAAAGACAAAGTGTCTTCAGGAAATCAAAAGAAAAATGGAGGTCATAAGCCAAAGATTTAGGGTCGAGTGTACGCACTTATACAAAAAGATGTTCAGACTTCCAACACGGTGGTGTCATGTACTATTTTAGTGTCTTCTGTTTATGCACGTGTTATTTGATTCTGGTGCTACAAATTCATTAGTGTCTAATGGGATTTGTTAAGAAACATGGATGGAAATGCATCTCTAGAGAGATCGACTTATGTGTTGAAACTCCGATAGGAGGTGTTATAGTTGCTGACTTGATTTGCAAATCTCGTGTAGTTAGTATAGATCGCAGGAAATTGCTTGTAGACTTGACTGTTCTAGATATGAGGGACTTTGACATAATTCTTGGGATGGATTGGTTACCAACCAATTATGCTTCTGTTGATTGCCGAGGCAAAAGGGTAGTATTTCAGATTCCTAATCGGGTAGCGGAGTTAACACTCCTCCTCTGGTAATCTCAGCTTTGCAAGCTAGACGATTGTTGAGGAATGGTTGCGAGGGTTATTTAGCTTCTGTAAGAGATACCCGTAAAACTGAATTGAAGTTAGAGGATATTCTAGTTGTGAAGAAATTTCCCGATGTTTTTACTGAAGACTTACCAGGGTTGCCACAGGTAGCAAGATTGAGTTTTCCATCAAATTGATACCCGGCACGGGTCTTATCTCCAAGGCTCCGTATCGGATGGCCCCAGTAGAGTTGAAAGAGTTGAAAGAACAATTACAAGAGTTACTAGATAAGGGCTTTATTAGGCCTAGTGTTTCTCCTTGGGATGCGCCTGTTTTATTTGTGAAAAAAAAAGATGGTAGTTTTCGCCTTTGCATTGATTATCGAGAGTTAAACAAGGTGACAATTCGAAATAAATGTCCTTTGCCCAAAATCGATGGCTTATTTGATCAATTGCAAGGAGCACAAGTCTTTTCTAAGATTGATCTTCACTCTGGCTATCATCAGTTGAAGGTTAAGGCGGATGATATACCTAAGATAGCCTTCCAAACCAGGTATGGGCATTATGAATTTTTAGTGATGTCGTTTGGGTTGACCAATGCACCTGCAGCTTTTATGGATTTAATGAACAGAGTATTTAAACCCTATTTAGATCAGTTTGTGGTAGTTTTTATTGATGACATTCTTGTATACTCGAAAAGTAAAGAGCAACACGAAGAGCATCTGAGAATAGTGTTACAGATATTAAGGGAGAAAAAATTGTTTGCTAAATTAAAGAAGTGTGAATTTTGGCTAGAGAGTGTATCATTTTTGGGACATGTGATATCTAAAGATGGGGTGTTTGTTGACCCCAAGAAAATAGAGGTTGTGGTAGAGTGGAATAAACCTACTAGTGTCACTGAAATTCGTAGTTTCTTGGGTGTAGCAAGATATTATAGAAGGTTTGTTGAGGGATTTTTCCAAATTTCTAAGCCTTTGACTCGTTTAACACAAAAAGAGGGTTAAATTTGAGTGGTCTGATGATTATGAGAAAAGTTTCCAGGATCTAAAGAGTCGATTGATGTCTGCTCCAGTGCTTACAGTTCCGTTCAGAGATGAAGGTTTTACCATCTATAATGATGCATTGAAGATGGGCTTGGGTTGTGACTGATGTAGAATGACAAGGTAGTGGCATATGCGTCTAGGAAATTTAAGCCATATGAGCAGAATTATCCCACGCATGATTTGGAGTTGGCTGCAGTGGTGTTTGCGCTGAAAATCTGGAGACACTACTTATATGGGGTAAAATGTGAGATATTCACTGATCATAGAAGTCTGAAGTATATTTTCACTCAAAAAGAATTGAATATGAGGCAAAGGAGATAGTTGAAGCTATTAAAGGACTATGATTTTACTATCAATTATCATCTAGGAAAAGCCGATGCAGTGGCGAATGCCTTGAGTAGAAAGACCCTGAGTAAGTTAGTTAGCTTGATCACTGACCAAAAGAATATCTTGGAGAATTTGCGAAGGTTGAATATCAAGATTAGATGGCATAACCTTGGAGTGTAGTTAGTAAACCTTAGTGTTCAACCCACATTGATTGATAGAATTAAAGATGCTTAGGGAAGCGATCTTTAGTTACAAAAACTTAAGGTTGAAATGGAAATAAGGCTACAGATGGAATTTTGTATGCAGGAAGATGGAACCTTGAGATTTGGAGAGAGGTTGTGTGTGCCTAATGATTTAGAGCTCAAGAGAGAAATCCTGAGAGAAACTCACGATTCGGGGTATATTGTACATCTAGGGAGCACTAAAATATGTAAAGACTTGAAGAGGAACTTTTTGTGGAATAATATGAAGAGGGAAATTGTTCAGTATGTTGCTCAATATTTGGTATGTCAACAAGTGAAAGTTGAACATCAAAGACCTGCAGGTAAGTTACAACCCCTTCCTATTTCTGAATGGAAGTGGGAACATATTGTCATGGATTTTGTGATAGGGTTGCCTAAAACCCAAGGTGGTAACAATGCAATTTGGGTTATCGTTGATCAATTGACCAGATCTGCTCAATTTCTAGCTATTATGGTGGGGTTCTCCTTAGAGAGGTTTGCAAAATTGTATATTAAGGAGATTGTGAGGTTGCATGGTATTCTGGTGACCATAGTGTCTGACAGAGATAGCAGATTTGTATCTATGTTTTGGAGGAGTCTGCATACAGCTTTGGGTACTAAGTTGAATTTTAGCATTGCATTTCATCCTCAGACTGATGGATAGTTAGAGAGAACTATTCAGACCCTGGAAGACATGTTGAGGGCTTTTGTTATTGATCTTGGAGGTTCTTGGGATGAGCATTTGGCCTTAATGGAATTCTCTTACAGTAACAGTTGTCATGCGAGCATTCAGATCGAACCATATGAAGCTTTATGTGGACGAAAGTGTAGATCACCTATTTGTTGGGATGATGTGGGCGAAAGGAAGTTGTTAGGGCCTAAGATTGCGCAACAAGCAGTGGATAAGATCAATCTTACTAGAGAGTGACTTCGCACGGCACAGAGTAGACAGAAAATTTATGCAGATAACATGAGACGCAATTGGATGTTTGGGGTTGGAGACCATGTATTCCTTAAGGCGTCTCCTATGAAAGGAGTAACGAGGTTTGGTGTTCGTGGTAAATTGAGTCCTAGATTTGTTGGGCCATTTGAGGCTTTAGATCGAATTGAAGCGGTAGCTTACAGACTTGCCCTACCACCTTCACTAGCTAGAGTTCATAATGTCTTTCATGTCTCGATGTTAAGGAAGTATATATGGAATGCTGTTTTGATCTGTCAACTAGTTTTGGTCTGTTTGTTTCATTATGTTATTGTTGTTTGGTAGTTTTCGATTGTTTGGTCTCAGGTTTGGATAGCTTTTTATTGGGTGAGGTTGTTTTTGGTATTTGTGGTTGGTTTCTCACCAACTCGTCATGGTGTGCTAGCATATGATTGGGCAGTCTTATTGGTGCCAACCTAGTTGGGATTGATTGGGTTCGCTGTGATACTTTTTGCACTCATCCTCCTCTTTCTTTTATTGATGTATAGTTTTCTATTTCATCAATAAAGTTCCTTTTCTTTGCTGATAAAAAAAAAAAAGGAAATATATACCGGATCCTAGTCATGTGATTGATCATGCACCGTTGCAATTTAAAGGGGATTTGACATATGAGGAACACCCTATACAAATTGTTGAAAGAAAGGAAAGTTTTGAGCCATCGAGTCATTCACTACGTTAAGGTTCAATGACGCAATCATTTGGAAAGAGAAGTTACTTGGGAACTTGAGGATAAAATGAGACTAAAGTATCTACAACTTTTTGAGACTCCAGGTATGTCAAATTTCGAGGACGAAATTTCTTTTAAGTGGGGAAGAATGTAAAACCCAAGTTATGTGTAGAATAATTTTATGGGATAGATTAGTAATTAAATTAATTTATATGGGTCATTTAGTAATATCAAGGAAATAGTCATGAGATGGTATTATAATTTCTATAACTTAGATGGGTAATTTTGCAATTTTGAGAAACTAGGTTATTAAGCCAACATCTTGGCTTTAAGTCTGCAGAAAACAGAGGCCTTGTGAATCGTTTTTGGAGGCTGCTGCTCAAGGGTTTGAAAGTAAAAAAAAAAAAAAGGAAAAAAGAAAAAAGAAAAAGTGGGAAGATTCATAGAGTGGTGATTTTGATCTAATCATCTCTTAGAGGTAAGATTTATTTTATTGTATACCTATTTGTAAATTTAGTTTTAATATATCAATAGATGATTTGTATGGGCATATATGATTAAATAATTATATTGATGTAGTCCATGTTGGGGGTGTCAATTTCACCAGACTTTAGAGTGTATTTTTGCATTCCGTTTGGGTGGTTTGTATTTTGGGATTGATATGTGATGGGTTTAGTTTAATGGTGGTGTGTTTGTGGGATACAAGATTGACCGCAAGCAGATACAAATTTATACATGTTTATAAATAGCAATAGAATAATGTAAGTTTTGAAAAAAATTGTCCAAGCCATAGTGGCTCTGTTTCGGTGCTGGGGTTTGGAAACTACTGATAGACTATAGGATTAGCTTATTCTTTTATAAAGAAAATAATGATGGATGCATCATGGCGATCAATAATAATTGTTTATGTGGTGTAATACTTTATTAGGTTTGTGAGATTGAGGTGGATTTTGGTAATTTGAGATTAGCTTGGGAAATATTATTTTAGTTGTTTGAGGTAAGTAACTCTCTATCATTGTTGGTTCATTTTTATTCCTATTGAATCGTTTAAAATTATATATATTTATTTATAGCCTTCCTGTTCTCTTAAAATAAAATATGGGTCAAGTATAAAACAACATTGAATATTGTTATGAAAATTATTTGAATATTTTGTGAAACTATTCTGAAAATTGTACCAAATGTTTATTCTGAAAATATCATATATTTTATTTAAAAGTTGTGTATTGTTTGAATTTTGAACATTACTCTAGTCTGATTATGATTTGGACCCTAGCCAATGGAGGTTATTTATTGGCACAAAAACTCATTTTTTTGGGACTTTACCATCGGCCTATGTGTGGTTTTGGGCCTTGTCACGGGCTAAGAGACCGTAGACACCAAGACTTGGGTTTGTGAATCGCATCATTGAACCATCTAAATATTGAACCATCGATTTGAACAACGAAATTTCTTCAAATTATCTCATTGTCTTTTCAATTAGAATGTATTGCTACACTGTCTATTTTCAACTATGAAACCATCTTGCAAAATAATTGTTTATTTATTGAATTGTAACAAAAATATATTTATTGGTTATCGACTATTTTTTTGTATACTTGATCCAGCTAGCAGTGATGGTTGGTTATTTAGTGGGCTGTCTAGCTTACCCTTATTTTATTTTATTCAGATTATGAGGAGTAGAGCTGCACGGGGTTTTTACTTGTGGAAGTGTTGAGAGTAGGACTATGATTTAAGTACTTGGATTATTATTTTGTTAGTGGATTATATTAGTGGACTTGGTGGACAATTTCATACGATAAGAATTATTTATTTTTTTATGGATTTTGGCATTATGATGATTTAGGATTTAATTTGAGTATTTTACATTGTTGGTTTATGTGATTGGACTCTTAGCCTTGCATGCTCACTTAGATGAGTGTGCGGTGTTGTCATGGAGCTTGGGTCTTGACAAGGATCATCAATCCCCACATCAATCTCATTATAGCATATTCGGTTGTATCAAAGTGTACTCTTCAATTATTACATCCATTAATTTCTTTTTAAAATCAAAATATATTTTGTATTTCCTTCATAATCTCGACATCAAACACCAACACAAAACGTTAAAATTTTCTTTTTCCCGTTTTCTTGGGAACCAAACAAAGTAATAAAAAATCAGAGATCTTAAATAGATTTGAAAAATCAGAGATCTGAATTCATATAAAACAAATGCATATATAATAAAAACTTATAGATTTGAGTTCGAGTAGTTTAGCAAGACAAAAAGAAGCGACCGATTGAGCTAGATTTGCAACAAAACAGAGCAGTATAACAGACATGCAAGATATTAGTTCCAATGTATACATTGTTCAACCAAAAAAAAATAAAATAAATAAATAAAAGAAGGCCTAAATGAGCTTCAAAATCTGGATTGACGAAAGGACCAAAATCGAAAGAGAGGAGAACTGAAATTGGAAGAGAAGCGCAAATTTGGAGAACAAGTTCTGAGATTGACAGATTTGAAATCGAGCGAGAGAGAGTGAGAGTGAGGCTTCAAATTGAGGGTTTCTGAGTGAAAATATGTGATTCATATAGTTTTAAATCGAAGGTTTTTGAGTTTTGGAAGAAAGAGAGTTTGAGTTGTGGAATAGTGAGAGTGAGAGAGAGACGTTTTGAGAGAGATGGAGTTTTGAACGGTGTCAACAAATTGACCCAAAATGGTGTCGTTTATTGAGATCAGAGACAACATTTTCAAAAATGTTGTATTTAACGAATCTATAATGGCATTTCCATAAACACCATAAAAGAAACGTTGCAATATCTAACTTTTCCTGTAGTGTGCATCAATGCTTGCAAAAAATATATATGATAAACTTAAAGGAAGAAAAAGAAGAAAAAAAACTCCCACACAAATAAAATTAGAAGAAGAGGAAGACAAAAACAGTGTGAATATCACCAAACTTAAAATAAATAAGTGAAAACTCATCTTGAAAAGAACTCTATCAAGAAATCACTTTTAAAAAATTAAAATAAATCTAGAAGCATAATTTACCAATTCCTTCATCTCGTCAGGGATTGTTCCTCTTAATAATGCACTGGAATTCTCTTTAACTACATTGTACACTATAAAAATCAATTATCAAAGCAACTCCAAATATACTTAATTTAATGAAATATTTGGTTTATTAGAATGAGATGCAATGTTATAGTCATTCCTAAAGCTCTACATTAGAATGACCATTCCCTTATAATAATGAATGATGATTCTAGTTACAATGTATTTTTATTTTTTTTTTCTTAGTCAACCAAATATGGGAATGGATATTATAATGGAATGATCATTTTATTCCAATGAACCAAATACTCCCTAAAAGTTTAGCTAGAAAGAAAAGAGAATTTAAAAAAGAAAATGGAACAGATATCGACTTAAGAAAAGGGAAATACATATGAATAGTGATAACAAAGAAAATAAATAGCACCAAAATCACAAATGATCAAAATATATTTCTCAACTATTACAAACTAAATCGATAAACTACAAACTAAACACTAAACCCTAAAACAAACTATGAATTTAACCAAAGCCAGATAAATCCAAATCAAAACCTTAAAAGCAACAGTGGCTCCTTTGATAATGTGAAGGCCTAATCTATATAAAAATTAGCACAACATGAATTTAAACAGGAAAGCCAAAAAGCAACCAAATATGAGTCTAAAAAATTGTACAGACCTAACAACATGATCTTACATCCCCAAATGAAAAACAAACAAAAACAAAGAACATAAACTAAAATTAACAAATAGATTGTAAAACTTAACACAACACAACTATAAAAAAGAAGATTAATGGAAAGGAATTGCAAAGGTATATACTTATAGCGATATATATGAATTTAGAAAAGAGATAGAAGATTTCAAACAAAAAGGATTAATTAGAGATAGTAATAGTCCACATAGTAGTCTAACTTTTATAGTTAGAAATCATGCTGAAATTAAAAGAGAAAAAGTTAGAATGATAATAAATTACAAAAAAAATTAAATGATAATATTAAGAGAGATAGTTATTTTATTCCAAATAAGCAAGTCCTTTTGAATAAAATACAGAGTGCTTCCTGATTCTCCAAAATGGACTGTAAAAGTGGATACTAGTTAATCAAAATGGATAAAGAAAGTATACCACTAACAGTTTTAGTGCACCGCAAGGGTATTATGATTGGCTTGTAATGCCATTTAAATTAAAAAATGCACCTCAAATATTCTAAAAAATAATGGATAGCATATTTAAAGAATTAAATAACATTTGTCTTGTATAAATGAATAATATTTTAATATTCTCTAGATCTATAACAAAATATAGAATGGATATCAAAATAATAACAGAAAAATGTGAAGAACATAGAATAGTTTTGGGTGAAAAGAAATGTGTGTATTTGCAAAAGGAAATAGAATTTTTAGGACTTGAAATCAAGGCAGGGTCAATAAAAATGCAAAGTGATGTTCTCAAAAAAATTAATAAATTTCCGAATACAATAATGGATAGAAAACAATTAAAAAGATTTTTTAGGATGTTTGACTTTTGTCTCGGATTTTATAAAAGATTTAGCTAAAATAAGAAAGTCATTCCAAAAGAAATTAAAAAAGAATGAGGGTTGGACTTGGAATTCAGCCAACTCCGCATTAGTAAAATTCTTAAAAGAAAAATATAAAAATTTGCCTACCCTAACTCTTCCCAATGAAACTGATGAGCTAGTACTAGAAACAGATACAGATAACAATCACTAGAGCGCAATATTAAAAATAAAATAAAATAATCAAATATGTAGGTATTGTAGTGAAAGTTTTAGTCAAGTTGAATGCAATTATGCCACCATGGAAAGGTAATTATTAGCCATCATAAAAGGAATAGAAATTTTTTTAAATATTTTTGGCTCCAAAACCATTTTTAATAAGAACTTATTGTTAGGCTTCGTGAATAAGAATTTATCTAACATGTAAGCTCAATGAAGGCTTTTACGATAACAACTCTAGTTAAAACAATTTACCTTTAATATAGAACATATTACACTACAACAAAAAAGGCCTTTGGTGATAGACTGATTTTGCCTCCAAACATCAAATTTTCATCACTAAAGTGATTCGTGACGAAAAAATTTTGCCACCACGTTCGTCGTCTATTTGTTTTCGCAAAAAGTACCTAGTGACGAAAAATCATTTTGTCGCCTATTCTTCATTTTTGGCGACAAAAATTTTCATCTCCAAATGTTGAATTTTTCGTCCTCTATAACATCCATTTTGTCACAAAATCTTAAGATAGAGGTTTTAGTGATGAAATTTATCCTCACCAATGATATAGATTAAGGTGGCAAAACAATTCGTCACTAAAATGAGCACAAAACAAAATTCTTCAATGACAAAACAATTTTGTCGCCAAATATTTAAAGTTAGTGACAAAATATTCAGCAAATGTGACGAAATTATTTGTTGGAACTATATCATTAGTGACAAAATAATTCGTCAAGAAAAGTTGTTTGAAAACTAATAGAGACAATTTTTTATTTCGTCGCTAATAATAATTCACATTTTTTAAAATGGGGGGTAATATTTTAAATTTTAATTTTTTTATACTAAAAATTCCCTGCACATTTTAATAACATGTTTAATAAAATATCTATTACATATTAATACAAAAACTTGTTTATTTTCATAAACACCACAATCGAAATATGTCTCACAATATCCACAAAAATACAATATCAATTGCGGATTACAAAACATGTCTCCTAATATGCACGGAAAACACATCTCTTAATATGCACAAAAATATAATATCAAGTACAGATTACCAAACATGTCTCCTAATATATACAAAAATGTAAACTTTATAACGTAACCAAAATACATATAAGGTAATATTAACAAAAACACAAAATGAGCAAACTTCTGCTCTCCAGATTACCAAACACGTCCATCTCTAATCTCCAATCTGCAACAAAACAAAACCAAAAAAAAAAAAAGAAGAGGAAGACAATTACTACTTATCGATAAAATATACAATTTAACATTTTTCGAAAAGTTCATTTTTTGACTTAATTTCAAACTAGGAGTCCCGTGCTAGTTCAATAAGTGTCTATAACTTACATTGGTCCCTCCTGAGGTGTTCGGGGTGTTTCCCGGGCCTTCTCATGGTTGTTTCACGATTTTGGCCCCCAATGGCCTATTTTCAAGCCCAAGTGTTGGAAAAAGTGCATTTTTCAACTTAGTTTTCAAACCGGGAGTCCCCGTGCTAGTTCCATAAGCTTCCACAACTTATATTAATCCCTTCATAGGTGTTTGGGGTGTTCCCCGGGCCTTCTCGTTGCTGTTTCATGATTTTGGCCTTTGATGGCCTATTTTCAAGTCTAAGTGTTGGAAAAATGCATTTTTCTACTTCGTTTTCAAACAGGGAGTCCCGTGCTAGTTCCGTAAGTTTCCACAACTTACATCAGTCCCTCCTGAGGTATTCGAGGTGTTCATCGGGCCTTCTCGTGGCTGTTTCACGATTTTGGAGCCTGATGACATATTTTCAACCCTAAGTGTTGAAAAAGTGCATTTTTCTACTTAGTTTGCAAACAGGGAGTCCCATGCTAGTTTCGTAAGTTTCCACAACTTACATTGGTCTCTCTCGAGTTGTTTGAGGTGTTCCCCTGGCCTACTCGTGGCTGTTTTACGATTTTGGCTTCCCGATGGCCTATTTTCAAGCTTAAGTGTTGGAAAAGTGCATTTTTCTACTTAGTTTTCAAACTGGGAATCCAGTGCTAGTTTCGTAAGTTTTTACAAGTTACATTGGTTCCTCCCGAGGTGTTCAGGGTGTTCCTGTGGCCTTCTTGTGGGTGTTTCACGATTTTGGCCCCCGATGGCCTATTTTTAAGCCTAAGTGTTAGAAAAGTGCATTTTTTTACTTAGTTTTCAAACTGGGAGTCCCGTGCTAGTTCCACAAGTTTCCACAAGTTACATTGGTCCCTCCTGAGGTGTTTGGGGTGTTCCCATGACCTTCTCATGGGTGTTTCACGATTTTGGCACCCGATGGCCTATTTTTAAGCCTAAGTATTGGAAAAGTACATTTTTCTACTTGGTTTTCAAATCGCAATACTTTCTCTACAGCTTAACTTCATGCATAAACACCACATTCAGAAGTTCAGTGATCCCAAGTTTTCAACAAAATCTTCAATCCAAGGGGACTTAAAAGAATCTAAAAACAGAAATGCGTTTGAATGTTGATGAGAACACCTTAACTACACTAATAATTTTGGAACATAAAATTCACATAAAGATGAAGCTACACACTATAAATTCCATTTTTAACAGAACCCAGTGAATTCAAATTCAAACATTTCTTGCTTTATCTATGTTATTATTATCATTCAAGTCATAAGAAGAGAACTCATACAATCGTTTATGAAAACAACTAGTATCAACACAAAACATCATTTGTTAGGAAATTCTTCAAAATTAGTAGCGTTCGTTTATTACCTTCATGAAGATTTCAATATCAGGATTAGGTTTAATATTTGCTTCTTTCTCTCTCCTTTGTAACTCTGCTAATATATCTGCAAATGTTTGAAAAGAATAATTAACATACTTAACCTGTAACAAGTCATCGGTGCGCATGGTTTGAGCATATGTAAACAAAAGAAAATAAAACTAAACCAATCTTTTTATCAACCATAATGGGATTTGACCCCTTGGCATCTCGTTGAAAATGCCAAGGTTTCTCTCACTGTCATTTCCACAATATGAAGATCATGCTGACTATTATATGCAGCAGTTCTCTACAGTACAAACTTATGCATTTCATGGCCATTCATTAACACAATAACCCCATAAAAAGTTCTAAAAAAAATAAATCGAAATGAGAAAGACATAGTGTAGGAAATGTTAATACCATTCCAGCTTTCCCAAAATTTCCTTCTCCATGAGAAGAATCTGTTACCTAACATAAGCATTGTCTGATATGAAAATGAAGTCATTAATTAACCCACAAAAATCCTAAAATTAAAAAAAGATTGCACTTGCAATTTTAGTGAAGCCAATAGACTTTTAGATCAAACATGAATTACAGAAGATGAGAAAGAACAAAACACTACTTACCTCTGGTGTTCAAATTTGATTTTCAAATTTCATGTTTGGTTTGATTTCAAATTATACTAAAACATGAAAACACAATATAAAAGTAGAGAAGGGTAAATTCAAAATATATACCTTATATATGAACTTATAAATTAATGAATTGTAAACCTACTTATTGTAATAATATTTGGAGGATTCAACCTGAAGCATCATACCAAACATGAGGAGCTTTGGGCATAATTAGAAGCATAACAATAGCAACTTCACACAGCTTATGAAGCACAAAGTGCTTTCTAGTCCTGTCATAAGATGTATACATCAATCATACTAATATTTTAATTTCTAAAAGATTAAAAACTAAAATAAAATGATTCAAGAACCATATTTTCTCATGAATTTTCTTCACGAACCATCGTGGAACTAAAAAAATTGTGATGCCAACACTTTGAATAATAAAATATATAATCATACTTATTTGGAAGGTATGATTAAAAATAAGTATTATCTCACTCAATTAAATTATAAGTTTTCATAATTTACATTAGTTCCTCTCGAGGTGTTCATGTTGTTTTCCGGGCCTTGTTGTTCAAATTTCACTATTTTGTCCCTCAATGGCCTATTTTCAAGCTTAAGTATTGGAAAAATTCATAATTCAAAGTAGTTTTCAAACTAAAAGTCACGTGTTTGCTCCAATGGGGAGCCACGTCTATTGTCACTCAGCCCTCAACAAAAACCAAAGCAATACATAAGCTAAAACCCATCAACCCACAACATATACACAAATTGCAGCAGCATATACATAGCTACAGCATGTACTCACTTCACTCAACAGAGCAGCAAACCAGACCTGCCCAAGGTTCTAAAAGAAATCGTTGAAAATGCCAAGGTTTCTCTCACAGTCATTTCCTTCTCAATATCATATGTTCCAAATCAATAATGAGGTGAACTGAATTCAATCTATAAGCTTGAGGAAGTGGGAATTTTTAGAAGAAGAAGAAGAAGAATCATAGTAGAAATTTTGTTAGCTAAAAGTTTTCCTTGATAGAAGAAAATCAGTTTTGTTTGCTCCATCCATGTATCATTCCTCAATTTATGTTGTTCTGCAAACCAAACAATACAAAGAAATGTATAAACATAAGTAATCTATCTATGACTAACACATGCATAATACATGCGTGCTTATTCAGAAATCTACACTATGAATAAATATGTAAAACACATTTCAAATGATATGACTTTACATAAAACACATTTCAAGTTCTTTGTTTACCCATGATTTTGTCAGCAATGAAATAGAAATAAAAAATCAGCAATGCAGCTTTTATAGAGTCAAACAAAAAGTCCAAATAATCTAGGTGGTCAAGTAGGAGTGAGATTTGATGATTTTTCTTCTTCAACATTCTTAAAATAGAAAGTAGTTGCATCATTGTGAAAAAAAAAAAAAAGAGCATTAAACATATGAATTAAAATTGGAGTATTAACATTGACCGTTACTTTGATCCTTATATAAAATAACATCTAATTGTAAACTATATTAATTTAAAAAGTGTTATCAGATTGTGCATTTATGCATAACTGCTTCAGAAGAGCTCATTGACATAACCACTATGTATTAAAATGAACAGTAAGCAAATTAACATGTTAGATGGATTCCAATAATGTCAAAGTTAAAAAAATAAAAAATAATAAAAAATAAAAAAAGAATAAAATCAACACATGAAATAATTAGAGGAATGAGATACAATCCTAATAGAACTACATAGGAGTGAAGAAGTGATGAGGAGAGGGAATTTAGCTAATCTATGCAAGTCTATTTTGCTTTGCAAGAGAGAAGATGGAGTGGTGTTTGTTTTTGTTGATAGAAAAGAGAGATCCCTTGTCTTTGTTGAGCAGATGCTCCCATTTGGTGTTTTTCAAAAATTTGATGGTATGCAATTACCAAGCTCTCGTAAATTCATATTTCTCCCAAAATGAAAGAAAAGATAGGCAATCTATCTTTTCAGAGTTATCGACCAAATAAACAAGAACATAGGAGTTTGTTGCCATTTCCCTTCCAATATTTTTCGATTGGAGCTTCCCTCATTCCTTTCATCAAGTATAATGATGTGAATCGGGCTTTGAATTACCCAAGCAAAAGGGTATAAGATAGTGACTGACCCTTACCAACTTTAGTACGTGTGAAGCTTCCAAAATATTACAACACATACAAACAATATTTGTTGATTCACTTAGGAATGGAGCGGTATGTATAGTGAGATCAAAAGCCAAAAAATCAAAAACCAAAGAATTAAGAAATTACTAATGATAAAGGGTTTTAGCAGACACAATGTGGTCATCAATAAAAGGTCTTAGCAATATTGCCAATTTTATTTTAATCAATAATAACCACAGTGATATTGATGGATTTGACTGGAACAAAATGACAACCAACACCAATTAAAACTACTCAGCTAGCACATATACATAGAACCACACATCTTTAAATGGGAAAAATATGGATTAACTGAGAATTGAAATAAAAAAAAATAGCTTAAAGTTTATTTTAAAATTTTAATTAAAGTAGTCTACATGTTGTCTTGAGTCTGACTAAACCTAAAAAACAAAAAATATAATTCAATAAATAATGGACTAAAACAACTAAAATTTTATTAAAAAGGTTGTTTAAAAATCTACTTGTTTCTTTAGAGCAACTGTAGTAGAATTAGAAGAAAAAGGATGCTGTTGGTAAGACATGATGGTTCATTATTCATCACAGCCTTAGGCTAAATGCAAATATGTCTAATCTATGATTCAAACAAAGGGTAAAAATGCAAAACCCATCTCAATATTGATACAAGTAGGATGTACAAAAAAATCAACCTCGAGGAGGAGATGGTGGGGGAGACTGCAAAGGTTTAATCCTTTTGGTTTTGAGTAGAATAGAGAATCTACCAACAGATATAGCTAAATCTGCACCAAATTTCAACAGCACATCTATAGAATATAGACACCTAATCTCCAAATCAAATTAGATTTTTTAACATTAATTTCCAAGTAACTTGAATGAGGTTTTTAACTTTCAAATAATTTCTTATGCAAGTCTAGTGTGAACCAAACTCAACTTCATACTAATTTTGCTCAATCATATTTTTTTAAACACCAACTTACGAACTAAACCAAATGAGCCATCCCTAGATCAACCAAAAGAATCTTGCTTATCTATATCAACCTCACAAATCAATAGCAAAGCTGAGAAAGTCAAAAATATTGACTTAAAGTTATTCGAGGATTAGGAAGAATAACATTAAGATGTCCATACTCGATCATTAACTTCGATATTCCAAATGCAAACAAATCCTCAAAACTTTTTTTGGACTTGCATAAAAGTAACAAACCAGAGTGAAAATACAGTTTATATGTGCAATTAGTATTCATGTCTAATAAATAGCATACCCTTTGAAGCCTGTTGATAGAATAATTGGATTCATTTAGACAATACAACAAACAATTCACTTACATATTGAAGACAAGGCCATTTTCAAGCAAAGAAAGTTCTCATCGAAGTAGAGGAGGATTTGGCCAAAGTATAAGTGAATATACTACTGACCTTGGCACATTGCCTTTGTGTTGAACCTCTCATCCTAAAATCGACATAATGCATTTTGAAAAGCTACAATATGAAATACTTGAAAGAAAACATTGAAAAGTTGCAGAAATTAAAAAAAAAAAAAAAAAAAAAAACACATTAAAAGGCTACATATTTGATTTGTAGTTTTGTACACATCACTGATTTCTTCAATTGGAATAGCTACTATTATAACTTGGTTTATTGTGTCAATATCAATCCCAAAGGAAAATACCAAAAAACACAAATCCAAAAAAAACACCATATAAAATTAACAAAAGCAGAAGTGAATAGAAATGGAAAAAACATCTGAATAGGAAAGATAATAGTTAAAACCATAGGAGTTCACAAACTTCAAAAGAAAACAAAATAAAAATGTGGTTAAGATTCACAAAAATAAAAAGAAAATAGCTTTTAGCTCAAATATGACATGCTCTGAACTTGACCCCTGCAAATAAATCAAAAAAAAAAAAAAAAAAAGCCTAAAAACCAGAGTTTCACCTCGTGCAAATAGTTTTAAAAAAAAATGAAAACCAACGAAAATCCAAAACAAATCCTGCCATTTGAAGAAC
The DNA here is from genome assembly GCA_036172215.1 of Camellia granthamiana. Classification (NCBI taxonomy): domain Eukaryota; kingdom Viridiplantae; phylum Streptophyta; class Magnoliopsida; order Ericales; family Theaceae; genus Camellia; species Camellia granthamiana. Next base: position 94,592,231 of record CM069911.1, on the reverse strand, counting down.
TGGGAGTCTAATTACTTTAGCAATATCAAAATCAGGCAAAGAGGGCAAGAGAAGAGAAGAGAAGAGAAGAGCACACCTTACAAAAAATAATGGAGCAATCTTGAAGTCGAGAATACAGAAGCCAGTAAAAGAAAAATCTAAAAGACCGATGTATAGTCATAGTTCTTCTACGTTGAGCTAAAAGAGAAACATTAACTATTTCAATATCAAATTCTCTCAAATTAAAAAAGCACGGAGTTACAAAGAATCAAATTATTAAAATAAAAAAAGAAAACCGATCTCAGCCTAGAATTGGTAAATTATAGCGAAAGTACCTCGTGCGATTCTGTTGGTGAAGTTGTCGGAAGAGTTCATCTTCAAGGGAGATCTTCCTTGTACCCCCATCTTCAATCGGGATCCTAAAGCCATGATGATGCAGATCTTCGGTCAAGATCTTTTTGGACCTCATCTTTCGTGGGTTTTGATTCGAAATAGAAGTGGTAATGGGTCTCACTGTTAATAAAGCTGGCGATCTCACCGTCGTCTAGGTCATTATCCTCGCCAAAGAGAGGAAGAGTGTAAAATGACGGAGACATGCTTTGCTCTTTCTGTTCCAAACAAAGGTAGTGGCCATGTGATGAACACTTTAATATGACAGGCAAAGTTGGGCCATGAAATTACAAAATAGTCCAAAATAATTACTAAGAAAATCAATACATGAGATGGCTTGGAAAATTCAACAAATGAAAGGGGCAAAAGGGGAAATTGAAAAAGAAAGCCACAAATACTGTAGCACAATGAACTCCCTCTTAT
>CM069911.1:94372239-94591239 GCA_036172215.1 Camellia granthamiana | reverse complement strand
AACGAAGGCAGTAATATTATAAATTTAAAGTTAATTATTTAAAAATTATCTAAAATTATTTTCTGATGATTCAAATTTATTTTATATTTCTGCGTTACATAAATTCAAGCCACACAATTTGCATTGGGGATAAATTTGAGAAACGGTTCATAGTCTTCTCTGGGTCATCGTCTCCGCCAACTGAATGAGAGAAGAGAGAGAACCATGGAAGCTCTGCTTAGGCTTCGACTAGCCCTAGTGTTCTCAGTCGTGGTTCACTTCTCTCTCCTAGCCAAATCTTCTTCTTTCTCCTCGCAGGAGTTTCAGATCGTCAATGTCGAAAGCAGAGTAAGCTCTCTCAATTCATCAAATTTGTCTCTCATCTATCTATCTATATATATATCGCATCAGAATGAGTTCCTGTAGCAAATTGAGCCACATTTCTTACACCTTAGGCTTGGTCTTTTAGATAGTATGATGGAATTTGGCTTTGTTTGTTTCTGAAATAAAACCCTCCAGGTTTGTTTGGCCGCTAAGAAAATGGAGGAAAAGAAAAGAAACTGAATTTGTTTATCTTATGTAGTCTAAATTTCTCATTTTTCCCAGTGATAGGTCGTTGAACACACCAAAATTAAATACTAAACTATACCAAATTCTATTAGAATAATGGCAAGTCCAGGTATCGATCCACATGGACTATTGTGAAATTAAACTAATTTAATTGCCAAATTCCTAAATTAATTTTGATAAAAAGATTGGTTGTTTATAACCTAATTTAAAAACAAATATATTAAACTAAGGAATTAAATTATCAAGAATAATTGAAATTGGGTTTACTGAATTGGGAAAAAATCCTAGGGTAGAGAATTCACCACTAACCACATAATTAGGGTTTCCAATTGAAATCAATTATGCTATGGTTTGAACGGATTAATGTTTCGCAACTACAAGCTCGAAGCATTTGACAAGAAGATCATCATATTCAATGTACGAGCACGAACCATCTCAAGTAATACGAATCGTTCACTCTAAACTAAGGTAGTGATACGACTCGTTCCTCGTAGCATGGTTCGTCTCATACCTTGAATGTGAAGGAAAAGAAAACACATGTATGGATAACATTCAACAATCACAGAAAGTCAAATATTCGAAGAGATAATGAAAAATATATAAAAGAAACTTCTAAATCACCATACAAATGTTCAAACCTTTACATAATTAAAAATCAAAAAGAAAACAAAATAATTACATGGCTAGGGTTTCATCAAAACCCTAGAAAAGAAGACTAGCCACTCATGGATGAGTGGAAGGAGGTAGATGGAGAAGAAACCACCATAGGAGACATCCTTACAGCTTTTGTTTTCCTTCCCTTCCAAACCCTAGACTCTCCCTTTAGGTCAAAACAATTTCAGAACCCTAGAAAAGCCTTTTCATTTTCTTTTTATACTTCTACTCACTTCCAAACAGGTTTAAAACATCAGTTTGACTTTTTCTTCTACTCACTTCCAAACAGGTTTAAAACATCAGTTTGACTTTTTCAGAAAAAGTCAACTCTGTCCAAATTTTGTCTTTTTGCCCATTTTATGCTCCGATAATGTACAACCTGATTGACATTCAACACACATAAAATATACGGTTTGACCAGCAAGTGAAGTTAAGAGATTCTAATTAACGGCCTCAATGATGTACATTTCGGCCTTAATCATATCCCCCAACTTACTACTTGCTAGTCCTCAAGCAAGTAAAATAAAATAAAATAAAACAAAATCTATCTATTTCCTCTTTCGTGGGAAAACGGTTGCATTTAGCATATGTAACAAGCCTTTAAACCACAAGGTTACCCCAAGTGAACGAGTAAAGTCTCGTGAGGGTTTCTAGAAATGATGCCCACAAACATTAACATATTTATATATACTCAACAACAAATGACCACACTACTCCACCTAACAATCAACTTATATACTACTACAATGTGATATTGAGACATCATGAGTCATTAAAGACACAATGGACAAACATGAAGGAACCTATTGAGTCAAAACCACAATTCAGTTAATACAAAAGTAAAGTTCCCTATACTTGTGCATGCTAGTAGACAAGTCATGAGTACCCTCGGTGTAAAGTGCAATCTCCATATTAGTTAACTATCTACTATAATAGTCCAGTGTAACTCATAATAACACCCAACATATACAGAAAAACTAACCTGTTGCAGCCAAGATTTTCCAAAGTTGTTTTTTTTTTTTTTTTTTAAATGACTGTGCAATGTCCTGATCCATTAAGCTTTCTAATCAACCCATGTAACAAGCATTAGGCCAATGACTCCCAAATCAGACGGTTTTAGGGCACTAGATGTAAAGACACCCCTACGGGCTTAATAACTCGAGTTGAAAAGGTTACGAATCCGAACAAGTCATTCTTCTTATTTTTCCTTAACTGTGCAATGTCCAAGTCCCTTAAGCTTTCTAATTAACCCATGTAGCAAGTTTTGGACCAATGACTCCCAAACCAGACGGTTTTAGGGCATTAGATGTAAAGACACCCCTACGGGCTTAATAACTCGAGTTAAAAAGGCTACGAACCCAAACAAGTCAAGTGTTTTTTTTTTTTTTTTTTTTTTTTTTTTTTTTAAAGAATCTTGGCTCCTCATTTATTTTTTTTTCTGCAACTCTAGCTATTATCAATGATGTACACCAGAGATTATAATAAAAAGATCACCACTATGATAGTGTGTTAATGTGAATTAAGGCATACTCATGACAAGTGTACTAAAATCACAAACACAAATAACTCTCCTCGTGCAAACATCACATGTAAGTATCTACCCAATAAATCATTTTCATACAAGTCTACTATGATCTCCAAATAACATATGCAAATATCATCACCCTACTAGCAAAAAGTCACATCAGGTGAAGTAATGCAATCAAGTGAAACAGGTATAAGCATGAATTATGAGCCAAATAGGAAAGCACAAAAGAAAATATAACCCCTCTCATCCCCCAACTTGAATATGACATTGTCCTCAATGAAAAAGTAAAGAGAAATGAGAGAATATTACCAGAATTGAGGGTGCACATCTAGGTAGGCCGAGAGTAACATATAAATTTTTTTTTTTTTTGAAGAAAAGAAAGAATTAAATAAATGAATAAAAATGACATTAAATTAAAGTAACTAAACTATAAAATAAACTAAACTAAACTATAAAATAATTAAACTACAAAAGAGACTAAAGTATAGAATAAAATAATCTAAACTAACCGAGTTTTTTTTTTTTTTTATTATAGTTATATATATGCATATATTTTTAAATAGAAGAGAAGAAAATTAAATTAAATTAAATAAAATAAAAACTAAACTACTTATTAATTAAATGAACAATTACAGTATAGAAGAAAAATAAAAATAACATCACTAACTACACAAGTATAATAAAAATTAAAAAAAAACAAAATCCACTAACTAATTAAACTAAACAGAATCACTACGAATCAATTTAAACTAAACAAATAAAAAAAAAAAACTAAATTAAGATTATTGTTAGCAACCATGATTTCTGAGAGTTTTTTTTTTTTTTTGCAAAATAGAAAATAGAAAATTAAAATAAAATAAATAAATAAAATTCGAATTTTTTTTAATAACAAATTATAAATAAAATAATTGTATATTTATTTATTTATTTTTAAAATTTATTTATGTATTTATTTAAAATTTATTTACTTAAATAAATTAAAAATGAAATTAAAATAATAAAAAAAATAAAACAAAACGTTTGATTTCCGCACTTGGCCGCACCTGCTTTAATAGCAGTGGGCAAGTTTCAATTCTCACAAGTTTCCCGCACGTGCGGGGTCAAGGCTACACGTGCGGCGATTTCAGCTCCTCGTGAATTTTTTTTTTTTTTTTTGAAAATTGGCGTCCCGCACGTGCGGCTTGGTCATGGCGCTCCAGCCCGCACCTGCTTTTAAAGCAAGGGGGCAATTTGTTCAAAGTCAATTTTTTTTTTTTTTTTTTTTTTTGTTTATTTATATCTTATATTTGTATTTGTTTACAATTGAACATGTATAACAACAATTTTTTTTTTTTTTTTTTTTTTTTAACTAACTCTCAGCACCTAACAAAAGGCACCAGAGTTATGGCATAAAGTTGCCACTTCAGAATCTCCCAGATAATAAAACCCAGCGTAGTTTATAACTTTTGGGCTAGTACCGCCCAAAGTATACTTAACCATTTCTACCTTCAATTGACATCCGAAATAAATATAGCACATAAGAATATAACGGAATGCCCACTAAAGGTATAATCTTCACGCGAAAACCATGGGTACTACTTTTCTGCCGAACTGTGTTTGTAACTTTCCCTATTCTTCAACAGGGTGACAGACTAGGTTGATTCGGTATCCAGAATCGAGGCGCATAAAGCTACCTCAACCTATGGGGCTACCATACAGAGTTCAAGTCGAGGTAGTTTTGAAGCAATCTCCACACCCCTGGGTATTTAAACCAGACTCTAGTCTCGGAAATCCCAAACCTTTGTGTTCTAGGCTTTGCCATTCGAACTCTAGTTTCCACCGTCTCAGTTGGTCTCCTAGGAACTCACTACAAACACGGTTAGGTGGCTATACCAGACCGTCAAATGCCGTTCGGGCATGGCTAACACTAAAAGAATTACACCTTTAGAGGATTTAAAGTCTCCTAGACACAAATAAAGCATAACGAAAACAAAGAAAAACAGAATAGCATAGAAGGGAAAGAAAAGAGAATAATGAATCAATCTATCAATCATAGTAAAATAGGTCCATCAAACCCCTGGGTAAAGAAAAATGATCCTTCCTAGTCGAGGAATTTAGTCTCCTATAATCAATGCACACTCGCCACCCAGCAGTGGTTCGTGTGGGGACTAACTCTCCTCCCTCGTTCTCAACAACGGTGATGCCCGATTTCTTGGGCACCACTTGTGTAAGACTAACCCACTTGCTATCTGAGATGGGGTATATGATACTCGTATCCAACAATTTCAAAACCTCCTTAACTGACCCATCAATATCAAAATTTTCAAACCCAAAATGAGCTAGACAAGCCTCTAAAGGGTCCTCTACAAGAATGAAAGGCAAAGCCTCCTCCACAATCTTATCTACAACATCCACTAATAAACACTCCTCTCTTTCATGAGGTTGTTGGGATGCTTGGAAAACATTAAGTTTCACTTGCATGTTGCCAAATGAAACTTCCATAACCCCGGTTTGACAATTGATGCATGCATTGGCCGTAGCCAAGAAAGGTCGACCTAAGATCACCGGGATTTGTTTCTTAGAACTGGCTAGCGGTTCCATATCTAACACCAAAAAGTCAACAGGGAAGTAGAACCTATCAACCTTAACTAGTACATCCTCAATCATGCCACGTGGCACTCTGAGGGACCGGTCAGCCAATTGAAGAGTGACAGTAGTGGGCTTCAACTCGCCAAGCCCAAATTTCTCGTACACAGAGTACGGCAATAAATTGACACTAGCTCCTAAATCTAATAAGGCCCTATCAATGAAATGGTCCCCTATAATGCATGCAATGGTTAGGGCACCCGGGTCCTTAAGCTTAGGAGGTGTGTCATTCAACAAGATGGAGCTTACTTGCTCCGTGAGTAGGACCTTTTGGGACACATGTGTCCTAGATTTACACTTTTGCATACAAAGGTCCTTCAGAAATTTGGCATATGATGGTACTTGCTTAATCGCCTCCAACAGGGGGAGGTTGATTTTTACCTGTTTGAAGACATCCATCATTGCCTCCATAGATGTTGCCTTCTTATTAAAAGGGGACGGTGTATCAAGGCATTGGGGAAAGGGTGCCTTAGGCACATATGGAGTGCTAGGGACTAAGTAATCCCTCTTAAGTGTTTCCCCCTCACCCTTGCTCTCATTAGGTGTACCCCCGTGGTCACCCTTCTTAACTCTAGTTGCATCTGGCGCAACTGATTAAGGCTCTAACTCCCTACCACTCCTCAAAGCAACCACCGCCTGCACTTGCTCATGTTGCTTACCATTCCCACCCGAACTCTTTGCCTCGTATTGTCCCTTAGGGTTGGCCACAGTTTGACTTGGTAATTTTCCCTCCTCTCTCCGATTCATGTTGTTAGCTATTTGACCCAATTAGGTCTCTATCTTGGCAATAGAGTGAGTGTGGCAGTGAACTATCGGTGCTAACCCCTTAAGTTCTGAGAGAACTTCCAACACCTAAGTCTCAAAGGCAGAGTTGCCCTGAGGAACAGGCGGGGGTTGTGGTTGCCGGTACGGTTGTGGGGGTCGATAAGGTTGCGGTGGTTGGTAGGATGATTGGTTGGCAAAATTATTGAAATTCTGCCTTGGTGGTGGAGGATTGTAAGAAGTGCCTTGTGAAGGGGGTCTCCATGAGAAATTAGGGTGATTTCTCCATCCCGGATTATATGTATGGGTCATTACCTGGGTTGGAAAATCCTTGAGCCACATTCACATGCTCTTGGACTAACTCCGAAAATTGTGATGCCGAAGGGCACTCACTCAAGTCATGAGCAGGGCTCGCACATATAACACATGCCTCACAGAATTGGGGTTGATCTTGCTGGATAGGGGCATGTCCCGTAGCTAATAAGTGGTCTATCTTGCGGGATAATGCCTCTACTTGTTGGGCTAACTCTAAGTTTTGCCCGACCTCATAAATGCCTCCTCTTTTCGGGGCTCCAACTACTGGTTGCCAGACTTGCAAGGCTGCGGAGGCATGGTGAAGGGAATTATCACTTAGGTTCTCAAACAATTGCCATGCCTCGGCATCATTTTTAGACATAAATGTCCCACCACATGACGAATCCACCATTTGGCGGTGTGGCTCAGTTAAGCCATAATAGAATGTTTGAACAAGTTGCCAATCAGGCACTTGGTGGTGGGGACACTATTGGAGAAGGTCTCGAAGTCTTTCCCACGTCTCATGGAATTGCTCGCCATCCATTTGAGCAAAGTTTGTGATGGCTCGCCTAAGTTGGTTGGTTTACCTATGGGAAAGTACTTCTCCAAAAACCGTTGCTGTAATTGGTCCCAAGTTGTGATTGAATTAGCAGGTAAAGAATTTAGCCAGTGTTTAGCTTTATCCTTTAACGAGAATGGAAACAATCGCAACATTAAGGCTTCATTTGTGAAATTCTAGATCCTCACTGTCAAGCAAATTTCTAGAAATTTATTCAAATGCTTATAAGGATCATCATGAGTTAGTCCATAGAATGATGGGAGCGTTTGTATGGTGCTGGACTTAATCTTGTAATGAGCAGCAGTGGTGTTGGGCAATTGGATGCATGATGGTGATGTATATGTAGTGGGTGTAAAATAATCCTTAAGGGTTCGGTTAGGCACATTCGGGACATTAGGATCTGCCATCTTTAATGGCTCAATGTATGAATATGAATATTCAATCCTAGGAACACGAGTAGAAGCCCCAAGTCTCCTAAGTGTCCTTTCTAGTTTAAGGTCCAAACACCACAATTCAGGGCGACAAGAACGACGCCCGTGCATACACTACCCACACACACACAACAAGTTCGACTCGGTGCACTAAGTTACGAAAGCAGAATACTAAAAGAGAAATACTCACAGCGGTTTAACGAAAACGCTTTACTCGTCTTGCGGATGCTTGGCGTGTAGACGTTGTCTCCAACCCCCAATTGAGCTTTGACTTTCGTTTTAGCACTTTGGTTCTTTGCTTATGAGTGTTTGCTTCTGTTTACTCACTTTAGTGCTGCGGTTTTTTTTTTTTTAAAAAAGTTTGGCTACGCTCCGCTTGCACTTCAATGATAGCTCCAATTTCAAACGCTCTGCACACTTAGCAACACCAAAAGCATAAAATCCTAAACTAAAAATTAAAATAAGAATGTGACTTTAAATTAACTAATTTCGCCAGAAGTCCCCGGCAACGTCGCCAAAATTTTGATGGGTCGTTGAACACACCAAAATTAAATACTAAACTGTACCAAATTCTATTAGAATAATGGCAAGTCCAGGTATCGATCCACAGGGACTATTGTGAAATTAAACTAATTTAATTGCCAAATTCCTAAATTAATTTTGATAAAAAGATTGGTTGTTTATAACCTAATTTTAAAACGAATATATTAAACTAAGGAATTAAATTATCAAGAATAATTGAAATTGGGTTTACTAAATTGGGGAAAAATCCTAGGGTAGAGAATTCACCACTAACCACATAATTAGGGTTTCCAATTGAAATCAATTATGCTATGGTTTGAACGGATTAATGTTTCGCAACTATAAGCTCGAAGCATTTGACAAGAAGATCATTATATTCAATGTACGAGCACGAACCATCTCAGGTAATACGAATCGTTCACTCTAAACTAAGGTAGTGATACGACTCGTTCCTCGTAGCATGATTCGTCTCATACCTTGAATGTGAAGGAAAAGAAAACACATGTATGGATAACATTCAACAATCACAGAAAGTCAAATATTCGAAAAGATAATAAAAAATATATAAAAGAAACTTCTAAATCACCATACAAATGTTCAAACCTTTACATAATTAAAAATCAAAAAGAAAACAAAATAATTACATGGCTAGGGTTTCATCAAAACCCTAGAAAAGAAGACTAGCCACTCATGGATGAGTGGAATGAGGTAGATGGAGAAGAAACCACCATGGGAGACATCCTTACGGCTTTTGTTTTCCTTCCCTTCCAAACCCTAGCCTCTCCCTTTAGGTCAAAACAATTTCAGAACCCTAGAAAAGCCTTTTCATTTTTCTTTTTATACTTTTACTCACTTCCAAACAGGTTTAAAACATCAGTTTGACTTTTTCAGAAAAAGTCAACTCTGTCCAAATTTTGTCTTTTTGCCCATTTTATGCTCCGACGATGTACAACCTAATTGACATTCAACACACATAAAATATACGGTTTGACCAGCAAGTGAAGTTAAGAGATTCTAATTAACGACCTCAATGATACACATTTCGGCCTTAATCACCCAGTTTCTAGAAAATATACGATGAAATAAATCAAAGCGTAAAAACTTGTTTCAATGGTTACAGAGCTTGAACTCAAGTTTAAATGGTTACAGAGCTCGAATTTTGAATATTTCGATTTTTCCGAAAGAAAGCTATGGAGTTTTTTTATCAAAAGATGTGCCCATTTATAATGGAAAACAATGTGCTGTGACTTCTTTTTAACCAGATTTGCCCCCAACTGTGAGTTCTCCCAAATTTCAACAAAAAAAAATGGAATTTTTTTCTTGTAATCTATAGAAGAATGAGTCCTTTTTTTTGGGGGTATGATTTTCACAAATTTTGTTTACAAAAAATATGAAAATATATAAAATGTTCATCAATTTAAAAAAAAAAAAATTAGTTGAATAGTTCCATAAAATCAATAAATAAATAAAAATAGAGAGGAAAAGAAAATACCTTCACTATTTATGATGGATGAAAGATGAGAGAAGATCAATAATGTTGAGTTTTAGGCCTCCAATTTCTCATTCTTTGAACTTCAATTAATCTTTGAGTGACTATGGCTAGCTTTTGTTTTGCTCTAAGGCTTATGTTTTGTTTTTTCCCCCAATTTTGATTGTCAGTCAAAGAGGCACGAACAACCATAGATAAGGGAGATAAGAGATTGGTTGGACCTCAAATTTCTTTACACTTAGGTTTCGTTGGAGAATATTAGGTTGCGTTTAGTGGAGTTTTGTAATTATGATTTGAGAGTATGAGTTGTATTTTGAGTTTGTGAGGTTTGAAATTATGATTTGAGTGTGAAAAATTTGTTTGGTAAAGAGTTTTGAAAATAGCTTTGAAAAGAGTTTTGAATTGAGTGAGGAATTGTTGATGTGATATTTGATATTTAATACAAAAATTTATAACTCATAACCAAACATACAACTCAAAATTATTTTAAAGCACATAAAAAAAATTTAAAAATTCAGAAAATGTTTTTTTCGAATATATAGAAATTAACATATCAATTGCAAAAAAAAAAAAAAAAAAATCACTATTCCGGTCAACCGGTGGGATGACCGGTTAGGCAAAATTTGCAAAAAAAAATTCCGAAACTCGTGGCTGGTATAGACTTCTTTGCAGAGTTTTGGAAACGTATTTCCAAAACACGTTTTAAACATCATATTCAAAACTCGGTGTAGAATCACATTTTGAAAACATAACCAAACAGAGCCTTATTTTTTAATTTAAAATTAAAAAGTTAGTAAAATAATCAAATATTCAACAAATTATATAAGAATGTGAAAGATTTTTTTTTTCCTTTTACTTTTTACATATTTTTTCTTAAAAAACTAAAAGTTATCTTTTATTTCATATTTTAGTTAAAAAATTAAAAAATTATCAAAATAGTTTGTTCTCAAACGAGACCTAAATTTTAAAAGATTTTAGAATATAGGCCTCAAATTTTTGGACTTTTTAAATTTAATTTGGGCTATGTATTAAACAGAATTTTGTAGTGAGTTTTTTTATTTATTTTTATTTTTTTATGAATTTATATTTTAGATTGGGCCTTTTATTTGTTAAAAAGTTTAGATTGGGCTTTTTATTCATTTAGGCCTTCGAACTTACACTAATTTTACATTGGGCCCCATTTTTTTTTTAATACACTAGTATGAAGTTGTAAATATTTTAGGGTCCTATTTTCAGCCCTTTTTTTAAGGCCCAAAGCGACTGCTTTGTCTCCCTCAAAACCGGGCCTGCAAATTCGTATCCATTTTTCTTAGTTTTTCCGCCCACAAGAATAGATGGGAAATGGGTATGGATTGAATCTTATTGATAATATGGTTTCAGTTGCTTCAGAAGTTTGAAATCACAATCTTGATATACAGAACACTCTAATACCATAAAAACATCAACAATTTGAAAGTTCCCCACCAAATTTCCAAGGGAATGATGGAATTCCATATAATACTATTGTGTTGGGTAAATTATTAATAGATCCTAATAGTTTGAATTAATTCTCATCAAATCCTATTGAAAATAAATCCAAATAAAATCGTCGCTAAAAATAATTTATTGTGACGATTTTTTGCATATGGCAATAAAAATTGACAATTAGTAATTTTTTTGTTACGATTTTTATAAATTGTTGTTAAAATTTATAATTAGTGACTTTTTTGTGACGAATTTTTCAAATTTTTTAAACGGTCGCTGAAAATTAATAATTAGTGACATTTTTTTATAGTATTTTATGAAAAACGCCATTAATTCTCACAGGATCTATTGGACAATAAGTTCATTTAATAAGACCTACATGTAAATTCTCTTACTATTTAACTACAAAAAATGCATTGCATTAATTTTTTTTTTCTTTTTAATTTTTGGAAAGGAAAATGGCCCGTAGCTCGATTTATTGAGGCTCGAGTAGCTCAAAAAGTGTTCTCTCTCCTCTCTTCTCTATCTCTGTTCTCCTCTTATCTCTATCTCTGTTTCCTCTCCTCTTCATTCAAACACTCCAACCTCCTCTCTTTCTCTCTCTCTCTCTCTCTCTCTCTCTCTCTCTCTCTCTATAGCTAGCACTGGTATCTTTCTCTCTCTTTGTCGCACACCATCCCAATCTCCTTCTTGTTATAACAATTCCCTCATTTTCCTTTGTTAGGGTGTTGCTGGGATTTCATTTGTGTTGATTTGCTATCATAGCCCACTTGTTCCCATACATTCTATGTGCAGCCAACAATCTTTCCTCTTGTTCCTCACTAAAAGCCCTCTTTTATCCTTGGATCTAACTGGTTAAACCACATCAATTTGCAACTCTTCCCTACAACCGCAAAATAATAAAAATAAATAAAATAAAAGAAAAGATTGATGGGTTTTTTTCTTAGGACCCAAACAAGGAAAAGAAAATGAATTTGCAGACATAAATAATTGGAAAAGATAGATTAATTACCCGATCTTCCTTGAAGTTTCTCAGCAATCAGGTTCTAATTTTGAGGACCATATCAGGTAACAAGTTCTTTAAGCTTGGAATCTTCATGAGGTCTCCAATGTCGTCTAGCACAAAGCTTTGTGCACCCAAATTTCTTCTCAATACTATCTTCATCATTACCTTGGTCTAAATCAAGCCCATTTCTATCAATCCCACCAGAACCCATATTAGTCCCATCATCTATTCCCCTTCCTTCCTTCATTGGAGTAAAACTCCAAGGTTTGTTCTTAAATGGAGGATTCAGAATCTGATGATACCTATTTCTCTCTCCAAGATGGTTCATGGAAAGAGAAAGTTGACCGGGGGAGGTGGAATCAGGGAGTTGATATCCCAGAACCTAGTGAGATCATGACCACCATTACTGTTCATGTGTTGGAGATTCATTTGTAACAGAAAACCCAGATGGAAACAAGAGAGAAAAAGGTGAGAAAATGAAAGGAAAAGAGGGAGCTTTTTAGAGAAACAGGGTGTGTTTGGCTGTTGAGAAAATCGAAAAGTAGTGAAGCTGGGATTTCATTTGTGTTGCCTTCACCGTCGACCCTCCTCTGTGTTGGCTCATCCTTCTCTCTTCCTCCCTCTTCTCTCGTCCTTTCCTTTCTTCTCTCACTTCTCTGTTTCAAAAAAAAAAAAAAAAAAGAGCACCAAAACAACGTCGTTTTGGCGCCTCGAGCCATTCGAGCCAGATCCATTTCGAGCTACCTAGTAGAGTTGTTTTGGAAAATAGTTTCATATTTTGGATGTTGAAACCTTTCAGGCTAACAGATATATATCACATCTAACTGTTTATGTCGATTATTTATGTCAACCACTACATGCTAAGGAAATAGGGAGTATATCATCATTACATTTACGTATAGATTCTAGGAATATAGTTATTGTTTCTTATTTTCTGTTATCAACTGTAGAGGAACTAGACCACCGGGGGTGGTGGCCTAATGGTGAATGCTTCCCATTCCCCAGGCTTGACCAAGGTTCGAATCTTGGGGGAGGCGAACAAAGGTTGCTTTGTAACTGGTTCTCTGCAGAGACCTCACCTTGTACTCCGATTGAAATCTGGGCTTGTCTGTGGCATATAAGGTTGCGATCCATTTGGTGCCTCGGTGGTGGATTCCTTCCTATGAGTTGGGTTAAATCAGGCTGGCAACCGGTTACCCCGGGGCCTGAACCTACGGATGCCGTGAAGACACCACAGAGCATCATTTTTTTTGTTCCAAAAAAAAAAAAAAAAAAAAAAAAAAAACTGTAGAGGAACTAGATTTCAATGTAATTCTTGAAATTTCAATTGCTACATTGTCCAGGATCCATATGCTTTTCAGACATGTCTCTGTTTTGTTTTTTTTTTTTTTGGGAAGATTGGCTTCAACATTAGTCCAATTTATTACATTAGGCATAATCAACTCCGTTTGTTTTTCCAAAAAAATATTTTCTACATTTTCTGATATTTGATACGACGGAAAATAAAAGTCATCAAAAAATATTTTTTATTTTTAAAAGTCAGAAAACGTTTTTCAAACTAAACTTTTACTAATGCTACCATTACCATCACCTCCACTACCACATTACCACCACCACCATCCATCACTGCGTTGCGGTCACCACCTCCATTGCCACCAAACCACCACAATAACTGCCACCTCCACCCTATCACTACCATCACTATCACTGTTGCCGCCACCACTACCCCAACACCTCCAACCTCCACTACCACTTCCACCACCTCCTCCTCCTCCACTTTGTTGTCACTATTACCACCACTAATGCAACTATTAGTGCATTAGTTTAAAAAACAAAACCAAATATAGGAAAACATTTTCTATGAAAAAAAAATTTTGAAAAAAAATTTCCATAAAAAATATTTTGCACTGAAACAAACAAAGAGTAAATTTCAATTGCTAAATTTCCTACTTTGATGCTTGCAGGAGTGATATATTTTCCAAGTAGCAAAATCATTGGTCTTTAACGTACATGTACGGGGAGCAAATATTCCGGCAAGCCCGTACTCCTTTCTTCCAAGCTCCGTTTATATCCGATCACCTGCGAACACAACGGCGATGAGCTACCTGGCGGTGTATTGCCGGAAAACCCCTCCGACGATCAAGTTAGCACACACCTTGGGATAGAGAGAGAAAGAGGAGAGAGTGTTTGAGTGTAAGTATTCCTTACAAAAATGTTCATCTGTCCCCGTATGGGGGGCGCAGACATGCTTATATACCTCCTGCACCCCAAATCTACTCTTAGTGATCTCTCGACACGTGGCTCTACTATCCAATCTGTCAGCACAAACCTCGCTGAACATCAGCTAACCCAACTGCCTGCCCACTCTACTGGGAGCTCGGTAGCCGAGCTTCTCCATCTCAGCTGTATTCCAATAGCTAAGCTCAATGAGGACCGAGCTAGGCTGCATCTCGGCATGACCAAGCTCGGGATATCTCATGCAGGTTTGCCATCGGCCTCACTGCCGAGCAAACACTAGTAGCTCGGTCCAACCTTGCCTTTCCTTGGTGCCAGACTGCTCGCTCCACCGACTTCGATACACGAAGCTAGGTAGCTCGGTCAAACCACGCCTTGCATTAATCAAAGCAAGTTCTTTCAAGATAGGACCGTACTACCTCGGCCCATCCCTTGTTCGGCCCAAACCTGTCCGGTCCAATTCCAGATCATAAATCTCCCTCTCAATTGCCCCTTAATTTCGTCCGCGCAAGCGTGACTAGGATTACATATTCTGACCGGGATAATCTCTTCCTCGGTTCACAATTTGCAAGAAACCAACCAAGCTAATTTCCGCGGTCCACATCCTTGTCTTGCTCGGTCGACGTCTCGTCTGCCCTTCCCGTCTCTTGATTTTCCCGGTCGACGCTTCATTTGATCTCGCTGTCTCTTCAACTCTGACGTTACCATTAATGGGGACACGTGTCGATCTCCCATTGGTCCTCGAGCAACCAACCCTGCTGTCCCCTAGAATTCGAATTTGGGCAGTCTTTCTCTCTTATATACGCCTAGTTCACCTCTCATTTCTTCTTTACTGATTCTCTCTGTCGTTCGTGTGTTCAGAGCTCCAGTGCCTCTTGTCAAGCCTCCATTCTTGCCATTCCTAAGCCTGTACTCGAAGAAGAAGTCTCTGCCCTTCACAGGTATGCCCTCCAACTCCCCTTTTGTTGTTATTTCCTTTGATATTTCTCACATTAGGGCACTAAAACGTAGTTTGTAGGACATAGGCACTAAAACCATCCCAAACCTTTGACTGTGAATGGCGTTCTTCATTTTTCCTGAAAAACACTGAAGAACTGGGGCGGACCGGGCTCCAGGTCTTCATTTGATCCAAAAAGCCAATCTGACCGAGCAAATAACCTGTTTGTCCCAGCCTTAGTAAAAATCGGGATAGCAAAAGGACCTGGCCGCTCGACCGGGTTAGCATCTGGTCTGCTTGGGCGACCATGCTCCTTGGTTAGCCTTTACAACCGAGGTGGTTTGGCACTCCTCATGACTGAGCTAAAGGCAAGCTCGTTTTGCACGACCGCGCCCACACTTACAATTCATTGCCATCCTTTTTCCTGCAGAATCCAAGGGGACCCTTGCCTAAATATTGGGGCTCCCAAAGACCGAGCAGCCATCAATACACCAGACAGTGCCAAACCTCCTCAGCCGAGCTAACTTAGCCGGTTTCACATGGGGAAATTCCGCTTCCTCGTCGATACTCCGGCTGCGCTGGCCGCATTCAGGGAGGAGTACGGTATCCCGGCCGACGTCCACCTTGAGCTTGCGCCAATTGAAACGACCCCTTGGGGCAGACTAGAACAGTGCCCCTTTACCGTGCTGTCCATCATAGAAGGAGGCCTCCGCTTCCCGGTCAACCCATTGATGACCGAGTTTCTGCGCCGGACTAAACTTGCGCCCACACAAGTATCAACGAACACTTACCGCATTATCAACGGCGTCCACGAGCTTAACAACCGGCTAGGCACCAACTTAGGATTAGCCGAGATATTGATGCAATACACACTTGGGCACACTGGGGATGGCCTCGCATATTACTTAAAAATCCGACCGGGCAAAGAGAAAATAGTGACCGGCACCCCAGATATAGACCTTCATGACGACGACTTTTTCTGGGTGTCCGGCAACTATGAACCAGCCGACGTACCGGGCTAGGCGATTAGCAAGAACTTTGGTTCCACATGTAAGCCGCACTAATTTGCTCGGTTATCTGCCTTTCTCCAATATTCTGTACTTAACAACTTTTCCTGTTTCTTTTGCAGCAATTCAAGCCTTGCAAGCCAACTACCAATTTCCCAACGTTGAGGCCATCCGGACCGTGCTCTGCTACAACCACCGGGATTGTAACGAGCTGCTCGGCTACACCCCCACTTACAGATATTCAGCTCCACGCCGGAGTAAAGTAACAGACTTTCTCCGTGCTCCATCACCACCTCCAGACCCAACTCTACCAGACGTTCCACTAATCCGGTTGATAGAAGCCGAAGAGATGGCGAAAAGAAGTCGCATCAAAAACTTGCTCACGGTGACCTCAGCCGAGATACCGAGCATTGTTACCCGCTCCCCCGCTGCTGGTCAATCCAGCGGCCCCGTGGTTGCCTTGGCATCTCCAGTCGCCGGGCAATCCAGATAGGAAGCTCGCCGGGCAAGCAAAAAGCCTCGCACAGACCCATCTGCCGAGCTGGTTGTCGAGCTAACTACCGAGCAGCCTGCCGTCACGGCTGACCCAACACCGCCATGGCGACCGCAGCTGAAGCACCGGGGAAAAGACATCCCGGTAAATGCTTCTGTTAAGGGCGACAAAGAGCACTTGCTCGCCTTCGACCTCTCAAAAGCTCTTCTGCTGCCGAGCGATGTGGTTGGCAGCGACCACGTCCCCGACACCCGGTTGGTGAAATCAGCCGTGAAGTCCATGACCAGGGTAAGAGCTTTAATCCTCTACTGAAATTTTCACAAGTGTTTGCACAGTTTCTTCTCTGATCAAACTCTCTTTTGCAGGCCATCCAAAAGCAACACTTGGTCATGGAGCGCATCCATCGACTTCAGCAAAAGGCGAATGACACCGCCAGCCAAGTTCAAAGCCTTCAAACCGAGCTGGGCCGAGCAAAGTCCTCACTTCAAATAGCAAATGCTGACAACAACAGGTTGCTCGGTCAGCTTGGCGAGGCCGAGAAGAAGCGGGATGAGCTCCAAGCCGAGCTGGATGCGCTCAAGAAGTCAAGGAAGAAAGACTGTCAAGATGCCAACAACGACGGCTTTAATGAAGCCGAAGACAGCTACAAGAAGTAAGTCTTCGCCACTCAAGACATTTACTTCAAAGCTGGTTGGAAGTCTGCCTGCGAACATCTCGGTCAAGGTCCAGACACCAACGTATTTGCCACTCCGCCGCCTGCCTTCCTACAGACCCATCTCGTGCCATATGCCAACGACGTCTTCAGCGCGTTGCAAGCTGAGGCCGAGGAAGGTCTGGAAGAAGGGGCCGAGACAGATGCCGAGAGAGAGGACCAACAAGAGTAGGAGCAGCCCAGCCGAACTGAGCCCGGTGCCCAAGACCGATCTCCTACGGTCAACCTGGAGGCAACCGAAGATGAATTCACCAACCTTTCCCTCTTAGCTTAGTTTTCTTTTTTGCTTTTTGTTTTGCATTTGTAACCGGGCTGTCTGCCCCTCCTTTTGTACTTCTTTTTACATCAATGAGAAAGATCTAGTTTTACCCAAGTGTTTGCACGGTTTAAAGCTAAGTAACTTCAACCGGACAAAATATCTCGGCAAGACAAATCTCATTAATTAATCTCATATGACCGGAATAATCCATCTCGGTAGTACACCCAGAGTTGATCACAATAATAAATCTTGCAACCAGAATCGACATCTTGGTTGAGTATACCGAGTGTTGAACAAAACGTCAACTCTTTCAACCAGAATAAACATCTTGGTTGAGAATGCCTAAGTTGAACAAAACATCAACTCCTTCAACCGGAATAAATCATCTCAGTTGAGAATGCCTAAGTTGAACAAAACATCAACTCCTTCAACCGGAGTAAATCATCTTGGTTGAGAATGCCTAAGTTGAACAAAACATCAACTCCTTCAACCGGAGTAAACATCTCGGTTGCGAATGCCTAAGTTGAACAAAACATCAACTCTGTCAACCGGAGTAAACATCTCGGTTAAGAATGCCTAAGTTGAACAAAACATCAACTCCTTCAATCGGAATAAACATCTCGGTTGCGAATACAAAAGTTGAACAAAACATCAACTCTTTCAATCCGGAGTAAATCATCTCGGTTGAAAATCTCAAAACTCAAAGTAACAATAAAAATGCTAAGGCAAACATGAGTCACTTCTATATATTGACAAAAATGGATATTACATGAAGTGTAAGGCAAAAAACTCCTTTGCACAAAAAGAAAGCAAAAGCTAGAAGTAATACAGCTTGAGGTTGGCTGCATTCCATGGCCGGGGTATTCCTCTACCATTCAAGTCCTCTAAGTGATACGTCTCCTTGCCCGCCAGACCGGTTATCTTGTAGGGTCCTTCCCAATTTGCCCCTAATTTGCCTTCACCTGGCACCAGGGTATTGCCCATGACTTTCCTCAATACCCAATCACCTACTTTGAACGGTCTGGGGTGCACCGTTTTGTTGTATTTCCTTGAAAGTTCTTGTTGACAGGCGGCCACGTGGATGAGAACCTTTTCCCGGCGCTCTTCTACTAGGTCCAGTTCCAAGGCAATGGCCTCGGCGTTCAGCTCAGGCTCAAAACTTTCGCTTCTGAGTGTGGGCATGCCAACTTCCAAAGGTATGACCGCCTCCATGCCATAAGCCAAAGCAAATGGAGTTTCCCCGGTAGACCGCCGAGGGGTTGTTCGGTATGCCCACAGGACGCTGGGGAGTTCCTTAGCCCACTTTCCCTTTGCCTTTTCCAGCCGTTTCTTCAACCCATCAAGTATGGTCTTGTTTGACGCCTCAGCTTGACCATTAGACTGCGGGTAAGCCAAAGTGGAGTTGTAGAATTCAATCTTTAAATCTTCACAAAACCCTCTGAAGAGGCGACCGTCAAACTGGGTGCCGTTATCAGAGATCAGAAATTTGGGGACGCCAAACCGTGTGACCACATTCTGCCAGACAAACCGCTTCATGTCTTTCTCCTTGATTGTTGACAAGGGCTCCGCCTCAACCCATTTGGTGAAGCAGTCTGTGGCCGCGATGAAGAACTTCCGGTTGCCTGGTGCGGTAAGGAGCAGCCCCACTATATCTAGCCCCCACATCGCAAAGGGCCAAGGGCTGGTGAGGGGAAGAAGTTCCCTGGCAGGCTGGTGGATCTGGTGGGCAAACTTCTGGCATTTCTCACACTTGCGAACATACTTCTGTGCATCGACTTGCATGCACGGCCACCAATAGCCTTGCGAAATAGCTCGGTAGGCCAAGGACCTGCCCCCTATGTGACTGCCACAGATGCCTTCGTGAATTTCGTACAAGAAGGCCTCCACGCTGCTCGGGTGCACACATTTTAGGTAGGGACCGGTGAAAGACTTCTTGTATAAAGCGCCGGATGGAGAGAGCCAGAACCGCTCTAACTTCACCCACACTTTATGTGCTTTTTTCTTGTCGGCTGGAAGAGTCCGTTCTCTAAGAAACAGGATGATAGGGTCCATCCAAGAGGGACCTAGCTCGGCGCAGAGTATTTCTGTCTGCCCGGTTTCCTCAATGCTGGGTCTCGAAAGGAATTCAATCAAAAGAGGGTTGGGAGATGCACTATCGACCATGGAAGCAAGGCCTGCTAACTCATCTGCTTGGCCATTTTCTTCTCGGCCAATCTGTTGGACCCTGATCGCCTGAAATCGCTTCATGTGGTCCCTAACCAGGGCTTGGTACTTCGCCATTCTGTCATCCTTTGCCTCGTAAACCCCAGAAACTTGGTTAACCACAAGTTGGGAGTCACTGTAAACAATTAGCTCGGATGCTTGCATCTGGAGCGCGCTCTTTAGCCCGGCCAAAAGCGCTCATACTTGGCCTCATTGTTGGATGCTGGGAAGCCAAGGGTGATAAAATGTTCAATAGTCAGGCCGTCCGACGAGATCAGAACTATACCTAGCCCGGCACCGCGATGGTTTGAGGCTCCATCAACGAAAAGTTTCCACATCTCCCCCACAAAGAGCTTCCAACATTCTGAGGGGTCCTGAGAGGCTTGAAGGTTAATGGGATCACGGTTGCTCGGTTGTTCGGCTTCAAGTTTTGCGCTGATTGGTTCCTCTTCAGCCCCCTTGGTGATTCGGCACCGGACTCAGTAAGTTGATCTATAATGCCTAAGTCCGTAGGTGAATCACCAGGTTGCGGTATTATGACGGCCGCAGGCTTTGCGCTGAGTAGTTCCATGCCTTCTCCCCTTGGTGATGCGGTACCGAACAGAGCAGGTTGGTTGGTAATATCCAACTCCGTCATCGCATCACTGGTCGGCGTAATTGCACTAACTGAAGGTGCGTCGGTGGGGCGCGCAAATTCCGCGTCGCCAACTCCACCAAGTTGTTGTATCTCGGTCGGGCTTGCATTCACCTCCACATCTGCCGCAGCAATATCGATCGAGCACACCGGATGAGTTCCAGGTGAGAATTCGGCAACGAAATCGGCCAAGGTCTGCGCTTTTATAGCAGTGCGCGGCTGGAACTTTACATCAAATTGTCCCAATTCGACCGCCCACTTGAGAATTCGACCAGAAAAGTCCGCCCATTCGAACAAAGCCTTAAGGGGAACTTAGTCAGAACGATGATGGTATGGGCGTGGAAATAGTGCGCCAACTTCCTTGAAGCCATCATCAATGCTAACACAAGCTTTTCCAACGGCAAGTATCTCGACTCGGCTGGTAGCAAGGTTTTACTGACGTAGAAGATTGGGAGGTGCTTGATTCCTTTAGCTTGGACAAGCACCGCACTGACTGCATGCTGTGAAACGGCCAGGTAAAGGTAGAGTTCCTCGCCGGGCTTCGATGTTACCAATAGCGGCGCCGAAGACAGATACTCCTTGAGCTTGGTCAAAGCCCAATCACACTCTTCATCCCACAAGAACTTTGATTTCAATGCCTGAAAGAAAGGACGACAGCGATCTGATGACCGGCTTATAAATCGATTAAGTGCGGCGGCCATTCCGGCCAGATACTGCACGTCCTTAGCCGAGCTAGGCTGTTTCAACTCTTGAACGGCTCTGATCTGTGTGGGGTCTGCTTCGATACCTCGGTTCGTGACTAGGAATCCCAAAAACTTTCTGGATCCCACGGTAAAGGCACACTTAGACGCATTCAGGCGTAGCTTGTGTTTTTTGAGAATGGCAAACATCTCGGCCAAGTCGGACAAATGGTCTGTTTGATGCTGGCTCTTAACCACCATATCATCAATATAAGCCTCCATTGTCCGGCCTAGAAGTGGTGCGAACATCTTGGTCACCATCCTTTGAAAAGTTGCCCCGGCGTTCTTCAAACCAAAAGGCATGACTCGGTAGCAGAAGAGCCCCCTTGGTGTAGTGAATGAGGTGATCTCTCGGTCGGGCCCATGCATGGCAATCTGATGGTAGCCGCGGTAGGCGTCCAAGAAACTGAGCCTGTTATGTCTAGCCATTAAGTCCACAAGCTGGTCAATTCTGGGCAGAGGGAAGCTGTCTTTTGGACAAGCTCGGTTGACGATCTTGTAGTTGACACAAACTCGCCACTTCCCATTCTTCTTCGGTACAACCACTGTGTTTGAAATCCACCGAGGGTAGTGCACTTCCTGAATAGCTCGTGCCTCAAGCAAGTTTTTCACTTCCTCTGCAACTACCTCGGCGTGATGCAGTGCCGATCTCTTCGTTCGCTGAATGACTTGCTTTGCCCCGGGGAAGACATTGAGGTGATGGCAGATAAAACTTGGATTGAGGCCGGGCATGTCGTAAGCCGACCATGCGAAGACCTCGATGTTGGCCATCAAAAACTCAATCATTTCGGTCCTTTCTTGGGCTGTAAGGCTGGAGCCGAGCAAGAAGAACTTGTCCGGATGCTCTGCATCAATTCGCATCTCCACCAATCCTTCAACGGCTTTGTCCTCTGCCCTGTTGCCCACATCATCAAGAACTCCCCGGTCTTTTGGTCCTTCTATCATTTGAACGAATCCTTTAGCAGCCCGGCTCCCGTTGACTGCCACGAAGCACTGCTTTGACATTACTTGATCTCCCCAAATCTCTTCGATTGCCCCCATAGCCGAGGGGAACCTCATCACCTAATGGTAGGTCGATGCCACGGCTTGCATCGCGTGAAGCCATCCCCTTCCAAGGATCAGGTTATAAGTAGATGGTACTTGCAACACCCAGAACTCCACTTGCTTGACCACGGATCCCGCTTTGACCGGCAGGATAATCTTTTCCAACGGCCACTCCGGTTGTGAGTTGAAACCAACCAATGGCGAAGTTGCCGGGGCCAAATCTGTATCTCGGAGCTTGAACTGTTTGAAAGCGTCGTAGTACATGATCTCGATCGAGCTTCCCTGATCGATCAAGATCCATTTGACATCAAATTCTTTGACACAGAGTGTTACCACTAGGGCATCGTTGTGTGGCGTCTGAATGCGCTCTAGGTCTCTTGAGGAGAAACTGATCACATCTTTCTCTTCGGTCTTCCCCCTCTTGATCGCAGACTGAACTGACAAAACTTCCCTCATGTGTTCCGCCTTCTTGATCATACCTCGGAGCTCGCATACACGCGCTGGTTCCACTATGCCATGGATGACATTAACAACCCCTTGTGGAGGCGCATCTCGGTCATCCAGTCCCCGCGGGTCAACCGGAGCTTGATTTGCCTTCACACCCCCATCAATATAAAGGTCCAGGTGTCCAGCTGCGACTAGCTCTTCCAAGTGTTGCCTCAAAGGCAAACAGTCCTCTGTCCGGTGGCCTCGCTCCCAATGAAACGTGCAGCGGTACCTCGGATTGAAGCCCTTCTGTCCGTTGCCTAACTTAGCTGGAAATCGGACATACTCCTCGTCACGGATTTCGCTCAGTATGCGATAGATTGGAATCTTAAAGACCGTCGTGATGCCTGTCCTTGCTTTCAACCTTCTGTTTGCATCGGCTACATCATCCCGGGGGTAGTCATCCCGGTCATTCCGACGCCCCCTACCCCGGTTTCTGCGATTTGAGCCACGGTCTGATTCCTCAACGCAATCACCTGATCGGCTGGACTCTTGTCCGACTGCGTGCACTTTTCCAGTTAACCTCTTGTCTGTTGCTAAGGGAATCGCCTTCGCGGTAGATGCTGACACATCATCCTCTACTCGGATGTGCTCATTAATACGCTGCATGAGCTGGCCCATGGAGGTCGGCTGGTGCATGGTAAGCGAGTCTCGCAATCTATGTCCGACTGGGAGTCCACGCTTGTATTGAGTGATTGCAAGGTTGACCGGGCAATCCAAGATCTCGTTGAAGGTCTCCCAATATCTGGAGTTGTACGCCTTCAATGTGTCGTTCGATTCCATCTTGACACTCAGTAGGTGATCAACTTCCTTCGGTGTCTTGGTGTTGGTTT
Source organism: Camellia granthamiana (assembly GCA_036172215.1). Lineage (NCBI taxonomy): Eukaryota > Viridiplantae > Streptophyta > Magnoliopsida > Ericales > Theaceae > Camellia > Camellia granthamiana. The sequence goes on along the minus strand of CM069911.1, from coordinate 94,567,774 downwards.
TGAAGCGCGTCACAAAGGCTTCGGCCAACTGATGCCACCTCTTGATACTCCCTTCCAGCAACCTTTCAAACCATTTCAAGCCCAGTTCGCCTAAACTTGATGGGAATATAAGGCACATAAGTGCGTCATTCCGCCTATGTCCGGCCATAACCTATCGGAAGTGGTTTACATGCATGTAAGGATCGGTCTTTCTGTCGTAAAGTGCGAATTTAGGCTGGTGGAAGCCTGCCGGAAGCGGTGTTATTTCTATCTCTAGGGAGAAAGGGGTGGCGCTCAGCCTTGCCAAGTCTGAGTCTACAAGGAGCGGAGCTGCTTGGCGGGGTGGAAGCATTCTGACCTCCTCGCTGGCGTGGACTCCGTAGGATAGCCGCTGGAACGCCGGTACCCTCTGAGCCTCCCGCCGGCGAGCCCGTTCCTTTAAGACTGCCCGCAAATCTTCTGAACGAGCGGAATAGGAGTACCTCGACGTCGTCGCCGGACGTGAGGGCTGGTAAGTGCTATCTTGCGCGCTGGACTTCTCTACACGCACATCGGAATCACCAACCTTGTAACTTCTGGTAATAGAAATGGACGGAGTGTGTCGCTGACCCTGACTGCTTGAACGGCGGGGTTGGGTGCGCTCACTGTGGTCTCCCACTCCAGCTACACCCTTCCCTTTCACATGCCGCTTCAACTCCTCCATCTCCGCCGCCATCCGGCGGATGACGACGTCCTGATCCCTGAGCTTGTGTTCTAAACGTCTCGCATGTGAATCTCTCCATCGCCGATGACCGTCTGGGTTCCGTGAATGACCATAGCTCCTTCCGCGCTTATCCCGGGCGTCTCCCGACTGCCCTCCTGGGAATGTCTCCAAGTCCGCCATTGGAGGGACAATGGTATGACCTTCTCTCCGTCTGCTTGACTCCGGGGTAACTCCGTCGATGGCGGACAACGGAATCTCCTCGTGGTTCGCCATGAACGGCGATCAGACGAGCTTGGAAGACAAGGTTTTGTCTGCAAAGTTTTCCCACAGATGACGCCAATTGTACGGGGAGCAAATATTTCGGCAAGTCCGTACTCCTTTCTTCCAAGCTCCGTTTCTGTCCGATCACCTGCGAACACAACGGCGGTGAGCTACCCGGCGGTGTGTGGCCGGAAAACCCCTCCGATGATCAAGTTAGCACACACCTTGGGATAGAGAGAGAAAGAGGAGAGAGTGTTTGAATGTAAGTATTCCTTACAAAAATGTTCATCTGTCCCCGTATGGGGGGCGCAGACATGCTTGTATACCTTCTGCGCCCCAAATCTACTCTTAGTGATCTCTCGACACGTGGCTCTACTATCCAATCTGTCAGCACAAACCTCGCTGAATGTGCAGGGAAATCCCACATCGGTCTGTGAGGGACTACTTTCCCACCTTATAAGTAGGCTGGCTCCTCTTACCTTGCATAGGCCTTTTCCCCCAGTGGGGGAGGAACAAAACCGTGCGGTCGGAATGCCAAAGCGGACAATATGTGCAAGGCACGGGGACCGGTGGCTTTATTTAAAAGGTGGGAAAGTAGTCCCTCACAGACCGATGTGGGATTTCCCCGCACATTAGCCCCCAGCCGCGCTGGCTCCGGTCACCCCGGAGGGAGTTCTCACAGACGGCGCCAAATAAAGCCACCGGTCCCCGTGCCTTGCACATATTGTCCGCTTTGGCATTCCGACCGCACGGTTTTGTTCCTCCCCCACTGGGGGAAAAGGCCTATGCAAGGTAAGAGGAACCAGCCTGCTTATAAGGTGGGAAAGTAGTCCCTCACAGACCGATGTGGGATTTCCCTGCACAGTACACATGCATACATAGATATAGACAATCCTTCATTTTAGCTACATTTGTTTTGACGTAAAATATTTTTAAAAATATTTTATTCATTTTTCGTTGTTTGGTTAAACAAAAAGTAAATAAAATATTTTTTAAGAAAAATGTTTTTGCATCTTTTTTTTTAAAAATGACTTACCTTTAAAAATTCTCTAAGTCAATTTTTACGAAGTTAACTCTTACTTATAATCTTTTCAACACATTTAGTATTTTTAAATAAATATCTTAACTCACTAAAAAAATCATAAATGACACTTATTGAATCAAAATTTCTCTTTAAGGTAATAAAATATTTTTACTTTTAAATGTCAACCAAACGTCGAAAGACAAAAACAATTTATTTATTTATTTTTTTGTGTAAAATCAGTTTATATGAAAAATATTTTTTTGTGTAAAATATTCTAAGTTGAAACAAATGAAATCGATTGCCATATATATTTCTGATCTGGCTAGGTTTTGCCAGCTTCTTCAGAGATTGCGAGTTCGACAGGATAAGAATTGTTGTTCAGCTTTTAGTCTATCTGAGTTTTTGATTTTACTATTTCCCTTTATAGAATTTTTTTTTCCCTCTCCATTTGGATGAAAGAATAATCTCAGTTTCATGCAGTGATCAATTTAAATTTAAAAAAAAAAAAAAAAGACAATGGAAAATTTTCTCAATGTTAATGTTAAAAAAATCAACAACACTACAAATTTAAATTTATTGACTCAGAATTTATTCAAAAAAAAAAAAAGAATTTATAATTTAAACTTATTTTATTAATAAACTTTACGTTTTATTAATTTAATTTCTGTCGTATAACATATACGGAATAAATTATAGACCGATAATGAGGAATTTATAACATTTTTGCAAAAAAAAATTCTCTGTACTGATGACTTTTTCTTTGCAATCAGAATTGGAAATAGAGCCGCAGTATGCCTTTATTTGGGGGGTTTAAAAGCCACTTTTGTCACTGGATAAGGAATGCCGTCGCAAGAGTTCCCTTTTTGAGTCATGTGATGGTAGCCCCCTCACTTCACTTCAGCTTTTTGGATGTCCTCATGTTGAGACAGTGGCAGACGAGTTGACAATGAAAGTGGGTACATATATTTTTTCTACTTTCCATTTATAGTAGTGAATGAATTTTTTTTTTTTCTATGATTTTTATAATCTTATTTTGATCTCAATTATTAATGATGCGGATTCCATACATACATAAGTAAGTCTTACACATACATCAATAATTAAGATTCAAAAAAAATTATGAAAAGCCCAAAAGAAAAGGGTCCAAGTATTTTTCTTCTATTTATTCCACCAATGCTGCTAAGGACCCCCAATGGGGGTCGCGCCCCCAGTGACGTGGCGCGCCCCCACTGGCCGCCAGTCAAAAAAAAAAAAAAAAAAAAAAAACTATTTTTTTTTCAACCACTCGTGGCCCTCCACCTCACTGGGGGTCGACCCCCAGTGGGGGTCCAACGCATTTCTGTTATTCCACTTAAGTTTCTCTATGTAGGAAATTTCCCTGGAATGAAACATCATATAAATACTAAAACAGGAACTGTTACTTTTAGGTGGTGTTGGCAGAGGGATTAAAAAAGGGGAATTAACACTTCACTCTATATTTGTAATAAATAAATAAATGATAAATTAATTAATTAATTAAATTAGTGATAAATTTTAATAATCAAAAGAAAAAATTGTTAAAAAATTCAAGCCAAAAGGTGTATAAGACATTAAGGCAAGTATATATATATTTTTTTACTGGAAAGATGTCCACTCTTTTTGAAATAATTTGGTAAAAAATTCTTTTATTGGTTTTGAATGATATTTTATTTCTAATTTTACCCCTTAATTTATTTATTGACTTTTTTTACTATCCGTTCAATTTTATTTCTATCTGTTTAAATTTTTTTGATTATTTGTTTAAATTTATATTTATCTGTTCAAATTTTTTGACTATCTATTTAAATTTATATTTATCTGTTTAAATTTTTTCTACCTGTCCAAAATTTATCTATTCAATATTTTTATTTGTACAAATTTTCTATCCAAATTTTATCTGTATGATTTTTCATATTTGTACAATTTTTATCTGTCCAATTCACTAAGTTTATTTTTCATATCTGTTGAATATCAACGAGTTTATTGAACATATTTGTGCTAAATAATTATTTGTTGAACTTATCTGTGTGAAATTCTTATCAGAGAAAGAGAAATTGAATAAATCGATCATCCATTGAACAGTCTGGGTATGAACAGATCAATTCAAAAACCATTAAAAGCACATATCTACCCTACAAGCATATATAACCACAAAACACACATATAGTGGCGGAGCTAGAAAATTAAATTAGAGGAGACACTTATTAATTACAATAATTTTTACAAAAATATTTCGCGCAAGTTTTTATGATTGATTTTGAGAAATATAAAAAAAAATAATGTTATTTGTAACTAGTGTATCATGGACAATACAGAAAAAAATATGGATATAAGCCTTAAAATAAATTATATAATGATAAATTATTTTTTTATACAAAATTTGATTAAAAATTCAATATAATGGTAATACCACGTCATCATTGGTATGTGATATCACCCACTAATGGTAAATAAACACATAAAGTGTGAACCTCATATGCTAAATATAACTAACAATCCAATAAATTCCATATCTTTATGGTGTGATTTCTTATACTTGCATATCACTAATACTGACATCGCCGTTACATTAAAAAATTTTCATAAATTATATGATTTATTTATAGTAGTCTCTTCACTTTCAATCAAAACAACCATTATTGTTCTTATAATTTTTAAAATGTCATTGACATTTTACTCTAATAATATTTTTGTAATTTTTTATTTAAAATATTTTCTTTATGTTTAAAAAAAAAAAAAATTCCCAAAATTTAGGAGGTGCCCGTGACCCCTTTGGTCCCATCCTCCCTCCGCCACTGCACACATATCTAAATCTAAAGCATATATAACCACAACAATCACATTCCTGAGAATCAATGGTTGATCTATGTGGATGCTCCTCCATAGAAGAGGATCACTTCTAATAGTTGAATGCAAAGATTTGCAAATCCGTTCCACAGAAGAGGATCACTTCTAATAGTTGAATTAAAAGATTTGCAAACCCGTTCCATAGAAAAAAAAAAAAAAGATCCCGAACACCAAGAAAACTAAGGGGCAAAAGGTAAAGCCACATGAAAAGCTCCACTATCTTCATCAGCACAACTTTCAGCACCCTCCGGAGATTGCCGACCAATAGAACTAGTAGATTCATTTCCAAAGCAAATTGCCATCCTCGGCCACTTGCAAAGCCAAGTTCATGTGTGTTTTTGGTAGAGAGAGAGAGAGAGGATGAAAGATAGATAGAGAGATCAGTCGGCAGAGAAAGAGAGAGAGAGAGAGAGAGAGAGAGAGAGAGAGCGACAGTGATGGCAGTGACACAGTGGTAGTCTAGATCTAGCATTAGGGTAAGAGCGACGAAACCCTTGGGATCACCGGCGGCGAATCTCACATTCCCTCATTCGAACATCTCTCTCTCTCTCTCTCTGATGGTAGCTCCAGCGGAGGTGCCGGAGTGAATGTATCAATTTGAGAAGATGAGTGATCAAGGCAGAAAGAGAAAATAAGAAAATGAGAAGACAAATGATCTAAAGCAGATCTAAGGAAGATTGATACTCTCCGCTTCATTTTCACCAGCAGCGACGCTTTGTTCTGGCAAAAGATCAGTAACGAAACCCTAACGCCTTGTTCCGTCAATATCTCTGATGAATCATTGAGAGATGTATTTGTGATGTTGAGAAGTAGCGGCTGAAATGGCACTGTCAGAACCCGCCATTGTTGGGCAGTGCAGGATGGGTTTTTGGCAGTGGTGATGGAAGAGAAAGTAGAAGAGAGAGAGAGAGAGAGAGAGAGAGAGAGGAGAGACAGAGAAATGCATAAATGAGAAGAGTTGTGTACATATATATAATATGGGTAATTTCATCATTTTGCACAACCATGTCCTTATGGACATAATTGAATACCGCTTAGACTTTTCGACTAAAAGAAATAAAATTTAAATTTATAAGCCGAATGTTGTAATCAAAATCATATAATTTTTCATGAGTTAGTAATTATTTTGAAAGAAAAACCACTGATTTGTAAATTCCCTATAAAAAAAATTTTTTAAAAAAAACCCTTTTGATGTTGTTCCTTTTCTAATACAGCAACACCTGTAAGTATTTTTTTTATGGTATACTATTTTTGTCAGACATTTGAAATAAATTTTACCATATATGTTAGGAAATCGACTTTTCCTAATCAAAATCAGTGAGATACAAAAGAAATAGCAAAAAAATTAAAATAAATCGAAACAATCATACACACAAGAAACACGAAAATTTATCCCATAATAAGGCTACACTCATGGCCGCTGCAGTTTTCACTATGATCATAAAACAATTACAACTCTTTACAATAAAAGAAATGTCCCCCTCTCATCTATTTATAAGTATAGAAATTAAGGTAATGCAGAAGCAACAGGAAATTATCAAAATATCCAAAAAATTCGAGCCTCCCCCCAACCCCCTATCACTTGAGGGAGGAACCCCAAACCCCTCATTGGACCTATAGCCCAGTGTACAATACTTATTAGGGTTCACAAACCTAACAATGTGTGCATATGATAGAGTGCATTACTCACATTACAAACCACCTAATTCATCTAATTCTTTCATATTGCTTATTCTTTGTTGAAAGGATTTATTAGGGAAATAACATGCGTACCTTACAATGTTAACTGTAATTTCCTCTCATATGGATCTCTACAAACCAATTATTTATACCTTGACGTCGTTGGAAAAGAAAAATGTAGTTCTTGAAAACAAGTCTTCTTTTCTAGGTGATTTGCCAACCTCTTGTGTTGATTTTCACATTTGCATCGTAGTAGTTCTTTTCAGCCTTCAATTTTAACATGGTTATGTGTAATTTCAAATGATTTTTGGGTTTGGTGCGCGTATGTTGAGAATTAGTTCAGTAATTTTGTAAGACAAATGAATCATACATACAAGACACAACAAAGACTCACATGTCATTTATACAACATTTTGCTAACTTGAATATTTGACAAATGTTCATAGAGACATTAGTGAACAAACAAGACATCCAATATGTAGTAAACGCATGTTTAGACAAAACATGTTTAAACAAGCATATGTTGTGTTAAAACTTTTGCATCTGTAAGTAGCATGTTATTTATTGTTATTTCTAATATGTATTGATGCTTTTATTTTCATTTTATGAGTAAGCAAACCTTTTAGTCACCGACAAGTAGTATACCTCGTGAAAACAAAAGATATACATTCATTTAGCCTATTACAATATCTCAGAGAGAGAGAGAGAGAAAGAGAATATTATATGATGTGTATATTCAATATTATGTTGAATAATAATGTAACAACGTATACAAGACTCATTTATATAGGAGAAGAGCAACTTAAGTATGGTAATCCTAAGTATGGTAATGAATATAATATGTTATATATGATGGACAAAACATATAGTTACTACATTTAACACTCCCCTTCAAATTCAAATAGGAATACCCACTTGAGTTTGGAGAGAGAAATTAGAACATGAAATAAAACTAAAAATAAAATAAAACATGGATAAATCCGAGGCAAATAGATTGCAAAGTCCAGATGAGAGCACAGGGGCGCTTGAGATAGATTAGAGCCCGGAGCTAATGCAGGCAGATAGTTTATGATCGTGTCGAACCATTGTAGGAACATGGTCGAAGCTAATAAAGCTAATGCCGAGAGACAGTTTATAGCCTTGTCGGATCGTTGTAGAAGAAGAACGTGTGTTGAACCAACAAATGTGGCACACATGTAACTTATGATGTGGTATTGAATGGTGATGGCAACAGATGAAGAAGTGTGCCAGGGGACAGCTTGGAAAGGAACCATGTGCACTAGGAGGTGGCTTGGAAAGAAACAAAATGCGCCAAGGGGGCGGCTTAGGTAGTGCACCAAGGGGACGACTTAGGGTAGTGCGCCAAGTGGGCGACTTAGGGAGTACGCCAATGGGGCAGTTGGTGCGCCAAGGGGGGGACTTAGGTAGTGCACCAAGGGGGCGATTTAGGTGGTTCGCATAGTGTATAACCATGCTCACCATGATATAGGCATAATACCCCCCTCAAACTCAAATAGGTTTGAAGATAGAAACATATTTTAGGTTAAAACAGAGGGAAAGAGAGAGTGGAACAGAAGCACAATATATATATATTGTAAGAAAAAAAAAAGGATTGTGAGTAAAAAAAATGATAGAGATATTTGGAGTAGGAATAACTTAGCAGACAGAGAAATAGATCACTACGAAGCAATACAGAAAGGAAAATATGGTAGCAGAATGTGTTGAGGTCCGACGGGTGGTCAAGGCAAGGTTGTCGCCCGTTGCTAAGGTGAAGAATACCAAGAGCTTAATCTATAACTCTGATACTATGTTACAATATTTAAGAGAGAGAAAAAGATAATATTATATGATATGTATATTCAATATTATGTTGAATAATAATGTAACAGTATATATAACACTCCTTTATATAGTAGGAGAGAAACATAAATATGGTAATCCTAAGTATGATAATTAAAGTAATATGGTATGTATAATAGACAGAATATGTAGTTATTATATTTAACATAGCGCTCAAGATTATCTATAAAATCCAAAAGATACTCTCAACCATTCAGTTACTAACCCTTGGAGACCCACATATACAAAAGAGTCAACAAACAAGATTTCAACTTAGAAAGGGGTATCAAAAGACCTTCTATTCATTTCTTCCCATAAAATCCGCATCAAACAACGTAGAGCCACTTTCCATGCTTTCCTTGTATAAATCTATTAGGATTCATCAAAGCATGATAAAAAGAGTTGACTTCAAATTTCCTTGATTCAGATATATTCCACCTCATCATGTCATCTCTTCATTTTGAGTCCTCATAGATTATACATTAAAGTGAAGTTAATAAAATAAAAGTCAAAATTAAAAGAAAGGGTAAATCACATTGACACCCCTCTATTAATTTGAAATCATACACACACTCCTTCTATTATCTGAAATATCATGGAGCTCCCTTACTTTAAATTTTGTTATAAAAAACAAACCCTTTTGTGAGTTAACCGTTTGGCAAAATTCTTCAAGTGACAAATTTTTTTTTTTTGGCAATTTCTCCAATCATACGCCCCTCTATTTTCTTTCTCCCTCCCTCACACAGAGGGTATCAAGTGTATGCCTTCCACAATCTGAAGCTATAATTGAACCAATGAAAAAAAATCTTCACGTTTTTCTCTCTTTACCACAACCCTTGATGATAGCTACAACAACCGCTTAATACTCATTTGATCAAACAAAGAGGTTAGAATACAAAGGCCTAGCCCAAAACCACCATTACAACCTCTAGAATGCTGGCAAATCCATCTTTTCACCTACCACCACCTCTATTGGATTGCACCAATCAACACTACCTCTCAACTCAAACCAACCTTTACACCCTCCAATACTTTTTTACCTACTATTCCATCCATTGTTCATCACTATTCACCTCATTCCATATTTGATCAATAAACAATTGCAACCACCACCCAACATAAAATCCACCACCATAGAATCCCTCTATACGTAGATCCAAATTAGATGATGATTTTAACCAAAACAATTGATTTAAGAGAAAACCTGTAGAGCAATGGGAGATTAGAGAGGGAATAATGCATTGGTAGTGATGGTGTGCGATGAAAGAACTATGGTAGAGGTGTTGGTGGGAGTGGGATGTTCAAACCACTTATGCTGTTTCAAAAATAGATTTAGAGAAATGATTTATAATGTGAAAAACAAACTTTTATTTCACTTAGATAAACTAAAACAAATACATGGAGATGAGAACATTTTCTTTCAAAGTCTCACACTCTCTCACTTTCTTATTTTTCTTCTCAATTCCCACACTTAGAGAGCTAGCATAATCCTTACATATTTATAGCTAAACAATGATAATATGAATGTATTAAATAAACTACAATAAAACCATTCAAACTTGAACTCTTCAGCCATCAAACCTATAGTAACATGTAGCAATCCTTGAACCCTAGTTTTTTTGTATTTTTGCTCCTACCTCCTAGCTAGGATGGTGGAGAAGAAAGCTTATTTCATAACATCACCTTTTAAGCTTGATTGTCTGCAATGCTTCATCCATTGTCTTTTTCTACAACATCATTGTAAGACATGAGCAACATCACCTCTTCACTCACTACAAAGTTTACATACTCGTCAACTTTGTTGTATATTACTTCCTCCATGCACTCATGACTATAGTGCCTATATTGATTGCAGTTATAACATTGGACCGCTTTTGTGCATTCACTATTGTAATAACCATACTCGTTGCAATTGTTGCACTACACGTAGCTTCTGTCACAACCTCTTCATCTGCTGGTAACCCACTATTGACCTTTTTCTCGAGAAACAACCATCTGTTGTCATCTCTTGTCAACCATCTATTAACTTTTGTCTCTTAGAACAACCACCTATTGTTTTGTGTTGTCAACCACCTGTTTACCTCTTCTGTATCACAGAATAACTGCGTGTTATCTGTCTCGTGGAACAACTACTTCTTGTTCTCTATTGTCAATCAACTGTTGACTTTTGCCCCTCCATGTTGGAGCCTTTTCCAACTTGTCTATGGCCTTTTCCTCCACTTCTCTATGGTGTTCCCTATTGTTGTTCTCCGTTTCCTCTAAACGTCAACTTCGACTAAAGAGCTTGCTCTAGGGAACTTGCAAAAGTTCTCTTGTTTATTCTTTGTTCTTCAAATAAGCTGCACAAAATTTTCAAGTTTGAATTTTGAAACAAAAGGCTCCAGAAATAAACTTAGAAGGATCAATTTTGCTAGGAACATATTTTGTAAAATTTTAGAATTTTTCAAGGTCTTAAATGAAAAATATTCAAAAAATATCAAGGATATAAATTGAATTTTAAAAACTTTTGGGCCAAAATGGAATTTCAAAAATTACCAGGCAGAATCGGACACAACCAGGTGGTTCAAGTATTGTGATTTGGAAATGGTACTAGGTGGAAGAGATGGTTGTTGAATGCATGACATTTTCTCCTTGTTTGTGCTTGGATTGATCGTTGTATTTGGCTGTGTTGTTTGCAGAAGTCATGACGATTTGAGCAAGGTCGGTTCTGGGTTAAGGCCGGTAAGACATGTGTCTAGGGTCTCAAAAATTAGGCCCAAGAAAAGATTCCTAAATTCATTAGTCTTGTATTACATTAAAATTTTAAAATGGCCCAATTTTGTTTTATTAATTTAGGCCAGTTTAAGGGTCCCAAAAGATTCTGTTAGGCCCAATTAAAAAATATTTATAAGTGTTAGATGTTAGCCCAATTGAAAAAATAAAATATAAAATAATTGTATATGTATTAGTGTTAGTCCAAATCTATTTAGCCTTTTCTTTTCTTTTTCTTTTTTAAAAAAAAAAAAAAAAAAAAAACTCTCTTTATGACTCAACTATGTTTCTTTTTAGTAAATTTTTTAAAAATATTTTATGTAATTTTTTTTACTTATTTTGTAAATATACCTAATTTAGATACATTTAAAATGTATAATGTTTGTGAATATATTTTTTTTAAAAAATTACCAAATATAAAATTATATAAAAAATACGAATTATAAACTCAAAAAATTATTTTTGAAAACTCTAAACTAAATAGAGTAATTTTTTTATTTTAGTTTATGAATATTTAAAAGGCTCCCGAAAAATTATTTCAACTTAAACTCTTGAAACTCAGGGTTGGCTCTGAATTTGAGGGTGATCACATGACTATCTTTTTTTTGGTTGGGCTGAAAATTATCAAATCAGATAAAAGGCATTATAGTACTTTTTCCATTTCATCAACGATGTTAGCTAATCGGGGTGCGAGTACGGGTGGACAAACGTAGGGTCAAGTCCGGTTTGAACTGTGCTAACACTACATAGTAATGAATTTTGTATCTACCCAATTTTAGCCCGGCCCTAGGGTCTATATTTGTCCTAAGCCCAGTCCAATAAAATAATTTTAAATCTCAAACCCACCTATTGGGCTATATGTTAAAAAAAAATAAAAAATTAAAACATTTCATAATTAAAAAAATGAGAAAATGGAAAATTTTCTTAATGCTATTGTTAAAAACATTCTCTATACCATTGACTTTTTCTTTGCAATCAAAATTGGAAATACAACCACAGTATCCTTTATTTGAAGGCTGGAAGGCCACTTTTGTCATTGGATATGGACTACCATTGTAAGACTTCCTTTTTGAGTGATCTGATGGTAGGCCTTACCTCGACTTCAGCTTTTGGATGTCCTCTTGTTGAGACAGTAGTAGACGAGTTGACCACCAAAGTGAGTACAGTTCTTTAAATTTATATTTTTTTACAATCTTTTATTCCACTTATGTCTGTCAAAACACCCTCTGCTGTTGTTCCTTTTCCACTGCAACAACATATGGAGGTAATTACTATGGTAAACCATTTTTGTCATCTTCAGAGACATTTGAAATAAATTTTATCATGTGTGGATGTGTACTGTGTTCCGTTCCTTGATGTTGTTTTACTCATATCCCAAAACACCTGATTCATCTGATTGTGGCAGGGAAATTTCATGAGTATAGACCAGTCTCCTTTCTAGGACACAAAGTCTCGTTTCCAGGTGCTTTACTAACTTGTTGTGTTGATTTTCAGATTTGCCTTAGCATTAGTTCTTTTCATCCTTGAGTTATAACAAGTTTAAGGATAATTTTGGACGATTTTGAGGTTTTATGCATGTATGCTGAGAATTAGTTCAGTAATTTTTTAAGACAAATGAATCATACACATGAGACACAACAAGGACAAACGTGTTTGTATAACATTTGGGTAATTTGAATATTTAACAAATGTTCATAGACATTAGTGAACAAACAAGACATCCAATATAGCATGTTTATACAAAATTTTTATAAACAAGCATATGTTATGTTTAAAATTTTATATCTTTATGTAGGCATGTTATTTACTGTTATTTCTAACAGCTATTGATTTGTTATTTTTTAAATAATAAGTAAAAAAACTGCAAGATGTAAATTAAAATATATATACGCACTTAAAATCTGAAGTCATCAAAGGGAATGTTACCTGTATACTTCCACAACCACAAACATACCTAGAAAAAACAAAAACTGGACATTCCTTTAGCCATCAAAGTTCTTTAAAAAAAAAAATCCAAGAGATACTCAATCACTGAGTTACTAACACCCTTGGAGAACCAAATACACAAAAAAGTCAACAAACAATTTAGAAAGTGGTTTCTCCATCCTATCAAACGACCGTCAGAATGTGTTTGTTTGGACGGACTGAATAAGGAAAATTAAAATCCATCGAATTGTAATCTTGGAATTCATAATCCTGGGACTATTTGGTTAGATATGATATGTATCCCATGTATGTTTAGTCGTGGGATTAGATGTTAGGAAATGACTATTTTATTAATAGGATATGAATCCTATGGAAAATTATATTTCCACACATTTGATTAACTCAATACACATATTTTCTCTAAATTTTTTTATTACATTTCTATCCTTCAATCAAATTACCAACCCACCCTCCCTTTCTCTCTCCCTCCCTCACTCCCTTACTATGGCCTCAAATCCACCCCTTCCACTCCCTCCTCCCACCCTATCCGCTCCCCAACCACCTCACGGTAGCGCCTCAACTCCCTTCGTCCCGTCCTCACCTCCACCGCTGTCAAAACTCTCCCCAAAACCGACACTACCCTCGTCGAGAAATCGATCAACACAATCCGTTTCCTCGCAATCGACGCTGTGGAGAAGGCCAATTCGGGTCACCCGGGTCTTTCCATGGGTTGTGCTCCGATGGGTCATATACTACACGATGAATTGATGAAGTATAATCCGAAGAACCCTTACTGGCTCAATTGCAATCGCTTTGTTCTCTCCACTGGACATCGTTGTATGCTTTAGTATGCTTTGTTTCACTTCGCTGGTTATGACAGTGTCAAGGTCTGTTTCTTTGCTTAATCTTCACTGGTTTGCTTTGGATCTAAGTATTCTTGTTGAGAATCATAGTAAATGGTTTGGTTGAATCAAATTATGCTCTGTGTATTTTCATTGAAGAAGAAAATTCACATTTCAAGCCTATAATTGTTAACATTAGTCTCTAATTGTATACAATATTTATTTGTTGAAGAAGATGAGGGTAGTTTAGTATTATCTGAAAATTATGGATATGTATTGAGATAAAATTAAATGTTTTAATTTGTGTAGGGTGTAAACTGATTAAATGGTGTATACTAAGATAAGTAGTGATGTGTAAATAGAATTACCCAAATGCTATGTTTGAGATATTATGGAGAAGGATAAATACTCAAATGACTATTTTACCCTTTTCAATTATTTACTAAGTAATAGCAATATTAAACATATCTTTAATATTTTAATTATTTTTTAGCTAGATTAAATAAAAAAATTATTTTATTTTATTTTTTACACAATTAAATAAATTTATTTTTTTTAAATTAAATAAATTAAATATCAATAAAAATATATGTTATTTTTTAATTAAAATTTTAAATAAATTTATTTTAAAAAATAATAATAATTAAATAATGAACTTAAATAAAATATAAACAAAATTTAAAATAAAACATCAATAAAATATCTATTAAAAATTATTTTAAAAAATTAAATATATAAAACATCAATAAAAATTAAATAAAATTATTTTATTTTTAAATTGAGATATTTAAATTTTATTGAATTTTGCTAAATATAATACATAATTAAATAGAAAGTCAAAATGGTCATTTCACCACCTAACCCCATATCCTCCCTTATCTCCCCATTTGTGTCCCCCCATGGGACACAATAGTCGAACACATTTGGAACTAATAGTCCGGAGCAAAATTGGAAAACCAAACAACAGATATAAATCCAATCCCACCATTCAATCCCTCCAAACAAACAACACCTCAATTCCTTTCTCCCCATAAAATCGACATCAAACACAACAGAGCTACTTTCCGTGGTTTTCTTCTACTCTTGCCATCTCACACCATTCCAACAATGCATGAGTTGATCACCTTCCCTGGGAACACTCAATGAACTCCAAAATCTGATAAAACTAAAGTTTGCCTTTTATTAGCCACAGGACACCAATTCTGCATCTTCCTTAATTAACAGTAATGTGCTTATGCAAAATCAGGGTAATTCAAAGTAAGGATTTTATCACGGGTTGTTATCCGAACAAAGAAAGCAACCTTGCATGATGAGTTAGACCTTCAAATTCCTTTCCAAGGAATAGATACACAGCCACCAAGCAAAGCATTGATAAAAGTACTCAATTTTCAAATTTTCTTTATCTAGACCTATTTCACCTTATGTCATCCCCCCTTCGAGTCCTGATAGAGTATACAATAAAATAGAGCTTTAAATAATAATAATAATAATAAATAAATAAATAAAAGACAACCTATACAATAAAGTGAAAATAACCTCCAACCCCTCAAAGTTCCAATCATACCTGTAGTGCCCCACCAAAAGGACACATCCCAAAATACCCTGCTCCACTCTAACCACAAATAGTGTGCCACTGCTGCATTCATACTCTTAGCAATCCCAAAAAGGGACCAAAATCTCTCCTCCTTCCACAACCAAGCTACGACACTTAAGATTTTGGCCTTAATTCAAGTTTTTTTGGGTCGACCTCCTATTGAACTAAGCTAGCCTCAGTCACTGCTAGCTTATAATAAAGTAATCCTAACACTCTAAAACAAGTATTCTAAAAAATAAGAAAATTAAAACTGACGCAGAATAAAGAAACTAAAATGACTAGAAAACTATAAATTCTATACTATTTTAGGCTAGATAACAATAATCCTCATCAAAATCTAAATTTAAAATAACAAAAAATAAAATAAAATATAAAATTTTCCAAAATGGTGTCGTACATCAGCTGGCGAGCTTTTTGGATTTATCTATTCTGACCTCTATGGTTGAATGGAAAACAGAGTAGTTCCAAGCTCAATGGCTCAATTGGTGCGATTGCATAATCAGTTGGGAAACCTGCACTGTTCGCATAGAATTGGAAAGGAAATGATCCTTGCACCCCATGGTTGGGCCTCACTTGTGCCATTGGACACATTACTATTGTCCAATTTTTAAATTTTTTTTTTCTTTCTTTCAAGTCTTACTTTTAAAGTCTTACATTAATGACATTACTTGGTTGCAGGGAATTTTCTTGTGTGTATATATATACTAGCGGATAGTACACACTATATATGTGCAATTCAAATGCGTAAAATTAAAATAAAATATTTATTATATTGTGTGTCATTCAAGTGGTAAGAGTTTGCTAAAAAAAAAGGAAAAGAAAAGTCTTCTTCCTTAGACTTAAGGTCCAAGGATCGAGCTATCTATATTTTTTTTTTTAATAAAAAAATAAGGGATGCATGGCATAAGGAGAAGCAAGTAAAGACTTGGATATCAAGTCTAACTTTCACTTAATATAATAGTATAGATAGATAGTATGGATATACTAGTGTGTGCCTCACCCAATGGGTGACCAAAGGTCTTAGATTCAAGTTTCATTTACCTCACTATATAATTTTGTGATATTTGAAAAATCCCAAAATATGAGACATGGACACCATTGAGAGATGTAGACACCATGGGATGCTTTTACTTTGTAATAGTACTAGCTGTTTACACATGCAATAGATGTACAATTTGAGTAAGCAAAAATAAATCAAATAATAAAAAAAATTAATACTACAAGATGTGTGTTGCTCTGGTAAAAACCTTCTCCTCAAGGTTCAAGTGGTAAGAATTCTTTCCCAAAACGTCGTCTTGATTTTGAGTCCTGTGCACTTCCTTATATAACTTTTTCTTTAACATAAGATAGAAAAATCCACATGCCACAGGGCATGAAGAGAGGCAAATTTTTTTTTTTTTTTTTTTTTTTCTAAAAAAAAAAATTTTTTTAAAAATTCAGCATGAAGAGAAGCAAAGGTTTCATAAAACCAAGTCTAACCTTTACTTTATATAATAGTATTATAGATATAGATGTATAATTGGTGTGTTTGGTTTTTGGTCTAGATTATTCAAATGTGGAATATCATTGTTTGGTGTTGAATATAGAAATTAGAGTACATAAAAAATTTTATTTTTAGTATTATATATATAATCTGTAATTGTGTCAATCATTGATTTAGTATTATTTTCTAATTTATATCTCTTTCTAAATTGTATCATGAATCTATTATATATATATGGGCTCTACCTCATTCATGGGTAAGTCAAATAATTTGTTTCATTATTTTTTGTATCAGAGCCAGGTTAAGTACGTAGTAATTTTGCGTCACCAGCGGGTGGCAGCCTTATCCACTAGTTTATTCATGTCCTAAATATCTCTATCATATTTTTTTTGACTCCTAATCTTTTTCTTTTTTTTTTGTGTTTCTGTTCCACTTTATCTTTCCCTCTATTTTAGCTTCAAATAGATTTCTATCTTCAAACCTATTTGAGTTTGGGGGAGGAGGTATTATACCTATATTATGGTGAGCCTGGTGATATACCATGTGAACCACCTAAGCCGCCCCCTCTGATGCACAACCCAAGTCGCCCCCTTGGCGCACCACCTGAGTTGCCTCCTCTGGTGCACAACTAAAGCCACCCCTTCTAACACACCACCAAAGCTGCCCCCCTGGCACACTTTCTAATAAGCCGCCCCTTGGCATACTTAGTCATCTGTTGCCATCATCGTTCAGCACTACGTCATAAGTTATGTGTGTGCCACGCTTGCTAGTTCAACATCTAGTTCTCGACAACGGTCTGACATGACCCCTTAAACTATCCTGACATCGATTCCTGTTAGTTCCTACAATGATTCAGCATGATCCCGTAAACTGTCCCGACATTAATTCTGGTCAGTTCCTACAACGGTCCAGCATGACCATAAACTGTCCCGTCATTAGCTCCGGTCTCTGATGCTGACCAGGGTCTTGTTGGCTGTCGACCAAGGTGTTTCCTGACAATAGATGCTTCGGCAACTCTTCTAGGGCAGTTCAGTCCTTGTTTTTTCCGTTTCTAAGGTGTGATGCTAATGTATTAAACACTTTTTGGTCTTTTTTATTAAGTGGACTACCAGATTTGTTCAGTAACATTTATTTGGACTAGCCATTGAGTTTTTTTCGGCTTCTTCCAGTCATCCATTGGCAAACACCGATTGTTGAATATCTTCATACCAGCTTGAGGGGGAGTGTTGAATATAGAAATTAGAGTACATAATTTTTTTTTTTTTTTTTTTTGTATTATGTATATAATCTGTGATTGTGTCAATTACTGATTTAATATTGTTTCCTAATTTATATCGTTTCCTAAGTTGTATCATCACTACAAGAAATTTCACTTTTGACGACTAAAATTTTAGTCGTCAAAAGCCTTGTTTTTAGTTGCCAATTATTTTTGGCGACAAATATATTTGGCCGCCCATTTGGTTGCCAACAGTTTGTCAGGAAAACAATCGGCGACTAAAATTTTTTTGGTAGCCAAAAGTGACCTATTGGCAACTAAAACTTTAGTCGCCATATATTTTTTAAAAATAATTAAATATATATATTTTTTACTTTTAGTGACCAAATTATTTAGTAGCTAATTGAGCATGTATGTTTGACGACTAACTATTTGGTAGCCAAAAGTTTCATTTTTTGAGAATTGAGTAGCCAAAAGTTTCATTTTTACAATTGGCGACTAAAAGTTTAGTAGCCAAAAGTTTCACTTTTTGACAATAGACGACTAAAATTTTAGTAGCCAAAAGCCAACCTGTGATATTTGTTTAGTCATCAAAAAGTCTCATTAACTTTTTATAATTTGTTCTGTAATATTTTTTGCGCCACCTGTAACCTGTGCATATACAAAATTATTCATCCATTCATTCATTCATTCAATTCTCAACCATTCAATAAAAATATTTCTCCACAACCTATAGCATTCAATCTTCAACCATATACAAAACTTAATTATTAACCGTACATACCAAAGAAAATAAGAATCCATAAATAAGAATCCAAATTAAAAATAAAATCTTAATAACAAAACATATCAGGTGTACATATTTTCCATAAACAAAAATATAATGTAAATTGCGCCCATGCAAACATCATTAAGCTAGCCCAAAAACATCACTATATCCATGCCAACATCATCAATCTGTAACAAAAACATAATATCCATTAATATTTTATTGAATAACATTGAATTTACAATTATAAAAAAAAAATACATACAACTTGAAATTTATTGTCTTTTTATATTTTACGGTCGAAGAAATTTATTATCTTTTTATGGTTTAGAGGCTGTAATTAAAATTCAAATGTAATTAATCTTTTCAAATGAATTATTGGCCCAATTCAAATGTATAACCTTAAGGAATTGACACATTTATATGTTTCCTTTTCCTAATCAGAAATTGACAGATTGTAGTTTACTTAACAAGTGATTTGAGCTAATGGAGGCGAGAAATTAGATAGCTAATTTGTTCAAGATGAATAGTTGAACGAGTATTATAACTAATATAGCAAAACAAAATGAGGAAAAACCAGTGATGTAACTAATCAAAAATGCGGAGCTTGATTTTTGTTTAAACAAAATATGGTTCAATTTATTTAACAAGTAAATTGTCAAAAAGATAATAAAGAAAGCAAAAAACCTTACTATCAAAAAGATAGTAAATTGTCAGGACTTTAGCAACACAATCCTCCATATAGAATCTAAAGTCTAAACACCCAATATCACAAAAACCAAAAAAAAAACAAACAAATAAATAAATAAATAAAAAGAAAGCAAAAAAAAAATAAAAATAAAATAAAATCGACAAAGTACCCGATATGGATCAAAACTGTCATTTTCAGACACCTTAAGAAAGGTTGCCAGGCAAACAAGCTATTGCAGGGGGAAAAAGTGCTAATAGAAATTAAAAGTATGAAGCTGGAGATGAGAAATATATCTATTGAAATGGAGAAGATTAGATGTAAATCAGAGATACAAAAATGAATCAAATGAAAGATCAAGCGGCAACGTGAAATTGCATCAACCAACCTTCACTAATGTTGTTCCTAGATAAACAACAACAGCTTTAACAGAAGTACCAAGGGTATCATACTCTGATCTACACACAAATACTTATTAATGCAACTCAATTCATACAATGATAACAGGTAAACTACACAAGAATTAATGCACAAACACAAATTAATAGCCACAAAATAATTTATTTCACTGGATATAATACATGAGGAATATTTTAGAAGAAAAAGAAAAATCCATAATCAAAATTATAAGCACATAGAAGTTGCAGCATAGTTAAACATAGCAATAATTCATGTTAGCAAATAATCACTAATGTTAACAATTCATCTATATTTGAAACAGATCATACCTCTACATATGAGAGTTGACACATTGAGAGCTGAGGCCTATATCTTATGAATTCAGACTTTTAGTGTTCCCTGTTGCTTCACTTGTTAGGCCATTAAAATACCTATCACCATGTAGCAAACTTGGCAATTTGCTCTAAACATATGTAATAGTAAGAAACGTGAAACCTCAATAAAACCCAAAAACAATTACAGTAAAGCATAGATAAGTTGGGGCTTAGTAATTCTGAACCCCTGATGAAATGTGTGTTGCATCTAATAATTATGAAAACTAAGACAATTAAATTCTTCTTCTTTTATCAATCAGAGTGTCAGCACATTTCAATTTCTTCAATTGAAGGCACCAATGCAACTACATAATACAGCCAGAAATGTTACCTTGCTTCTAAGGATATCAAGATGTTTGTCTTCAATATCTTGTGCAAATTCAAGGTTGATCTGCTTCACACGGTTATATCTCGATTGTGAAACACAACAATTAGAAATCAAACCACAACAAGCAAACCCATTTCAGAAATCAACACGAAATTAAATAGAATCAAGAATATAGAACCCTAGAGAAACAATCAAAAAGGGGGAAATAGAGGAAGGAAGGCAGAGACATAGCTCGATCGAGAGAGTGAGCAAGCGCACGGGCGCGCGCGCGCCTGAGAGAGGGAGAAAGAGAGAGAGAGAGAGAGAGAGAGAGAGAGAGAGAACCTGTGATTTGCGGCAGTGGAGATGGCGATCTGCAATGGGGGCGGTGGCGGTGGCGGTGGCGGTGGCGATCTGCAGCGGTGATAGTGGCCGTTGTGATTTGGGGCGGTGGCGGCGGTCTGTGTTCATGTGAAGTGGGGTGAGGTTTGGTGTGGTGAAGGAGAATAAATAGAGAACATGGGCGAGTGTTAACCAAATATATATATATATATATTATACCATTTGCAACTAAATATTTTTAGTCGCTAATTAATTTTATAAATCCCTCCAAAATTTGAAATGTCTGCCTCTAATATTTTAATTTTTGGGCGACTAAAATATTTTTTTGTCGCTGAAAATACATTTTTGGCGACTAATTTTTTGATTGCCAAAGATAAAAAATAATTTTTTATTTTACATTCGGCGACTAAATGGTTTTGGTAGTCAAAACTCAATATATGGCGACTAAAATATTTTTTTTGTCGCTGAAAATATGTTTTTGGCGACCAAACTTTTGGTCGTCAAAGATAAAAAATAATTTTTTATTTTGTATTCGGCGACTAAATGGTTTTGGTAGCCAAAACTCAATATACGGCGATTAAAATATTTTTTTGTTGCTGAAAATATGTTTTTGGCGACTAAACTTTTGGTCGCCAAAGATAAAAAATAATTTTTTATTTTACATTCAGCGACTAAATGGTTTTAGTAACCAAAATTCAATATACGACGGCTAAAATATTTTTTTTGTCGCCAATTCTGGTATTTTTAGCGACTAAATTTTGTTTTAGTTGCCAATAATCAATATACGCTGACTAAAAAAAAATTAGTAGCTAAATATTGTACTTTTGTAGACTAAAAAATTTTTTGGTCGCCAATTCCACAACTTTTGGCGACTAAATTTTTTTTGGTCACCAAAGGTGCATTTTGTTGAAATGCATGAATCTATTATACATACATGGCCTCCATCTTATTCATGGATAAGCCAAATAATTCTTTTCACTCGTTTTTTGAATGTAGGTGATGGTTGGAAACAACCATAATAAGGGTAAAATTAACATTTTAATACTAAAATATTGACAACATTGTTAATCATCATTTTTAATGATATCAAAATTACAAGATAAATTATAATTTCGTCATTACTCAACAAAAGTCTGTATAATTATAATTTATCCTACTTAAAATTATGATTTGATCTCTAAAAGTTACAACATGAGTATTTCATCATCTTTTTTTTCCTCTTTATCTTTGTTTGAAATTGCAATGTATCCTTCTCTTGCATGACAAGAAAATGTTTATGTATATAGTTCAAGTAATTGAAACTTGTTTTCCAGCTTCTAAGTAATTGATACATGATATTCTATTTTTGGATAAATTACACTTATCTTTTTTAAGGCTTGGGAAAAATTTATCGAGTCCCACAAGTTTTATAAAATTATATTGACTCTTTTAAAATTTTCACATAATACATAGCACTCGTCGTTTATAATTGATTAATAATATAGATAAAACAAAAATATTGTCATCTCTTGGCGTTAAAATTTATATATTATTTTGTTTATCATTACCTTTACTACCATTTTTACTAATTTTAATCATTTTAATATTATTAAAAGAGAAATTAATATAATTATGTCAAATAACAAAATAAAAAATCACATGGTCAATTTAGGATTTGTTTGGGAGGTGATTTTTGTAGTGACTTTTTGGGTTGGGTTGGGTTGGGTTGGGTTGGGGGGGGGGGGGGGGGGGATTTTCAAAAACTTATTTTAGAATTTTTTCTTCTTCTAAAAAACTAAAAATTAATTTGGTGAAAGAAATAAAAAAATTAAAAAAATATTTATAATTTTTATATAGGTTTAACTTATGGGAGGCCAAAAATAATCTTTAAAATTTTAAAATTGTTATTTTTTTGAAAAAAAATTTAATTTTTTTTTTTTTTTTTTTTTGAAGCATAAACCAAACATGGCCAAAGTATTTTAGACTAACTCTGTAGAACCTGCAAAAAATTTTTTTAAAAAAATGTGAGAATTTGTGACTATTTTGTTGGATAAATTATACTCTGCCCCATATATGTTAGACTATTTTTTCATTTTGGGCCTTAAAATTTATTTTTTCTTACTTTGACTCTTTATGTTTCAAAGTTTTTCTAAATTAATTGTAAAGCTATTATTAATCATTAAAATGTTATTTTTTTTAGTTGATTTTACTTAATAAAAAATAAGTAAATAGTTTAAATTTAAAACATATTAAAACTTTAAAATTTGAATTGATAAAATTAAAAATTAAAAATTAAAAATTTATGATTTATTTTGATATAAGGGTGAGACTTTAAAGGATTTTTTTATATTATATATATATATATATAAAATTTCTACTTTTCTTTAATTACGGTGGTTGTTTGTTAGTGGTTGATTGGCAGTTGCGTACCAAACATGCATACATTCTCCTTTTTACTTGGATCTCCTCAAAAAGATCAGCAACATTATAAATTTAGAATTATTCAAAATTTATTTAAAAGTAATAATTAATGATTTAAATTTATTTTACTTGTGATTTTCACACTTTATTAATTTAATTTTTACTATAGTAAAATTTGAGTCCCTAATTTTAGGATCCCAAATTTTTTCCAAAAAGATATGGGACAATTACTAGATATATACGGAGTTTATTTAGGATGTGAGTTACTTTTTGAATTTTTGCTTATCTGACTATTAACTTGGGATTAAAAAATTTTGTTTTGGATTAATTTTAACTTTTATAAAAAAAAAAAAAAAATTATAATTTAACTATAATATTTTTTAACCAAAAATTAAAAAAATTATTTTATTTTTTTATAATTATTTTAGTTCCAACGCAATTTAACGTAACTTTTCAAACGAGTGCACAATAATATTTTGTACGGCATGGTTGGTAGTCGTTGATTGGCAGTCGTGCACCAAACATGCGGACAATCTCGCTTTTACCTTCATTCTAAGATGTGACAAAGAATACTCATTTGCTAATGATTCTTCTGTCAGGATCAGCTTTTATTTCACACCAAATTTTATCCATAACTTCAGAAGTGATTGGTAATTCGCAAAAACAGAATTCGAATGACTCGTTTTTTTTTTCTTCTTTCTTTTCCTTCTTTGCCTTATACTAATACAATTTCCTCTCTCTCCCTCTCTCTCAAACATGACTAAGTGAAATTCCAACATTCTGATCTGTGTATACAAACAAACCCACAAATAAAATCAAAATCCACAAACAAAATCAAATCAAATTAAAATCCACGAACAAAATCAAAATCAACAACTGATCACAAACAAACCCACAACAAAAAATGCTCTGTGTATATGTACAAATCAAAACCAAATCAAAATAATAAACAAACCCACAAATCAAAACCAAATCAAAATAAAAAACAAATCCACAAATCAAAACTAAATCAGAGACACACATAGATCTATTGAGAGAAGAGGGAGGAAGAGATCCACCGTCGTGCCATTGCCTCTTTCCTCTTCTCTCTTTCCTCTACTCCTTGTTTCAGAGAAGAGAGGGAAAAAAAATTCTCCCTGTTTCAGAGAAAAGAAAGGAGGGGGGAAAAAAAAAAGGAGGCAAAATGACGTCATTTTGCAATTTGGGGCAATCGAGCCGCGATAATCTCGAGCTACCAAGCTTTATTCATCTCGGTCAAGCCATTAACTAAAAGAATAATGTTTCGGATCAGTAAAGCCGCAGCTCTAAAGCTGCACTAATGAGATGGCAATGCTGTGCACTACAAGAAAATCAAGCTATAGTCGCATTTTTTATAGCACCTTAAAAAATGCGGCTATAAAGTGGTTATTGTGACTGTGGATAACCGCAATTAAAAATTAAGTGTGTAGTCGCGTTTTTTTTCTAAACCGCTGCTATACATATTTTTTTAGCTACGTTTACAACTCAACCGCTACAATAGGTCAAAAAAATAAGGCGCCAAAAAAAATTCTGACTTAGCGATCAGAATTTCAGTCCCAAAAAAAGCGGTTGAACTCTAGGTCTATCTATCTATACTTCTTGTGCCCTAGTCTATCTATACTTTCACGAAGCAGCACCAAGAAGTCACAGAGGCTTCCTGATTTCACAAGCTACAGCCCACCGGTGTATGGACCAGTGTTCATTCTCCATCGGTGTATCGACCGATGTATCAACGGTTCCTGATTTCAAGTCAGTTCTCTCTCTCTCTCTCTCTCTCTCTCTCTCTAGACACTCTCATCATGTACCAACATACCAACCAAATCCATAAATTAATAATCTATATATTTCATCCTCCATCGGTGTTTCTCATGTA
The DNA here is from genome assembly GCA_036172215.1 of Camellia granthamiana. NCBI lineage: Eukaryota > Viridiplantae > Streptophyta > Magnoliopsida > Ericales > Theaceae > Camellia > Camellia granthamiana. Next base: position 94,542,441 of record CM069911.1, on the reverse strand, counting down.
TGCTTCAAAATAAACCCAACCCAGAATTCACACAACTCCCAATCTTCCAGGGACCACAAAATCCCTAAATTTTTGCTGTGCTTTCATGTTAAAATCTTGGGTTTTCTTTGGTTTTTGTGTTCCCTTTATCATAATCAATGGCTTCTAAACCAGTTCCAAAAATTTTAATCATCTTCATGTTGACCTGTACACTAACAAGCACATATTCTCTTCCTTTTGTTGTCTTCCATGGTAATTTTCTCATCATTCTATATGATCTCCTTGATTATTCATGTCCACAATATGCTCTGTTTACTTTAATTAACAATTCATTATTGAGAATTGGAATGTGAAGATCACAATGTGATGATTAAGTGTTATTGTTACTAAGTTGGTGTTGGAATGTTACAATTTGGTTGGTTTAAATGTTGGTTTTTGAATTTTGTATTTTAGTTGTTGATGCTACACGCATTTATGAATAGAAATGAGGAATCATCATGTGTCTTGTATGTGTTTGATAAAATGCCACAACAAGCTTTTTATTTATTGTTATATTTCGTTTTGTCTTGGTTTTTTTTTTTTTTTTTTTTTTTTTTTTTTTTTTTTTTTTTGGGAGAGAAAATTGATGTCCATTATTTTAATGCTTGTACACTTGTATTGTTTTCTTAGCCTAATAATGTAATTAGAAAATTCAACACTAAATTATGCCCCCTTTTTTGTTGAATCCAAATACACAACTAAAAAAGAACTTTGAAACATTCCACCATTTTTTACTAGTTTAGCAACCATCATACAAACCCAAAATGACTTTACTTTCATTGGTTAGATACACAATAAAGTGGTTCTAGGTAGCCAGGTAACATAGTTAAGGTCACAATTGTCTTAGGGAAGACCCAGCAAAAATGACTTTAATTTCATTGGTTAGATGTAAAAAAGTCCAGCTTAACCTTCAATTGGATTTCATTCTAAGCCTTTTGTTTTCCTTACATTCACATCAAACGGCCTTAGGCCCAACCATCATATCAAACGGCCTCAGGCCCAATTCATTTTCATATTTGTATTTATGTGTGTTTCATACTCGTGATCATGATCATATTTGTATTCAATTAACCTTATGCAAAAGATTGACATTTAGAATACTCATTCATAATTCAAACATACAAATCCATAAAGCTTGTATAGAAGTAACATTTGGAAAATAACATACTTGAACATACTTTACTAAAATATTACTCACAGTGTTCTGCCGCAGGATTTGCCATTGCGCTTGACCCTACACGTTACATAGCATATTAGGTCAAAAGCGATTCAATCCGTTCTTAATTTATTTACTTCTCTTAGGCCTCTTTCTTATCCTTTTAAGTCATTTACAATGCTCAATGTATGCCTAAGAGTATTTAGAAGTAAAAGAGAACGGGAAACAAAACATAAAACAACTTTTCAAAATTTCTGAAATAGGGCTCTCCGCTCAAGTGCAGCTTTGGTCGCTCGAGCGGACTGCAAGGCTCTGAAAAAGTACTAGTTGCATGAATTTTACGCTTGAGCGAGACTTCTAACGCTCGAGCGATGAGTCTTGCAAAACAAGGTCCGCTCGAGCGCAAGATTTGTCACTCGAGCTATTGTGCAATTTTCTATAAAACTTTTGGGAGCTTGATTTTCACGCTCGAGCAAGACTTTCCTCGCTCGAGCGGACTGGTCAAATTTTGGGAATTCCAGAACTTTGTTAGAAGCTCAAAACTCAATTCTAACAGCCAATTTCATGCATAACTTACACCAAAACTTCAAAGTCGTATATTTGAACATTAATACTTGAAGAATTACATTTCCTATACATAAACTTCATGAATTGGCAAATCATCACTTTAAATTCCCATGCAAGCATGAACTCAAATTAACTCTCATTTATCATCATTAAAATATGGGTTTGAGTTCTATAGCTTCAAAAATCATGCAACCAAGTTCCATAGTCTTACAATTCATGGATGCATTTCTAACATGCTACAAGCTTAAATATACATAATCATGATAAATGCTCACATGCATGTCTATACAGACTTCAATTTCATCATATTCACACTGCTAGAAAACAGACTTTTAGTGGCGTTTAAGAAACGCCGCTATATCTATTAAAAACGCCGCTAATTCCTTTTGCGACGTTTAATACCAAACGTCGAAGATGCGGCCGTCTCTATATCATATTCACACTGCTGGAAAACAGACTTTTAGTGGCATTTAAGAAACGCCGCTATATCTATCAAAAACGCCGCTAATTCCTTTTGCGACGTTTTCAAAACGCCATCATATCTTTTTTTTAAAAACTAACCGTTAGCTTTTTAGAGTTTAGGTGGCGTTTTAAAAACGCTGTGAAATCCTCTTTTTTTTTTTTAATTGTGCTAATTTTATGTAATTGAGCTAAAAAAATACCTATAATAAAACTAAATAGCCTTAATATGAAATAATAATTCCCATTCAAATAGTAAATGTAGCATTAATTCACTTTCCCATTCAATTTAATGTCCAATCATCATTACCCACAAAATAACATATCCAAAAATTAAATTCACAATTCTCAGCCAAAAAATCAGCCTTGTTCTTATCAACACCAGCCAAAAGTCACACAAAGCCTTGTTCTTATCAACTAGACCAACTTGTATTACAAAAGCTTTTGTAAGATAATTTGCTCACAACTCAGAAGCAATAGTAGCATAAAAATGTAACTTAGAAACACAGATGACAGCTGCAAACACACAAACCATTTAAGCATGTGTATTCCATAAGCAATGTTCTAAAAGTAGTAATTCATTTTCAATATAACACCACAAAATAAAGCCTCCCAAAAAACTTGTTCAGGTCTCAAACGAGCTAGAGAAGACATCTAGTAGAATGTAATAAACTGTGAGGCATCAGCAATAATTGTGAGGCATCTAGTAGAATGAGCAAGAACTTGTAATAAACTGTGAGGCATCAGCAATAATCCAAAACCCAAATATCATGCACCAACAAGCCCTACAAGCAAGGAAAAAAGAGGAACAATCAAAATCTATAAAATAAAGCCAACAAGCAAAGCAGTGATGCCCTAAAGGTAATATTACATCAGAGAGCTTGAATTCAAATACACAGATGACTAGAGTAATATAGCTATTGCATAAACAGAATGTTCAGGAGAAATCAAGGGGGCAAATCTTGAAAATAAAGTAAGTAATCTGACAAACAAAAGACAGACTTTCTCCTTGCAACTGCTTCCTCAGCTTAGTATAATATAGCTAGTTGCCCTTAAAACTAAAAGAAGCCATTCCACTAAACTAGAAACCAGGGTTGGAAAAATGTAAATTTATTTATGGGTCATAATAACTCGATCTACAAACATTATCAGCAAATTCTAACAAGAACATACTTCTTCACAGAATAAAAATCCAACTTACATGTATTCCAAGGTAAGGGAGATAGACTTTCATCATGCATGCTGAAAATTAATGCATAGATTGTATCAAACCTTACAGGAATGAAGTTAAATAATTAAAAATTCTTTACGGAAATATTTGACTAATAATTAACAGAAAGAAAAGATCTTAGAATCCACAAGAATACCATGCATCAATTAATATTCATTTTATTTCCCATCATTTTCTAATATCACTTTTTGAGGATGTAACATACATGCCTAGACGTACTGGCTGTCTTAAACCTCCTAGACCCTTCCACATCTTCTCAGTTGAATTTAGACATTCCAGATTCATAATGAATTCACTTATAAGGAGGATAATCCAACTATGCATCAAACCAAGTATTTCATTAGCTTACCAGTTTGTAAGTCCAAAATTACCTAATAAATGTTGTGTGGTAACACAGTTTTTGCAGCTCAAACTTAGAGCAGATTCCCATCTTCAAAAAAAAAAAAAAAAAACAGAGGCAGTTGCCAACAAAATGTGCTTGTGCATAGTTGTGTCTATGTGAGGGAGAGAGAGCTCTTGCAATAGAACAGCAACCAGAAAGTGGCCCTTGCAATAGAACTCTTCTAATTTAGAACTACATTCAAGTTGGGATGAAAAAAAAAAAAAAAAAAAAACAGAGAAAAATAACAGCCAAAGACTTGGACCAGAAAATGTAATTATTACAGTATACTTGATATAACTGAAGTGATTCAACCAACTAGAATATTGGAAACGTATTTCCCACTTGTTGATCACATCAATGATTAAAATTAATACTGCTTTTGCCTAGGAGAAAAAACAATTATAACTAATTAATAGTGCATTTTGCCAATCATATGAGTATCAACAGCCAAGTTACATCAAGAACAAATTAATCATGTGGAAAGGATACATAAATTATGTCCAGACAACATCCATAATAAGATAAAGAAGGTTTAATGCACTCCTAAGAGGTAAAATGCTAATCTCACTCTATAATCAATTGCTGAGGTTTTCTAAAAACAGCTATCAAATATTCTGTCCTAACCTTTATCATCAAGAAAATTACGCTTTATAGGCCAAACATTTATGAGATCAAAGATCATAAAATCAGCAAGTAAAAATATGATAATATCCCAAAGATTAGGCATAAATTAACAGCATAGAAAATATACAAATGGACAATAAACGATATGTGAAGGAACCTGTTATGTGCTCCTTTAAGTTAATGAACCTGCTTAACAAATTACACAGAAATGAACTAGAAAGTAACCATAAGTTAACCAACATTTAGCACCCTAAAATAATAGCTTCACATATGAAATGAGAAATGGTTCATTGTATGCATAGAACTCAAATGGTTATTCCACCAGTTTTCTGGACATATTTCATGCATGGAACTCATCTCAATGTCCTGATCAGATTAAGCCAGAATGCAGAACTCTACATTGTTGTATGCACAAATCATGAATTTTTCACAAATGATAGAAAATGAAGTGTATTCAACAGGGAATCAAGTGAAATTTAAGGAAACATTTTAAAGGAAAAACGATGGAATGAAACTTCTGAAAAACTGGTTCGTCTATTATGTAAATGCATTAAGTTTGTGTTTCCATTAGCTAATAAGACCTTTTATGAAACAACTGTTGAAGAAAGGTCACTGAAATGCCTATTAAAAGAAAGGGACTCGTTCGACAAAATTTTCTGCATGATCAAAAGATCCTCTCTAAAACTGCATCATCCAAGAGGGACGGTCAAATGGTCTTAAATTTTGAGCAAGAAACAAGGTCACAATAGCACCTGAGAAAACAACAATCTACGTGCTCGATTCTCTCTGCCATATCAAGCTCACCTAATCACCCTTGTACAGGATTCACAACTTCCTTTGAGAATGAAATTAGAAATAATAAAATAAATAAATAAAAAAAGGCCACTAATGACCAAGAAGAGGGATTTATCAAAAAATAAAAATATGGCTGATTTGAGCTAGCTAAACTTAACAAATTTCAAAATATGTTCAAGATGTAATGTCTAATTATACCTCCACTCGAACTACTGAGAAAGGCTTTCGACCTGTTCTATGATGTAGTGTCTTCTTCTTCCAGATTTTTCTATTCTTCTTGCTTGATTTCTGTTAAATATGAAATTCATTTGAGATATTATCAAAAATTTTCACATAAATAAAATTGTACCGATGCACTCTGAAGCAAATAAGCAATGATGGTTCTATAAACAAATAAATTTGTTTTGTTTTGTGCACACCTGAATATTAGTAGTGACTGTACTTTATTGTATCTAATGATGATGTAAATAAAGCCATCTATTTTTTGACATTGGTGATTCAGTTACAAGATTCTTCAAATGTATATACTATCTAACTAACTAGAAATGTTATGGGTTCCATGACTAATTCATTCTATTGGGATTCATATATCTTCTTTTGACTTAGCAGCCGAATGATTTCAATCTAACACTAACTCACACACCACAAACAACATGATCATCTCAATAACAGCATGATCTATGTTTCAATGCATTCGTAATAAAGGAGATACAAGATTTGACAAACCAAATCCAAATAGCCACTTCTGGACTTTGATTAGTTGATCTGAAAATTTCACAACAATAATAATAATTTATAATGGCTTTGGAATTCTATGTGAAAACAAAATAAGCACTATCGTTGATCAAGAGTAGTGTATTGTTTAAGGGCTTTTCTTTTATGAAATTCTGGAGTGATGCATCATATCTAGATTCCAGATAGAGAAAAATGTGGGGTGCCATTAAAATAATTCATAGCCACATCACTACTTGAAAGGGAAAAACCGTAGATATTTGGTATATTTACATAGCAGATAGCTTTGAAAAGAAAGAGCATTCATGGTAAAAACAAACACTCATCATCCTATTGTCCTAACAGTTGATGAAACAGAGCTTCTTATTCCTAGAGAACAAGTTTATCAGAAATTTCTTGCCACAAGCCTAAGATCCTACAATCAATTTTAACAGCTTTTTCCTCGGGCTATATTTCGATCATTGACTTGTGGTGGGAAAAGTCAAGAAGAAAATGAAGTGAAATAAGACTTTTTTTTTTTTTTTTTTTTTTTTATACTTTCCACTTGATAAATCCATGATTTGAACATAACACTAATTTGTGTTGGTGTGATCGTGCAGGTTTGTCACTTCTGAAATCCCAACAGATTCAAGTTCAAGACATCACCTTTCATGTTCACAAGGTAACAACACAGACATGGTTTCAAATTTCAAACAAGTGAAATGTTCAAAGTATGGTCTTTTCTCAACAAAGTGAAACAAAAAGGACAAAGTAATCCAAAACTTAAAGCAGCAAATGTTTTGTCCATATACATATAAAATTGAATGTTATTATTCTTCTTTCCATTACCTTATGGTCCTTATAGTTTATATTTAATTCAACATTGAGAATCAAACTAAGAAGTAACATTCTCAAAAAAAATTACCATCTGCTCTTTCTTTGTTCTTTTTATAGATTTACCCAATAGAACATAACCTTCATTTCTCTACTCTCTTTGTGAGAACTAATATAAACATTTTGCTGTGCATGGAGGACATTTTCTGTGGATGACTTTTTTTGGAAAATGTAATTGCTAACTGCTACTCCTTCAGGATGTAAAGTAAAATGCAACATTTATTTCATTCACATGTTTTACTACAGTCTGAATCCCCAGATAGAGATCATCTAAAAAATAGAAACTTAAATATATTCATATGAATCTTGAGGTTTCAGAAGAGTACCCGGCATCCAATGAGACGACATAGCAGCTGCTGCAAAGCAGGCAACTGCTCCAACAGTTCTTCACTATCCACCTCCGTAGTTCTGCTTTAGCCCTATCAGTGAAGAGAAATAACAATTAGAAACTGTCACAGATCTAAACTGGTTAAAACTTAAAACTGATGACACCCAAAATATTTCAATATGAATAATTCAAGTGTTTTATAATCTTATTATTTTATCATACCCATGGCAACAACTGATGTACCAACAGATGAAGAAGATCCACACATATACGACATTTGCATATAAAATAACAATAAGATTTATCAGAACAATTCACCCAAAAAAAAAAAAGATTTATCAGAACAGAGCAATGTAAATAAAGCCACAAACAATCCAGCCCCAACTAGAGAATAATAGCCATGCTGAACAAGCATAAAGGATATCAAAACCATTCAAAAACGGCATAAAATGAAATATTTTCAGAAACAAAATATGAACCATCAAACAATCAGCACGTTCAGTGAGAAGAAACAACAGGACATCAACATTCAAATATCAAAACCATTCATAGAATTTCACAGGATTGATTTCAATAACCAAATCGACATTGCACCATCAGTTCAGCTTGAGAGAGAGAGAGAGAGAGAGAGAGAGAGAGAGAGAGAGAGAGAGAGAGAGAAAAACAGAGACAGAGAGACAGTGGAGCTCACCGATCTAAATCGCTAAGATGAACTTCGATTTCGATTTCGAGAGAGAACTTTGAAGTGGCTCTGATGAATCACCAATCTGTTTCGTTGAGACCGAGCTGAATCTCTGAATCACCAAGCTGAATCCCTGAGATAATTAGGGTTTAGACAGCAGTAAAGCTCACCGATCTGAATCTCTGAGATCATTAGGGTTTAGACAGCAATAGAGCTCACCGATCTGAATCGATTTTGAGAGAGAACTTCAAAATAGCTCTGATGAATCACTGATGTGAGATCTTCGAAATGGTTCTGACTTCGATTTTGAAAGATCTTAGACAGCGCAGAGAGAGAGAGCTTGAGATTTTCATTTTCGCTTATCAGATTCAAAATAAAGGTGAAAAATAGGGAGATAAGGAGCATGTGGGACAACACCATTTGAAGGCGTTTAGAAGCGTCTTCTATTTATGAAACGGTGCCGTTTTTTATTAAACGAAAAGGTGACGTTTACAAAACGTCGTTAAATGTTAGAAACAGTGACGTTTTCAAAAACACCATTAAAAAAACGCCTCCAAAACAGATATTTCCTGTAGTGATCAGCTCAATTCTTGTTCTTGGTCACCTACCATGCCAGAACTCATGCAATTATGAACTTAAACTCATGAATTTGAGTTCATTTACTCACCTAGGAGCTCTAATCTTCTAATTCCTAGCTAGTTCTTGAGTTATCCCTCTTAAACTTTAAGCTCCTTGCCCAACTCTCAAATTTTTCCTTCACTCTCTCTCTAGAGCCGTCTTTCACTCTCTCTCTCTCTCTCTAGAGTGTAACTTCAACCAAGTATGAAAATGAGCTCAAAAGAATGAGCTTAAGTGTACATAGGCCCTTATATAGACTTACCTAATCAAACTTGATTAAGGCTAATTAACTATGCTTACTTCAATTAATTTAATCTAATTAACTTGGTCCGAATTAATTTTTAATTAAATTTCACCATAGGCTCTAAACATCACGTTAATCACAATGGTATAGACAATTTTAGTTTCTGTCGCCACTACGGCCCTCAATTTTTAATTTATAGCAGTAAATTAGACAGATTTTTCTACGGTAAACAGATAAAAGTTCAAAAACATATATAATCATACAATTGGCACTCAAAATCATATCAGACACATAATCACAATCATAATTAAGATTACTTAACATAACTCAGAACAGGGTTGTTACAGTACTGGTTGTCATCCTATCAGATTGTTATAGACTATTACCGTTAGAGGGTTACTGTATTTACCTTGAGTGGTGATTGTTTTTATTTCTTGGGAGACCAGGTGGATATAGTCTTATCACCGGGTTATGATCTGCATGGGCGAAGTGAGCTTAGTTGCCTTCTTGCCAACTTCTTAAGTACTGAGTGTGATGAAGTCCGAGTTGAGTTGCCAAGGGTAGTTTGTGAATACCCGAATATTTTTTCGAAGGATCTTACTAGTTTACCATCTCACCGAGAGATCGAATTCTCCATTGATTGAGCACCTAGCATGGCACCAATTTCTATGGCACCATATAGATTTGCACCTGTCGAGTTGAGTGAGTTGAAGATTCAACTCCCGAAATTGTTTGATAAGGGTTCTATCCACCCTAATACTTCGCCTTGGGGAGCACCGTCTCTTTTTGCCAAAAAGAAAGATGGTGCGTTGCAGCTTTGTATAGATTACCGGAAGTTGAACCGAGTAACTGTTAAGAACAAGTACCCAATGCCTCGTATAGATGATTTGTTTGATCAGTTGAAGGAGTCTTATTGCTTTTCTAAGATAGACCTAAGATCGGGTTATCACCAGTTGAGAGTAAGGAAGGAGGATATCCTGAAGATGGCATTCTGTATGTGGTATGGCCATTATGAGTTTCTAGTGATGCCCTTTGGGCTAACCAATGCACCAGCTGTGTTTATAGATTTGATGAACTGGATCTTCCATGAGTTCTTAGACCGTTTTGTGGTCGTGTTTGTGGATGACATCTTGATTTACTCACTCTCTGAGGAGGAGCATGAAGAACACTCGCGAGTGGTATTTGAGTTGTTTAGAGCCCACAAACTGTATGCTAAGTTTGGGAAGTGTGAATTCTAGTTGAAATAAGTTAAGTTCTTAGACCATGTGGTATCTAGAGAAGGGGTGACTGTAGATTCATCCAAGATAGAGGCAGTACAAGATTGACAACAACCTAAGAATGCTTTTGAGATCCGTAATTTCTTAGGGTTGGCCGAGTATTACCTTCAGTTTGTAAAGGATTTCTCTAGATTAGCCTCACCATTGATTAGATTGATGAGGAAAGGGGCTAAGTTTGTGTGGAGTGAGACCTGTGAGAAGTCATTCCAAGAGCTTAAGGTCAAACTTACCACTGCTCCAGTATTGATTATTACAGAGAGGGGTTTGGGCTATTTGATGCATTGTGATGCCTCACGGGAAGGTTTGGGTTGTGTCTTGATGCAAGAGGGGAACGTAGTAGTCTATGGTTCATGGCAATTGAAAACACATGAGCGGAACTACCCTACTCATGACCTAGAGCTAGCAGCGGTGATTTTTGCCCTAAAGATTTGGAGGCATTATTTGTATGGTGAGAAGTTTGAGGCGTTTTCTGATCATAAGAGTCTGAAGTATCTATTTACATAGAAAGACTTGAATTTGAGGCAGAGGATGTGGATGGAGTTTATACAAGATTATGATTTTGAGTTACATTATCATCTAGGGAAGGCCAATGTTGTGGCCGATGCCTTGAGTAGGAAATCTATTAGTAGTGTAGCTTGTATTGTCATCCTGGAATGAGAGATATTGGGTGCTATTGGGGAGTTTGACTTGCATATTGGAGAGTCTATTGAATTTGCAGCCCAGTTCTCTGTAGTTGCGCAACCTACACTTGTGACCCAAGTGATAGAAGTATAGAAGGGTGACTTTGAGGTAGAATCCCTCCAGGAGAAGATTTCCAATGGGAGGTAGAAAGAGGCTTGAAAATGTACTCCGACTTGAGTGTTAGATATCTTGACCGTCTCTTCATGTCTGAGTCTTGCCGAGAGGAAGTACTCTGAGAGTTTCACCATTCACGCCTTGCGGTGCATCCGGGAGGCACGAAGATGTATCCTGACCTTAGCAGCTAGTTTTGGTGGAGGGGAATAAAGAAGGATATGGCTGTGTTTGTGTCAAGGTGCCTTACTTGTCAGCAAGTGAAGGCCGAGCATCAGAGGCCAGTAGGTTTGTTGCAACCCTTGCCTATAGCCGAGTGAAAGTGGGAGCACGTCACGATGGATTTCGTTGTAGGCCTTCTGAGGACTTAACGGCGTGGTGATACAATTTGGGTGGTAGTTGACCAGTTAAGCAAGTTGGCTCACTTTATATCTATGCGCGTGAGTGACTCGGTAGATTATCTTACCGACCTTTACATTAGGGACTTGGTGTGGTTGCACGAGGTCCCAGTGACGATTGATTTGGATAAAGATCCACGTTTTACGGCTCAGTTGTGGCAGAGCCTACAGAGTACCTTGGGCACGAGATTGACTTTTAGCACTGCGTATCATCCTCAGACTGACCGGCAGTCCAAGCGTACTATTCAGATCTTTGAGGATATGCTTCGGGGTTGTGTCCTTGACTTTAAGGGTTTGTGGGAGAGGCATTTTCCCTAGTGGATTTTTTTTTTATAATAATAGCTTCCAGTTGAGTATTGGCATGGCACAATTTGAGGCCTTGTATAGCTGACCGTGTAGATCTCCTGTGTGTTGGGTAGAAGTGGGTGATGCACCAATGTTAGGTCCAAAGTTTGTCTGGAAAACAACGGAGAAAGTAGCACTTATATACAAGAGGTTGGTTACTACCCAGAGTCATCAGAAAAGTTATGTTGACCGTAGGAGGAGACATTTGTCTTTTGAGGAGGAAGACCATGTATTCTTGAAAATATCACCTAGGAGAGGTTTGATAAGGTTTGGAAAGAGTGGGAAGCTATCCCCTCGATTTATTGGGCCTTTTGAGATCCTTGAGCGGATTGGAGAGGTAGTTTATCGTTTGGCCTTGCTACTATAGCTATCTGGGGTTCATGATGTGTTTCATATTAGCATGCTTCAGAATTATGAGCCAAATCCATCGCACCTGTCGGATTGGACCAACTTAGAGGTAGATGAGGATACCTCGTACGAGGAGAGACCGGTGAGAATCTTGGATACTCGGGACCAAGTCTTGCGAGGCAAGACAATTCCCTTGGTTAAAGTATTTTGGAAACATCACAGGGTTGAGGAAACAACTTAGGAATGTGAGTTGGAAGTCCATGAGAAGTATCCAGACTTATTTGTTAATGTTTCAGCATGTATTGAAGCTTTGATTATGTTAATGAAATATGAAAACATTGTATATGTTTTGAGATTGGATGGAAACATTGTATATGCTGTATGAGTTTTGGAAATATGTGTTTAATATAAACATTGTGAATGTTTTGGGAAAATGCAAATTGTACTTTCAATGTTCGAACTTGTGTATCGAGTTGATGAGAATGGGTGATCGGAGAATGGGTCATAGTGTTGGAATTGATTAATTATCTTTATTGTGTTTGGTTTAAGCATAACTTCAAAACTTGATTTGAAATTTCGGGGACAAAATTCCTTAAGGGAGGAGATTATAATCATTCCGTTTTTGACCTGACCCTTATTGCATTCTAGACTCGGGTTTCATGGTTTCGTATTGTTGATCATATCTCGCTTTCCTTGCATTTCCCTAAATTTGGATATTGGGTTGTTCTGGTTGCGTTTGGAGCAGGTTGGTTGCTTAGTTTCCAAACTTTTGTTACCCAAAATTTTGCTTTTCCACTTGAGCGACCCTTCTTGCGCTCGAGCGGGCTTTGCAAACTCTCAGTACTTTTGCAGGTTTGCAACACTATTGGGAGAGTGTATTATACACTCGAGAGGTGTATTTTGCGGTCAAGCGAGCTTAGCTCAAGTGGCCTTTCTTGCGCTCGAGCTTTAGTCTGTTGTTTGCAAAACTACTGGGAGTGTGCATTCTACGCTCAAACGCCACTTCTTGCACTCGAGCGGAACAACTTATTGTGTCTGACGCTCCAGCGTCACTTCTTGTGCTTGAGCGGATTGTGCGTATATCAGTTCGCAGCAGCACCTTTTTACATCACTTTTTCATACCTTTTTCTCTCAAAACCCTAGATCTAGAGCCTCTCTCTCTCTAAAACTCACATTCTCTCTACATTTTCACCTAGATCCATTGGTTTCTTTACCCTAATGTCTTTGGGAAAAATGTAGAGCATCTCAAGAGCTCCACTTTGATCTGAACAACAATCAGTTTCAGCGTCTTTGAAGTTTTCTCCTTGCTTTGCTTGTCTTCTAACTTCGAGGTAGGGACTTTCTACACCCTCCTATGATTTTTAACTTAGTTATTTGTTGATTTGTAAAAAATGTTGGGATGTGGAGGCTTTTGAACAAGCCTAGGGTTTTAGTTTAAAAATCAAAAGAGGGGTTTTCAAATGAAGGTATTAAAAATGGTTGTGGGTGTAGATATGAGGATGTGTTGTGTTAAATTTGTTGATTTTGATACAAGGATTGGATTTGGAAGGAAATGAGAGTTTTGCCTTAAAATGTCTTAATTAATTATTTTGTATAAATAATTGTAATTAGTGTTGGAAATGTGAAATTGGATAGATGTTTATATAAATGGTGGAGTTGGATGCTTGTTATCTCTCACCTATAGAAAATTGGATAGTTTATCTGTGTTTGGAGAATGTATATCTGTTTAGAAATATCTGTTTTAAGCTATCGGTGGAGGATAGATATGATTAGGTGAATTGAAGAGAAACTAAGTTGGCCTATGATTAGGTGAATGTATATAGATATGATTGTTGGAGAAATTACAAGAGGATTAGGTGAATTGAAACTAATCTTTTATCGGTTGTCATTGAATATGACTGTGTTTTAATACATTGTATATACATGATGTTTGGTAGGAGAAAGGGGATGTCATCTATGTTTGGGAGAAGAAAGGGGATAGACTCCATTGAATTAAGTTGGCCTATGTATCCAGGGTGAAAATCCCAAAAACTATGCGTGTATACATAGGTGCTGATTCTCGCGGACGAAATTTCCGTAAAATGGCAAATTTAAAGTGTTGCGTAATGATTGTATTGGTTAGAGAACCACTGAGTTGTAGCATCAGTTGGATTGTCTGGATAACAATGAACTTGACTCATGGATTGAGGTGAAATGAATTGTCATGAAATGAACTACGATAAAATGGTTTGAAATAAGAAACTTGGCATATGATAATCTTGTGACAATATGAATGATTTTATCGTGGGCATTGTATATGTATATCATACTTATATCTTTATTAATATTCATATATTGTGCTAGATTGTCTCTGTTGGGTTTTGGCTCACCTACTTGGGGGAAAAAAACATTTTCAGGTACTGGTAATATGCCTCCGCCAAGGACTTCGCTTGGGAAGATTGTGGAGCTGATGCTTATTTTGAATTTACTTTTCACAAGCTTAGGATTTTATTTGTATTGAGCTTATGACTCATTTTGTTGTAAACAAGCACGGTCTTGGAAAGATGTAAGCCGTTAGGGCATATGAATATTTGTTTAGCTTTCATTTCTTATTACCTCTTATAACACATGATGTAGATTTATGATGAACGATTTATGAATGTATATCGCATGTGTCACTTTTTGTATATTAACTCTGATTAATAAAAGTTTCTTATTTTATTTATATCACATTGTATTAGTGTTTGGAGTCGGTTTGTTATAATTATTTTGGGGTGTTAAAAATTGGGTTGCTATTTCATGGTGCTCAATTCTGAAGTTTGCTTCAATGGTTAATGGTTAATTCATGGCTCTCAGTATATTAATACCACCAAAAATTATTAAAAAAAATAGCAATAAAAAGTTTGAACTTTGTTGAAGGCAGTAATCTATTGTAAATTAGTAACAACCATCACCAACAAAAGTTCTCTGATGAAACTTGGCTCAATCATTATCAACGAACTTGCGACATAATTACGTTAGGCTTGTTTGGTTTTCAAAAAACAATAAAAGGAAAGAAAAATCTATATAATATCTTTATCTATGATCACCTAAGAAAATTTCTCCTCTATACCTTTAATCATTCACCTAAGAGGAATAATTATTTTGCTCAGTCAAAAGAAAAAAAAAAATTATGGAAATCCAACTGCAATGTCAAACTCTTGGTATCAGGGAATGATTCTCCTTGGTTAAGAATCAGTAAACCAAATCTTACAAACTTGTGTGTTTTAGAGCAATCCAAATACCTAAAAATAACCCAAGTCAATTAAGAACAAATAGACAAATCGAACAAATAACCCAAGACAATTAAGAAAAACACCAAAGAACCCAAGTCAATTGCCTTGATGAGTCTACATCTTTTCATTATTAGAAAGCTACCCATAAGACTCAAGTGGCCAATAAAAAAACAGTAGACAAAAAAAAAAAAAAAAAATGATAAAAATACAATCATAACAAACCTTTCAACATAACCAAGAAATGGTAGTAGCCAAAATTTTAGCAACCGAACAGGACAAACGTACATTCTAAAGAATATGGTTACCAAAGAAAAACAGAGGTTATTGATACAAAGCCATCAAAGTTACTGCCTACGAATTTACAGTAGACCTTACATCATATCAAAACCCAAACAAAAACCCTACATCCTCACCACCTCTTCCAAAAAAAAACAAACCCAACATAATATACATGAAAATACTATGGAACAATAACAAAAGAGGGGAAAGAAGTGAGGATTTAACCTTCTACGCCGGAGCCGTGTAGATTAGAGAGAGAGAGAGGAGGTAAAGATTGAGTAGTGTTGTCATGGTAGTGGGTATTCTGGGATAAACTTCCAGAGAGAGGAAGAGTTATTTTGTCGTGGTTGCTTCATGGGCGGGAACTGAGAAGAGGAAGAGGTGTGGCGGAATGAGAGGAAGAGGTGTGAGAGAAAATGTAGTTTGAAATTTTGAAATCAAAATGAGAGAGAAAGAGAGAGTAGATGTCTATGAGAGAGTTGGGGAAGTTATTAGTTGGTCTTGGGGAACTGCCGCGTGGTGCCCCAACTGTGTTGTGATTGGTAAAAGGGATGAATCTACAATTTTGTGTTGGGTGATTGGAGAACAAGAGGGGGCATGGAAGTTTGTGATTAGTGAGGGGACATGGCCATGTAACACCCCAAGACCAACCAATAATTTTTTGAGAGAGTTGAGGCGTGTTTGGTACTTCATGAGTGGAAACCGAGAAGCTAAAGCTGGACCATTGAAACTAAATAAATCATGACTATAAAAATGATTAAGCTACAGATAATACATTCGGAGGAAAGAAAGTTGCATATAATTTATGTTGACTCTTAAAAGTTGCTAAGTGTTAATCTCAACACTTGAAATAAAATGTATCTCTAACACATTTTTGACATATTCCCAAAATCCTTATTTCCTTACTATGTAGATTAGTTTGCACCCTCCTAGAGCACATGAAATAAACAAAATGGGTTCAAGCTCTAAAATGAACAATTTAATTCTCAATGGAAGCCAAGCATCTTATTAAAAAATTAGGATACCTTTACTAGGCTAACATGGTGCACTAAAATGCTATGAACAACAGTTGCAAAAAAATAAAATAATAAAATAATAATAAAATAACAAATAAAATAAATCAAATAGCTCTAACTATTCAAATCCTCCATAAGCAAAATATGAAACCAACCCTTTCGGATCCATTTAAGTTGCTCATAGGAAGCAGCAAACCCACTGCCACAACAAAAAACAAAATTTAGATTCAAAAAGCAAACTCTTCGCTTGGCAATGCAACAACAAACTCTAACTATCTCATCATTATTTGCACCGTGCCTTTAGAGTACCAACTGCAGATGCAAGGGGACGTGTATGTGTTTTTGAAATTTTTATGGCTATGTATCAATACATTTCTAGTGTTGGAGAGTGTTTATCCCAATCGACAATTGATTTAGAGGCCAAAAAACATATAAAAACTATAATGATAGTTATATATACTTACATGTTGGAGTTCAACTTATATTAAGAAAATGTAGATTAAATAAAAACATGATACAAAAGCATTTTATTATGAAGAAATTAGATTTAATAGTAAGTAAAAATTAGGCCACAATATTGATATTGATATTGTCCATATTTGAATTAATATGAACACCAAAATTGCTTAAGAGGTTGACACACCACGGCTATGTAGCGAAGAAACTGCTCATTTTTAGGGAAAAAGAAAACCGCTCATCAATTGATGAAAGCATTGCTTAACAAAAACATATTGATGAAATTGTTTACTAAACCAATTGACAGAACCCAAGACATGAAAGAAATCATTCCCACAAAAACACAAAAGCACGAGAGAGAGTACCCAAATGGAACTTAACAATAGTAAGAATGGGAATAAAGGAAAGACTTACTAAAAGGGGGGTAGTTGGAATAGAGAAAACTCACAGCCCTCAACCTTGGTCCTTGATTGACTTTGGGGGCCTACAACTCAAAAAATAAAATTAAAAGCATCACAGAGAGAGAGAGAGAGAGAGAGAGAGAGAGAGGAAGTTTTAAAATTTTAATCTCAGGCAAATGAAAGTTTCAAATGATCTTAATAAATTCGTGCCTATGTCATTCCAAAGAATAGAAAATGTAAGTAAGCAAACTCCATTATCCTTGTCCACAATCAACTCCCTAAAAATTGCCTACTGTTTATTATTAAAAAATAACATCCAACTCCCACTGTTTATATCACCATTTGAATATACCTCTATTTTTGATAAACCTTACCACCATACAGTACATTTACTTGGCCTGTTACAATAGATTCACTCACTATTTGAACAACAAAAAAGTACAATTATATAAGCAGCTGGTTTAAACCAAAAGAAAATGAATTATTTTAATTGAGGCATTTTACTGAACATGGTGCATGCATGAAGGCACACACAAAATACAAAGGAATAAAGAGACAGATTTTAATTAAGACAATATTCTTGGTTGTGAGAACTAAATGAGAAACAATTTACACTGTAAATGAGAAACAAATCACATAATATAAATGAGAAACACAACCAAACCTTTCTCAATTCATAGAAGGCCAACATAAACTCAGTTCATGGAAGGTCATTTGTTAGACACCCAACGAAAACCCAAATAAAATTTTTTGAGGCATTTTGGAAACTCATTTTAGAAATATATTTCAGAGACTTATGTGAGGCATTTTTATAGAGCATAGTGTTGCATACAAAGAGAGAGAGAGAGAGAGAGAGAGAGAGAGAGACACACACACACACACACACACACACAAAAAGCCCAAAAAGAAAAATCGGGAAAAAAAAAAAACAAACAAACAAACAATGAACTAAGAAACTCTAGATATGCCTAGAAAATGGAGGAAAATTTTGAAGAGGATACTAATCTCTTTCTTGCTAGTTGTGTCGATTCAATCTACCTTGTGTAGATGCGCCCTTGAGCCTCACTACAGTTCGGACTCAAATTGTCACGGTTCTCAATTTGAACCAAAGAGTCCAAATCCGGCAAATCGTTTTGAGAAAACTGATTTTTTTTTTGAAAGAAGTGCCAAACATGGACTGCTTTGCCAGATACAGAGTCGCCACCTAAATGTTTTGTTTTGGGAAATTTAGGAAACCCTGACTCGTTGCCTAAGGCTACGTGTCCGTCATCACCAAAGTTGTCTCGGCTCGGGAACTTGGGTACGATTGGGGAAGGTCACTTCGTGAGCACCCCCGCTCGCCCGATCAAAGATCGGCCTTTACTAACCATGATATCTAGTTTTGAAAACATTATGTGTTCTTATTCCGGTTATTAGCCTAGATTTACTATGTGATGCGCACAGCATACAAGTATAGACTGGGTCGCCTGAATTGGAACAAAACATTTCCTGTTTATTTTTGAAAGTGGTTTGCTACTCGCAAGTAGGCTTAAAATGTAGATTTTGCCACCCTCAGGTGGGCTTTAGAAAAGATGGTTTTGCCACTATCTAGTGGTCTTAAAACTCACAGTGAATGAATTGTTCCAATCCAAATAACCCAACCTTCACCCACAGGCATTCAAACAGTTATATCACATAAGCATATAGCCTCATGGTAAGCATGCTATCATGGCAGTCACTCACACGCATGCAAGGATGCTAAAGCACAAAAACTTACCGAGTACTCCAAGCCAAAACAGAAACTATGTTAGAAATCCATGCATGATCCTAACTATACAGAAATGCCTAATGCAACACATGCAAAAATGCAACTATAGCAGGCTCGGCTATTCTAAACATGGCATATGAGATGCAACAGCTAACAGGTATTCAACTTGAAATTGAAATACAAATGCAGTGAGTTATGATGCGCCGAGCCCGGTGCATGCAAGACAGATGAATGAATGCAAACATACTATCATACTGTATGCTAATTGAAACATGCCCTTATCTAACCAGCATAAGCTGGTAAATAAAAGGGAGAAAGACGTGGGCTTGGAAGACATACATCACACGCACACACACTTATTACAATTGTGCCCTCGCTCGGAGGGTCCGAATAAATAATATACAGTCCGAATGAATAGTACAGTCCGAATAAGTACAAAATCCTAATTAATCAACAAATTAATCTAGGAAAGCAATAAATGGCACGCAAATCCATGGACCGCCTCGGCTCTGTTCCATAATGATAAATGATGCATGCTTGAGTTGCTTTGCGCGGAAATCCATCGCGATGCCCCAATTAGCCTCTGTTTATAATTAAGCCCGGAATATTGCACGAAGCTCCAAAAGACTGTCGGTTTCTGATTTGCTGCAACAGAGAACAAGAAAGGGGCATGGCAATGTATTTTCACATATGTATGCTTGACTACTCTTCAGGGAGTGTAGTCCTCGGTCCTCGTGCCACCAATCACGCATCTCGATGCATGATGGCCGAGGAGTCGAATTGCACGACTTAATATGAAATGAATGCACATATAAACATAATAAGACCGAGACTCCATCATGGATGACCCGGAGTGTCGGTGACCCGGAATTGAGACACGTTTCGTCATTCGAAGTACGAAACGTCCCTCGTTCCCCATGCTCGGGCTAACTCCTATCCCAAACACAATGCGATATGCATGACATGCATGAATGCAATTGTAGACACCCCATTTTTGACCATGCATAAGACTTGGACGCGACTGATGGTTTATATGGTAGAGAAAGTTGTGCAGGGGAAAGGTCCAATTTCTTCGGCAAGGAGAGAGTCAAATCTCAACTCCATACCCCTTTTTGGACCAAAACGATCTTGATCAAAAGATTTTAGTCTTAAAACCCTCTCTTTCAAAATGTTTTTGAAATAAAGTTTTTACGATGCTCCGGCGCTCGCATTTCGTTAAATGTTGCGCTTTTCGGTAAACCGAGCAAGGACAAAGTGGAAATGAATGAAACAGAGATGAAATATTTGAAAAATCTTTCAAAACACCTTACTTAGGGGTTTGGAGTTGAAGAAAAGAGGAGAAGAGGGAAGAAAACTGGTTCGGGAGAAGTTCGGCATGAATCTGGGTAGGGCCAAATCTGCGCGGCTTCACGGAAACTGGCATAACTTTTTCCGCAAGAGGAATTTTAATGCGAGGTTGGCGCCATTGGAAAGCTAACTTCAAGGGCTTCAAAGTGGCCACATGGGAGGCCAGCAATTTTTCTGGCCGGCCACTTTTCTTTGGTCAAAAGTGATTCAGCATCACTCTGGTTGGATCGAAATCTGCGCGGCTTCACCAAAAAGGGCATAACTTTTTCCACAGGAGGAATTTTAATGCAAGGTTTGCGCCATTGGAAAGCTAACTTCCGGGGCTTCAATTTGGACACTTGAACAGCCTCCATTGGACTTCCCTAGCACCCACCGCCCACCTTTCTTTCCGGCATCCCTTTTTTTGTCCTGAAAGTAGCTGGCCGGCCAGAAAATCTAGCAAGCCGGCCACTTAGCTGGTGAAATGACTTTTTTGCCCTTTTTAACTAGCCGGCCATAACCCCCTCCCCAAGTGTGTCCTAGAAGTGAATTTTGTTTTCCTCTAGGCCTTATGTCCGAGGGTTTGGCACTTTTGGAGGGAAACTTGAATTGTTTTCCCCCCCCCCCCCATTTTTCCCCCTCTTTTCCACCCTTTTTGTCTATATAACCAGCACTCCCAGCTGGTTTTGAGGGGTTAGAAAATTTGGTTTGAGCCTCCTACATCCAATCTCTCTCTCTCTCTCTCTCTCTCTCTCTCTCTCTATATTCCAAGCACCAAAACCCTTTGTTCTTGGACCCTTTTCTACACCACCACATAGCACCACCTCTCCATCCTCCTTTCCAACACTTGGAGCTGGTTTTTCAGAGGCAAAGAGCACCTTTCTTTGGTTCAAAAGTTGTCAAAGACATAGTCTTCAAGGGTGAGCTTCCTTTTTCCCTTTTCTAGCCTTTTCTTGATTTATTTATAAGCCATACTTGCTTACATTTTTGGGCTCCGACCCTAACTGGATATAGGCTTATTTTGAGCTATTTTTCATGTTTGTTTAAGGGCCTCTCACTGTTTGAGGCTTCCTTTTTGCACTTGCTTCTTTACCTCTCTTGTATGCCTATTTCTTGTGTAGTATTTTTGGCCTATGTATAAACTGTTTTGAGCTCTGTCATAAACTGTAAAGTGGCTTATTTTGAGCCCTTCTTCAACATTGTTGAAGGGCTCATCACTGTTTGGGGCTTCCTTTTGTCACTTGCCTTTGTATCCCTCTTTTGGCCCCATTTTTGCATGATTTGTTAGCCCCTTGTGCTTGTATTTTTGGGCTCTGGTACGAACTGTAAATGGCCTTATTTTCACCCCCTCTCCATGTTTTATTAAGGGTCTTTTACTGTTTGAGGTATCCTTTTTGCTCTTCGTGTTTAAACCTCTTTTTAGGCCTTATTTTGCATAGTATTTTTAGCTTACTTGTGCACTGTTTTGAGTGTGGTAATAAACTGTAAAATACCATATTTTGGGCCCCTCTTCAACATTGTAGAAGGGCCCTTCTCTGTTTGAGGTCAGAAGCTGCTACTTTCTTCATTATCTCACTTTCGGAGCCATTTTTGCATGCTTGCTTAGCCCCATTTGTATTCACTTTTTGGCCTTTCTTAAAACTGTAAATATGCTTTTTTTGGGGTTGTCTTGATTCTGTCTTCACACTTTATGTTCAAATAATGCATGCATTGCATAGCCATAGGTCATTCCATGCGCCTAATTTCATGTTTCGGGATTCATTTCATGCATCGGGTGTCATTTTGCCATCTTTCGGGGCTGTTTTCCATCACTTATTGCCTTTGAAATTTGCATGCTAGTATGCCATATTCCGTACTTTGCCATGTCTTGTTAGAGTGGCATTTCGTGCCTTAGGGTCGGTCATCGGTTTGCGTGCACGTGTGCACGCATCTCAAGTGTCTCATTTTCATCTCATGGCCTCTTATGTGAGTGTGACTGAGGTCCACTTGTGTTGGTGTAATCCCATTATGCATTGTGTATGCCATTTCATTCCATAGCATTGTGTATACTAGGTTGTATGTTAGCGCATTGTGTATGCCATGTTACCTCGTGCATCGTGTATGCCATTTCATAGCATTGTGCATGTTAGGTTGTATCTTAGTTGCATTCATGCATGCCATGCATATTGCATTGTGTTTGGGATAGGAGTTAGCCCGAGCACGGGAAACGAGGGACGTTTCGTACTCCGAGTGACGGAACGTGTCTCAATTCCCCAGTCACCGACACTCCGGATTGTCCATGATGGAGTTAGGTCTTAGTTGTATTTCCATGTGCATTCATTCCATATTGAGTTGTGCAATTCGACTCCTCGGCCATCATGCATCGAGATGCGTGATTGGTGGCACGAGGATCGAGGCATGCATACATTTGTGAAAATACATTGCCATGCCCCTTTCCTGCTCTCTGTTGTAGCAAATCAAGAATCAGCGGTCTTCCGGGGCTTGGCGTGCTTTCCAAAAATTATTGCAAAACAGAGGCTAATTGGGGCATCACAGTGGATTTCCGCGCAAAGACAACCCGGATATGCATCATTCATCATCTGAAGAAGAGTCAAGGCAGTCCCTGGCTTGCATGCCAATTTATAGTTTTCCTAGTTAATTTTCGTTAATTAATTAGGAATTTGTACATATTTTGGACTGCATTATTTATTTGGACTGTACTATTCGGGACTGTATATTATTTATTCGGATCCTCTGTGCGAGGGCATAATTGTAATAAGTGTGCGTGTGTGTGATGTATGTCTTCTAATCCCACGTCTTTCTTCCCTTTTATTTACCCGCTTATGATGGTTAGATTATGACATGTTTCAATTAGCATACAGTATGATAGCATGTTTGCATTCATTCATCTGTCTTGCATGCACCGGGCTCGGCGCACCATACTAACTGCATTGTATTTCAAATTCCAAGTTGAATACTTGTTAACTGTAGCATTCCATATGCCATGTTTAGGATAGCCGAGCCTGCTATAGTTACATTTTGCATGTGTTGCATTAGGCATTTCTGTATACTTAGGATCATGCATGGATTTCTAATCAGTTTCTGTTTTGGCTTGGAGTACTCGGTGAGCTTTTATGCTTTAGCATCCTTGCATGCGTGTGAGTGACTGCCATGAATAGCATGCTTACCATGAGGCTATGTGCTTATGTGATATACCTGCTTGAATGCCTGTGGGTGAAGGTTGGGTTACTTAGATTGGAACAATGCATTAACTGTGAGTTTTTAAGCCCACTAGATAGTGGCAAAACCATCTTTTCTAAGCCCACCTGAGGGTGGCAAAATCTGCATTTTAAGCCTACTTGCGAGTAGCAAATCATTTTTAAAGCAAACATGAGATGTGTTGTTCCAATTCAGACGACCCGGTCTATACTTGTATGCTGTGCGCATCACATAGTAAATCTAGGCTAATAAACGGAATAAGGACACATAATGTTTTCAAAACTAGATATCATGGTTAGTAGAGGCCGATCTTTGATCGGGCGAGCGGGAGTGCTCACGAAGTGACCTTCCCCAATCGTACCAAAGTTCCCGAGCCGAGGCAACTTTGGTGATGACGGACACGTGGCCTTAGGCAACGAGTTAGGGTTTCCTAAATTTTCCAAAATAAAATATTTAGATGGCGACTCTGTATCTGGCAAAGCAGTCCATGTTTGGCACTTCTTTCAAAAAAATCTGTTTTCTCAAAACGATTTGCCGGATTTGGACTCTTTGGTTCAAGATTAAGAACCGTGACACAAAATCGAGTCCGAGCTGTAGTGAGGTCCCCCCGCGGGCTTGTTACAGCAATCCTAATATGCAACCTAGCATACGCAATGCTATGAGATGGCATACACGATGCACGATCTAGCGAGACATACACGATGCTCTAACATACAACCTAGCATACGCAATGCTATGAAATGAAATGGCATATGCAATGCATAATGGACTTACACCAACATGAGTGGACCTCAGCCACACTCACATCAGTAGCCATTAGATGAAAATGAGACTATCGAAATGCGTGCACACATGCATGCAAACCGAGGACCGAACCTAAGGCATAGTATGCGACTCTAACAAGGCATGGCAAGGCATGAAATATGGCATACAAGTATGTAATTTCCAGCACTAAAACATGATGCTAAATGGCCTCGAAACATGGAAATATGGCACCCGATGCATGGGATGAGCCCCGAAACTCAAAATTAGGCATATGTATTGACTTATAGTTATACAAAGCATGCATTATTTGACCATGAAGCACAAAGACAGAGCCAAGGCAGTCCCAAAACATGAACATTTCTAGTTCAAAGTATGGCGAAAAGATGCTAGCAAGATGGACTAAAATAGCATGCAAGTTTGACTAGCAAACATGGGTTACATGGTATGTACATGAAGCAGGTGAGAACTCATCAAACCAGTAAAAATCAGTGAATAAAATATGCCAAAACATGCCCAAATAACCTCTGAAATGCAGCCAACACATGCACAAATGATGAGCTCCTTTAAAGGGCCATACAAGGAGTTATTAAGCACATACAAGATAGACATGAAGCATGGCAAAATTAACTTTGAAAATCGAATATAAAAACCCTAAAACTCACCAAATTGGCCCTGAAATTAGTCAACTAAGCATGCAAGATAGGGCCTCTTTGGAAGGCCAAAAAGACCATCAAACAAAACAAGGTGAGAGGGGGGTCACCCCCCTCTGATTTTGAGGCTCAGAAATACATCAAAGCCACTAAAAATCCACTGGATTTCAGTGGTTAAGAGGCCAAACCATGGCCAATGCAAGTGCTCTAATGCATAGCCCTAATCATGAAAGAATGAAGCATGCATAGGGGAAGATGACCCCAAACAGAGAATAGACCTTAATCAAACATGAAGATGATGTCAAAAAAAGACTTTTTTCAGTTTAGGTCAAGGTCCAAAAAGGCTCACAAATAGGGCTAATATATCATGCAAAAACAGCCCTAAAAGAGAGGATGAACAAACAGGGCAGCAAAAGACCTCAAACAGCAAAGATCCCTTCAACAAAGTTGAAGAGGGGCTCAAAAAAAGATATTTTATAGTTTATGGAAAATCTCAAATATGCTCACAAGTAAGGCTAAAATATGATGCAAAAATGGCCCTAAAAGAGAGATAGAGAGCAAGAGGCAGTAGCTGGCCTCAAACAGTGAAGATCCCTTCAACAAAGTTGAAGAGGGGGTCAAAATAAATCATTTTACAGTTTGGCTCGAAGCCCAGAAATGCTTACAAACAGGGTTAATATATCATGCAAGAAATAGCTTTAAAAGAGAGATAGGAGACAAGAGGTAGTAGAAGACCTCAAACAGCAAAGAGTTCTAATCAAACATGAAGAGGAGCTCAAAATATGATCTTTTTCAGTTCATGACAAAGTCCAGAAATGCTTGTAAGTATGGCTTATAAATGAAGCAAAAAAATACAAGTTTAAGGGAAATAGGTGCTTACCCTTGAAGATCAGCAAACCAGCAGCTTTTGGACCAAATTCCTAAGCTTTCAACCTCTTCAGATGTCCTCCAAGGTGCTGGAATGAGTGATGGAGGTGTTGTGCTATGGGTTGGTGTGTAAATGGTAAAGAACCAAGGCGTTTGGAGGCTTGGATGAGAGGGAGAGGGAAAGTTGTATACAAAAGCTCCAAGAGGATTTTTTCTAACCCTTCAAAATGAAGCTTAGGTGCTGGCTTTATAGAGGGAGAGAAGCAAAGAAAAGGGGGAGAAAAACCAATTCAAATTTCCCCCCAAAAGGGCAGCCCCTCGGACAGTGGGTCAAGTGCAGAATAGCTGGCACAGCTGGAACACACTCAGGAGGGCAAAAATGGTCGACTAGGTTCAAAAGGTTCAGGTGGCCGGCCGGCCAGGCAAGGTGGCCGGCCGACCAGTTCAGGTGGCCGGCCGACCAGGTCAAAAGGGTCAAGGTGGCCGGCCACCCCCTAGGATGAAGCCTCAGAAGTTAGCTTTCCAATGCCGCAAACCTTGCATCAAAATTCCTCCTCTGCAAAAAGTTATGCCTGTTTTGGTGAAGCCGCGCAGATTCGGTCCAAACGGATTTCAACCAACCATATCTCCTCCACCCGGACCTGGCTCTAGGAGATTCTTGAGTAAAAAATGAAGCCCCGGAAGTCTCCTTTCCAATGGCACCAACCTTGCATCAAAATTCCTCATGTGCAAAGAGTTATGCCCGTTTCGGCGAAGCCGCGCAGATGTTTTCCTCCTTCCCGGATTCATGCTGAACCACTTTTGACCAAAAGAAGCTGGTTTTTCAGAAAAATTGCTGGCCTCCCACCCTCCTACAAGCTTTCTAACAATGAAAATAAGGTTCTTGCCAAAAATGGACCAAGACAGATGCAAAATGAAGGTTCGGGGGCCGAAACACGCAATTCGGGGCCCCGAAAACAGGCTGTTAGGAACCGGAAGTGGCGTTCGATCACGAAGTTGGTCTCTCGGGCCACAGTGTCCCTAAAAAGGGAGGAAATAAGGTGTGTGCCAAAAACCGGAGCAAACGGAGGTGGTTAAGCGGTCCCGAACCGAGGCACAAGGCCGACAGTTCCGAAAAATCGGGAACCGGGCTCCAAACGGGGAAAATGGCCTACGACCACGAAACGTAGCCTACGGCCACTGAGAGATGGTCTACAAGACCTCTCCCTCCCTTCGGGAAGAGAAAATAGAGAAAACTAGGCCTGGTTCGCAAACCGAGGCAAAGTACAAAAGAGTCCGGAAGTCCGGAGGCAAGGCTCGCAGCCGAGACTCTAAAACCTCAAAATGAGCACAATATGCCATATCACCAAGCGCTCAATCGGTGACGTCTGAGTCTTAAGGTCGGTCAAAAATGGGGTGTCTACACCTTGCATTTAATCAAACAGTGCACTCGAATCTGAACAAAGTTTCCATAAGTAAAACCAAGAAGAGAGAGAGAGAGAGAGAGAGAGAGAGAGAGAGAGAGGGAGATTGGAATTTTTGAATCAGGATGGGGTGTTTTGAAAAGATGGTTAAAAGCTGATCTTTTGGCTTTTTTTAGCTTTTTTTGAAGACGATTAAAACCAGAGAGAGAAGGACATGTGTGTGTGTGTATGTGTGTGTGTGTATGTGTGTGTGTGTATGTGAGAGAGAGAGAGAGAGAGAGAGGTGTGTGTTTGGTACTCATGAGCAGGAATCCAAAGAGGCAAACAGTGGATTGTTTTGGAAAGTTGGTTAAAAGTTGATTTTTTTTTTTTTAAATTTTTTTGGAAAAATGTGTAAAAAAGTAGAGAGGTAATGTGACTTAAAATATATTAAAAGTCCAAATTTGACTTTTAACCATCTTCCCAAATTGGCCCAATGTTATGTATTTGGCCCTATTAGGATTTATTTGAGCCGTTGGTTATAAATATATGGTTGTGTTTAGTTGGGGATTGAGGAAAATATTTGGAAAGGGATAGGGAAAATATAGGCAAAATGTAAATAAAATATATCTACATTTCATCTAGTTTCATACATCGTTTTCCTTTTCTTTTTCAAATCTCTTTTTCAATCTTCCAACCAAATACAGCATAAGACAATTTCTTGCCACGTAAGGCGAATTCAAAAACATTCTTGCTATATTACATAGATATAGATAGATAGATAGATAGATGTATGGGCTGACTTGCAAAATGGATTTGGGCCAGTTCAAAGACCTTTTAGCTTCCTCCCAATGTTGGAAAATTAAGGACTGACCCATACACTGGATCAAGTCAATTCCAACCCAAGAAAATAAAGTTTGGGCTTGACTTGATTGACACAATCTATTACAGCATCTTCAATAGTTAGTGCTTAAATTGACAACATCAAAACCGAATTTTGGTATGTTGCAGTGCTAAAATGCCATTGTTTGACAATGTTTCTCTAATGTATTCACAAAGTAAAATATAAATTTCGCTTGTAGTCCCCTGATGAGAGATAAATATAAGAACTCTCGTAAAATCTAGTCATTTTGTTAAATTTTACGTAAAATTGAACACAAATATTTAGCATTGAATTTGACATAGAGAAAGTGGCATTCGCAATATGAGGACATGACAATATGGTTGTGATATGTAGAGATGGAGGTATGGTGATGGTGACTAATGAGATGGAAGTGGCAATAGTCGTGGGCCAAATTGCTACTCAAATTTAAAATTCAAGGTAAAACAGTGTATTTTATATTAAAATTGTAAAATTTAATGTACATTTATCAAAATTTATGGGAGGTCAATGTAATTTATCTTATTTTTTATAATTGAACCATTGTAGCTTGCTTATTATAATAGATGATTGTTTTTTAAGTAATATTATATATAAATTCAATTTCTTAATTATTTGCTTATTATAAACACAATGAGATTCACTCACTTGAATCTATACTGAGAAAATACAGTGAGATATAAATTGTGTAATACTTTTTTCTTAGATAAATAATGTTAGTTGTCATATCTTTTTTTATTAAAATATATATTTATATTTCTTTATTTTAGTGTTATTCATTATTTACATTAGTTTCGATCATTTAAATTTTACTAAAATAAAAGTTAATGTAATTCTGTCAAAAAAATCATATTAACTTTATTTTTTTCAATTCTCAAGCAAGCTGAGTGTAATTTCTTTAAAAAAAAATTATAATAAATATCATTTTTATGTCGTGGCGTTAGTCTTCCTAATTTATGATGACTTCCAAATGCTAAATTCCTAACTTTTAAAATCATTTTCAAATTTGAATCCCTCTGGCTAGCCCATTTTATTGACATTCCACCTAATCGTTGGTGTTTGAATTTATTGCGGGTATTTTACTCTGACCATTGTAGCCTTACTTAATTAACATGATTAATAGTGAAAGAATTAACAATCTGATAAATTAGTATAGGATTAGTTATTGAAAAATACTATGGATTAAATTATTAAATTTTCTACCAAACCTCTCACATAGGTGTGGGACTCACACAAATCACATGTGTGTGGGTTCACATTCATGTAAGAGGTTTGGTAGTAAAGTTGGTAATTTATTTGGGATCCCTAGCATAACTCTTAGTTATTCAATAAAATTAGCGAGATAATCATTTATTATATATTCATTTTATTTTTTTCTTTCATAATTAAAATTATGATCCCAACCTCTCTCAATATTAAAATTTGCCAATTTCGTCGGATTAAAAATCTGTCATACATATAATCCGATAATAAATAAACTAACAATTTCAATCATATGCTATAATCCTACTAATCAATCATACTCTATAGACCTTACATCCAAGACCAAGGTATTCATTTTCCTCATTTCCCACGTCCTCATAAGCCAACTTGGGGACCATAAAAAAATGGTGATTATTCGGTAAAGTTAGATTATTTTCAGGCCTTATCCAATTCGCAGAGGGGTGGTATTCCACCAAATAGTTTTGACACTGCGTTTTGGAAGTGGCTTTGGAAACTCAAGGTGCTCCCGAGATGGACTCTTTTTTATAAGAAAATGCCTTCATTGCATACTACCAGTAAGATGAAATCTCCGAGCCCGAAGAGTGGAAATGGATATTCATGCCTTCATTGCTTATTATTTTTATGAACTCAGTCTAATTATATCCATTTAAAACTCATATCAACCGGTCCAAATTAATAAATGAGCTTAAATGAGTTGTTCATTGTCAATTCAATTATAATTGGATTTACATGTGTTGGACAGGGATACAAATTTAAGCCCGTCTAAATGAGCATCACTTTTACTGCAAATATTTAAATAATTTTTTTTAAAAAAAAATGAAAATACTTTTTAGAAAAAATAAAAATAATATTTTTTAAATAAAAAATTATTTTAAAAAAAATAAAAACTAAAAGGATATTTCTTTTGAAAAAATAAATAACATTCAAAAAGAAAAAATCAAAAAAAGAAAAAGAAAAAAAAAAGAGAAACTAAATGGGTGGGTTGGGTTTATTTATCATACCCCATCTATTTAAGCCCCGTTTATTAAATGGGCGGGTTTAAGTTGAATTGCTTTAAATGTATAACCACTACAAGAAAATGCACAATTGTCGACTAAAAAAAGCATTTTCGTCGCTGAAAGTAGTAGCAATGGCGACTAAAATCAGTTTTGTCGCCAAACCTAAGCACTTTTGCCGACTAAAGCAGTTTAGTCGCCGAATATAGGCCTTTTGGCGACTAAAAGTCGGTTCAGTCGCCGAATATAGTAGTTTTAGCGACTGAAAAAATTTTAGTAGCTAAAAGGCACGGTTTTTGGCGACTAAAAAAACTTTAGTCGCCGAATATGGGTGTTTTACCGACAAACAAATTTTTAGTAGCTAAAACCTGGACAAGTGGCGACTAAAATTGATTTTAGTCGGCAAAATTCGAGCTTTTGGCGACAAAAAATGAGTTTAGTCGCCGATTGTAGTTTTTTTGGGCGGAAATTCAAGTTTTTAGCGACAAAACAGATTTTAGTAGCCAAATGGCACAGAATTGGCGACTAAAATTCAGATTTAGTCGCCAAAAGTCCTCTCATAATTTTTTTTAATAAATACTTTATTTTTTTACATAAAATACATTAAATAAAAATAATTATTTATATATGTAGTTTGTATTAATACCGGTATAAATAGTATATAAATAATATATGTTGCATTAATATTCGCGTGAGGTTGTAGTGGCATAGTGGGGGAGAGAGTGTTGCTCAAGGTCAACAAAGTTGGGACCTTGGTGGTCACGGGTTCGAAACTGGGCAGCAGCAAAGGAGAAAATTTTTTTTTGTGAAAATGCTTTCAGCGACTAAATCCTTTAGTCGCCAAAGGTGTTTTTAATAATATAAAAAATTAACTATTGGCGACAAAAGGTTTAGTCGGCAAAGGTGAAATTCCCAAAAATGAAATTGACAATTGGCGACGAAATCTTTAGTCGCTGAAGACCACAGAAATGGCGACTAACAGATTTTTAGTCGCCAAAGGAATTGGCGACCTTGTATAGGCGACAAAACGGGCGACTAAACTTTTTAGTCGGGAAAAGCTAAATTTCAACATTTGGCGACTAAAATAGGACTTTTGGCGACTAAAAATTTAGTCGCCAAAGGTGTTTTTTTTTGTAGTGAACCTATTTTGACTTGTCAAAGCCCTTCCATTTGCCACCTCTATTTGGAAGCAACTAGGGCTGCAAATGAACAGAGCCGTTCATGAATAAGCTCGAGTTCGGCTCGGTAAGAGCTCGTTCGAACTCAGTTCGTTAATTTTTTTTGCCGTTCGAGCTCGAGCTCGTTAAATTTTTAATAAACAAGCCCAAAAACTCTAAAGCTCGGCTCGTTAGCTAGCTCGTTCAATATTTATTATTTATATATTAAATAATATAAAATTATGTATTAAAAATAGGAGAAATATGCTATTTATATATTTAAAAAATATAAATGTAAATAATACTTAACTATAGATAGTATATATTTATATAATAGTGGTAGTAGATATTATTATTTTAGTAAAATATGGACTTTTTTTTAGTATGTTTATATAAATTGTATATATAATTGTATAATCAAAATTTTAATTGTAACTTTAGTCTCACATGCAAGTATGAATTTATAAATTTTTTGACTCGTTAAGGTTCGTGAACAGGCTCGAGCTCGAGTCGAGCCAAAGCCAACTCGGCTCGAGCTCGGTTCGTTAAATTTTTATTCAGCTCGAGCTCGAGCTCATTAAAATCTTAATAAACAAGCCCAAACATACTAAAGTTCGGCTCGACTCGACTCGTTTGCAGCCCTAGAAGCAACTCATGGGGGTGTTTGTTTGGGATTAGATTTTATGTCCACAAAAATGAATAGTGCTAGTCCAACATTTGGTTAAAAAAGTACAAGTCGGATTAGTGGTCTTTTTTTGGGTGAATAGGATTAGTGGTCTTGTCGGATAATTTTTTGGGATATTCTAAATAAGTATACTTTTTAATTTTTTATAAAATGTGAGTTAGGTTTGAAGTTATGTGATTTAAATAAGATGATATGACTTAAATATGATAGTGACTTTTTGACTTTTTAACTTTTTTTAAAGATGTCAAACTTAACCTTAATTTCCCATATGTGGGATAACCCTCTCCTCGATAAGTGGTTTTTACTCATAAATGCTATTTCATGCACTTGTATTCCATTAGAATAATGCTATATGTATCAATTGGTGCATGTAGCATTACTGATTCCATTAGGTCACATGGTTCTTTTCTTAATAAAATCCCATTATATAAGTTGTTTAGATGATTAAGTCTTTTTTTTTTCCCCAAAATTTTAGACATTTTTACCCTTAATTGTGTGCAAGCACAGCTCTAGATAAATAGTCAACATACTTATATGATAGTTATTATTTTTCATGTTTCAAATTTCAAAATTTTATAACTTTCAATTTACACATTTATTTTTGATAAAAATTTATATTTTTGAAAATTACTCAATGAGATCTATCAAATAATATCTCAATTGAATATAAAATTAATATATATATAAACTTCACATTATTTTGAATTTGAAAATGTAACTTTTAAAATTTCACAAATTTTAAACATATTTTTAAAATTTCACATAGTTTTTGAATTGAAATATTTTAAAATATAAATTCTATTAATGTGAAATTTCACATATTTGAAATGTCAAAAAAATAAAAATAAATTTCACATTAAATTTTAATAGTAAGACAAGTTCTTTCTTTTCTCCCTTTTTTTCAAAGATTTTTTTTGTAAGTGAGTTTCTTGTTTTCATAGTGTAAAAAGTTTGAGTTCATAATTTTTTATTAAATATTTTTTTAATTTTATAGAATACAATATGTGAATGTTCATGTTATGAATAAAAACAATATGATTTTTTTTTTTAAAGTGCGAATATTCACACTTTCAATGTATAAGAAAAATGTGAATGTTTGAAAAATAGAAATATTTTTTTTAAAAAAAAGGTGAATATTTACATCAACCTTTACACTTTCTAAAAATTCACAATATTTTATTTATTGAAAGTATAAATATTTACATTCTTAATTATTACATTATTTGAAAATTCCCACTAAATGAAAAAATAAATCATAGTGTAGAAGATAAATTACATTAGCTATTGTGATGAAATTTTTCTATAATTAAGCTACACATTGAATTGTGATTCCATTGCCAAATTTGGAGATAGGATTTTTTGGTCCTTTCAAAAGCTATATGATTAAATAGAATTGTCAATTATAAATAGGACTAAATAGAATACAAGTTATACATATTGGATTTATGAGTAAAAACCCCTTTTAAGGATGTGTAAATTAATCTCGTAATGTATAATTGCCTTTTTTTTTTCCTTTTTTTTTTCTTCTTGTATTAGCAAAATAATAAAAGAAAGTATACTTCTAATGTTTAAATGGAAAATAATATATAACATCCATTTATTTATTCTTTTAAACTTTTTTTTGAAATATGTTGAATTTTTTGTAAACATGTGTAAATTAATCTCATGATATATATACTCTTCTCTTACTCTTTTTTTTTTTTTTTTTGGTATTAACAAAATCATAAATAAAAATATACTTTTAATGTTGTATTTAAATAAAATTAAAAGTGATTTTAATAAAATAAAATAAAATATACTTCAAATAAAATAAAATGAATTATAGTTCAAATTTAGTATTGCTATTATAAATAATTTAAAAAGACAAAATTGTTTTTTGACAAGTTATTTTTCTTCATAATTTCTTAACTAAACATGAAATTTATTAGGATAGTCATTTTTAAAAATCTAATTTCATAACAAAATAAATATGAGATACACAACATTTTCAACTAAATAATTCAGAGACAATTCATTGCAAAATTAATAATCCGTTGTATTACAATCTCTATTTATCTAGTATATCGAAACAAATATATCTATATGAGATAGTGAACGGAACATGAAATGTATTTCTATCATGACAAATTACCAAGCTCTGATTGATTGTTTGAAGGAAAGAAAGATGGCTGACTGGTTGCCTCAACAGTAGTACACGATATTTTAGTCCATTAGCTCTTTTTTATTATTATTATTATTATTATTATTATTATTATTTTATTTTTCTTATAAATTTCTTCTATGTATTTCTAAAATTTCTACAGATGCATACTGCAGTTAAACCAACTCATGTGCTGGCCGCACTAACTCTATCTAATGAATTGTTATGCTGTTCTCAAAATAATAAGGGTAAATTACATGAGTAGCTTTTATATTTTATCATTTGTGTTATTTTAGTCTTTATCATTTCAATTGACTTAAGTTTGACATCTAATTTTAGTTTTTGTATCAGTTTTATCCAATTGATATGCCATTAGGATTTTCATGAAAAATATTTACTGAGTTGGTTGAGGTTAAGTTATTAAATTGATTAAATTTATAATTTTGTCTCTAAAAGTATAAGACATATTACTCAGGTATGCATTTACCATAAAAAATGCTAACAATTGGAATTAATTAGACTAATTTGAGATAAGTCAAAAATTTAGAATTAAAATCAAGACAATTAAAATTACAAGAACTAAAATGACACAATGATCAAAATAAGTATGATACATACAACTAGGGTCGGTTCTAACTTTTTCGGGACTCAAAGCGAATCCTAAATATAGAGCCTAAAGTTTGTGATCAAAAGATTATGTATCAAATTTTATTTTAAATTTTTGCATTTAACAGTTATTACGAAAGGTTATTAAAATTTATTTTAAAATGTAACAAAGTTTACAAATAAGCTAGAGTACCAAATAGAAGTGAACTACTCCTTGTTTCTTTTTTTATTTTTATGTTGAGAACTATACTTTCTAGGAATCTACTTGTTTAATATAGTTTATAAAAAATTATTAACATCATCATAATGCTATCTTAATCCCCAATCATTAGAAATCAAATAATCAATAATAATAATAATAATAATCATAGATAAAAGATATATATATATAATCATGATGAAATAAATATTTAATTAAGAAAAAATAAGAACCCATATCCATTACAGAGTCTGTAACTTGAAACCCATTTTTATTTTACAAAACTGAGATATTCATCATAGTTCAACAAATAAAAAAAAAATTTAAAAATGCAATACAAAAAAACTAAGAAATATAGTAGTTTCTCAATTAGTTTAAAAAAATAAAATAGATGAATACTTCTATCCAAAAATAAAAAAATAATAGAGATAATTGTTGAAAGGTTCATGATAAGGAGGGTGTAAGGTACTAGATCCAGTGGATATTTTTTGTTGGTCAAAGGTCCACCCTTTGTGAAATAGTTTGGTGAGAAATCCTTTATTGATTTTTGTACGAGCACGAATTAATCTTATCGTATAATCTTGTTGATCAAGTTTGCACTCTTCCAAACGTCGTCGCTTTACTACCTGAAAACACAAACGTGAACTAGCCGACAGGTGTGTGTCGGAAACCTCTCCGATGCCGAAGTCAGCAAAATAGACAATAGACACAAAAGTTCTGTGTATTTGAGAGTAAGAATTGTGACACCTCTAATAGGTCTTGCTATGAGCTTTTATAGATTATGCCTTACACAATCCTAGTAGGACTTTAACTCCCCCCAGCAGAGTCTTCCTAGGAATCACACTCCCAGGGATAATGCTGATCCTGATGACACCTTACTTACTGCCATCCAAGTAAGATGGTGGCAACCCTTACCTCGACTAGAAGCGCACTCAACTGAGCTTACACAGCTCGGTGTTGCTTCAAGCAATACTGGTAGCCCCTATTATAAGATAGCACCCACCGAGATAAATTAGCTCGGCCTGTTCCTTGTTAATACCACGACATGCTACCAAGCTTAGTTTTTAGATAGCCAGGTCAGACCCCTGCTGACGCATCTGTCCGACTTGGTTTCTAGATGACCCAGGAC
Source organism: Camellia granthamiana (assembly GCA_036172215.1). NCBI lineage: Eukaryota > Viridiplantae > Streptophyta > Magnoliopsida > Ericales > Theaceae > Camellia > Camellia granthamiana. The sequence continues at coordinate 94,506,216 of CM069911.1, read as the reverse complement.
CAAGCTATTTATAGCTTTCACTACAAACTGTAGCTTGGCCCAATTTATTCACATAAATTACCCTCTCAATTGCCCCTTAATTCCATCTGCGCAACATGATTGTGATTACTGTTTTAAGGCCGAGCTAAATGCACGAAATTCAACCAAACTAAAATAATTAGTTCGACCGAGGTAAAATATTTAACCCAATAGGTAGCTCGGTCGTTTAGAATCGTGCTGGTTGTACAGCCCATCATCCTATGTTTCTGACATCGTGTCCTTACTGGGACACGTGGTATGCACCTATTGCCCCTCCATACTGCAATAGCCGTCTCACATTTACCAAGAAATTTTGAAAAGGCTCGCCGTTTTGCCTCCATTTATAAATGCAGCCTCTTTTTCTTGAACAGTCACTGTTTACGGTTCATCTTCAAGCCAAAAAATCCTTGCGACCAACACTCCAACCTTGCATTTTTTGAGTTCTTCGAGCCCTGGCATCATCGTCGTCATTTAAATCGTGCCCCAAGCACTGTTGATGGAACTCTTTTTACCTATCACTGTCGCTTTCTCCATTCAAAAATTGGTAAGTCGCCTGCTCTTCTATGCACTTTATATGACTCTCCATGTTCTTGGACTGTAAATTCCTTGATAAAACTTCAATAGTATCTATAACATTTTTGCATTCATTACGTACAAAAACCAACTCAAAACTGTATTTAACTCCCACAAGTTTACTCCTTAGGGAAAAACGCCCCCTACCTGGAGCTAAAATCCAACAAAAAATTTGGTTTTGATCCATAATCATATTGAAACCAAACTACAAACTTGTTTGTGCTCATTTTAGATGTGTATCACCGAACTAAGGGAACATCTAACCACCATACTAAAATCTCATCTTTGCCCACGATGAGACTAGAGCCCTGCCTCCCTTTCTAGCTGAACAAACTAATTTACACTGATGCCTTAGCCCGGTCACTAGTTGGCCATAACACATTCTATGTTTCTTCATTGTGCAGACTTTGACCAGGTTTTATTCAGGCACACCATTCACCACAACACCGGGCTAAGGTGCCAAGTAGATTTTTATAAACAACCTAAGGACATCCCTATGGGCAAATACCGGTTCCTTGTGAGTTTGCCAAGTGCTATAGCCGACTTCCGAAGGGAATACAACATCCCTAACGACGTACAATTCGAGCTAGCCGAACTAAACACCACGCCCTGGGGGCAAACCCGGCTTCGTCCCTTTTACACTTATCCATCGTACAGGCCGGGCTCAGATTCCCTGTCCAGCCCCTTATTTGCGAGTTTCTTAGGAAAACCAGATTGTGTTCCACCCAATTATCCACAAACACGTACAGGATAATTAATGGAGTCACTAAGTTATTTCATCAATACTCACTCAGTCAAAATGATAATGGTTCGGTCCATTACCTACGTATTAGAAAGGGCCAAGAGAAAATCATTAAGCGCACGCCAGACAAGGACTTGAATGACGATGATTTTCTCTGGGTCTCTGGTAATTTTGAGGATCAAGAGGCCTAAATACCGGGCTATAACATCAACTGGAATAAAGGAAGCGCTGGTGAGCGTAGTTTGGTTTATTTAATAATTAATACCATTCCGCAACCGTGCTAATGCGTGCATTTTTTTTTTCCCCTTTGCAAATCTGAACTGATTGAAAACAGACTACGCCTACGCTAACCAAGCCATGCTACGAGCTGCCTTACGGTATCGCCACCGTGACTAGACCGGTCTTTTAGGAGTAGTACCAACGTACTGCTTTAGTGACAAGAGAAAAAGCAAAGTCACAGACTTCCTGCTTGAGTCTTCACCCGAACCGGATCCCAACTTGCCTCAAATCAACCTCATTCCCCTCACTAAAGAGCAAGAGATGGCCAAAAGGAGGGTCGTGCGAGCTCTTATCACCGAACAAACCTCCGCCGAAATCCAAACCAAACAAGCTTCCTCCGGTCAACCGCGCAAGGCAGTGGTCGCCCTTCCAACCACCAGGGAAACCACATCTCGACCAAATAAGCATGCGCGTACGTCGTCGACTGAACCACAACATTTGGTGGATGAGGAAGAGACTGTGCTTCCTGATCCTGTGCTGCTGAACCCAGACCCTGCTCAATTTGACTGAGCGAGCCAATGTCCCACAAGAACCGTGCTATGTCCACCAAGGACTCGATGGTTGCTGAGAAAGACCACATACTTGCGTTCAACCTTTCCAAATGCCTTTGTCTGCCAGCTGACATGGAGCATCACGATCACCTGACCAAATTAAAGGCCATTCGGTCGGCTTCGAAATCCATGGTACTAGTAAGTCGTCCACTTGTTAGCTTAAGTCTATTTATTTGCTCGGTTTGCAGCCTAACATCCCTTCATTTAAACCGCAGGCACTGTAAAAAAACCATGTAGCGCACAAACATGTGTTTGAACTACAAAAGACAGCACAGTTGGCCGTGGCTGATTCAAATGCCAATACGGCCGAGCTGAAAGAGATAAAAGCAAAACTGGCCGCGGCGGTTGCGGAGAATAAACGATTGGCCGAGCTAGTCAACACAGCCAAGGCTAACAAGCAAAAAGCCTTGGCTGAGAAAAAAGACCGTTATTTGCGTGAGCTGCCAAACTAGAAAAAAAAAAAAAAAAAAAAAAAAAAAAACGCCGAGATCCAGGAATGAAAGAAGAAGATGGAGGACGCTGAAGACCAAGGTTACAAGGAGGGGGAAGAAGCCTACGTCCAGCAGTGCAAAGCAGCAAAAGATATTTTTTTCAAATGTGAGTGGAAGGCTGCGGCTGCTAAGCTCGGTCAGGGGTATGACTCCGACATTTTTCTGAACCCTCCCCCTCACTTCATACCGAGCTACATGACGGACTACGCCAACGTAGTCCAATAGAAGTTTCTTCAAGAAGGAAAGGAGGAAGAGGAAACCCTTGATCCAGTTAATGCCCCTTCTGCCAACACTAACGTCAGTCTTCAGCCTTCCCTGCCTGCTCGAGTGGATCTGCTCAACCAAACTGTGCCAAGCACGGTTGAAGAGGTGCTTGTGACCGATCTCACCCAAGAAGTTGCTGCCAAAACTGTCCTGTCCAGCGGTGAAGTTCGGGGTGACCTGGACACTGACCTCGATGACTTGTTTGCTTGACCAGGAAAACTATTTTTCTTGTTTTTCTCTTTTTGTGCAATGTTACCGGGCTATATTCCCCATCTTTTGTAATTGCTTTTCAATGAATGAAACTTTTTTGTTCTGCTTGCTCGATTTATTGCCATTTTCCTGTGTTGTAGTGTACCATCATTTCTATATGACTAGCCGGACTAGTTTGCTCGGTTTTTCCTTATCCTACCCACCTTTTCTTAGCCGAGATAATTATCTCGATTGACAAACACCGTGGGAAAAACTGTAGACTTCTTTAACCGAGTTTATTATAGAGAGTATTGCCTTAGATGATAAAAAAAAAAACAAAAAAACAAAAAAAAAACAAAAAAAAAAAAAAAAAAGAGGAAAAAAATTCTCAGACATACCAATCTTCTTTAGCCTAAATCTATAGCTCGGCTAAAGAGTGCAAAAGTGTTGATCAATCCTGCCAACCTTTCTCAGCCTAGATCTTTATCTTGGCTAAAGGAAGTAAAAGAAAGTGTTGGTCTATCCTGCTAACCTTCTTTAAGCCTAGATCCTTATCTCGGCTAAAGGGAAAGAAAAAAAAAAAAACTATTGGTCAAACCTACCAACCTTCTTGATCCGAAATCTTTATCTCGGCCGAAGAAAAAAAAAATGTTGGTCAAACCTGCCAACCTTCTTGAGTCTAGATCTTTATCGTGGCTGAAGAAAAGAAAGTGCTGGTCAAACCTGCCAACTTTCTTTAAGCCTAGATCCTTATCTCGGTTAAAGGAAAAAAACTTTGGTCAAACCTACCAACATTCTTGATTCAAAATCCTTATCTCGGCTGAAGAAAAGAAAAAGCGTTGGTCGGACCTGCTAACCTTCTTTAAGCCTAGATCCTTATCTCGGCCAAAGGAAAAAAACTATTGGTCAAACCTGCCAACCTTCTTGATCCGAAATCCTTATCTCGGCCGAAGAAAAGAAAAAGTGCTAGTCAAACCTGCCAACCTCCTTTAAGCCTAGATTCTTATCTCGGCCAAAAAAAAAACTGTTGATCAAACCTACCAACCTTCCCGATTACCCCCCAGTCAATGAGTACAAACAATTTTTACAAAGGAAAGATTTTTCACCGAAAAGCTGTCTACTTGTTTTATTGAAAAAGAAAAATTACAAGTGTTTAAAAAAGAACTAAATATAAAATACTTTGAGATTGGCTGTGTTCCATGACCGTGGAATAGCTCTGCCGTCCACATCTTCTAGGTGATATGCCCATTATCTAGCCAAACCGACCACTCTGTACGGTCCTTCCCAATTAGGTTCAAATTTGCCATCTCCAGGAACCAAAGTGTTGCCCATTACTTTGCACAATACCCAATCTTCAATCTTGAATTGCCTCGGGTGCACCATTTTATTATATTTCCTAGACAGCTCCTGTTGATATGATGCAATATGTTCCAGTGCCCTTTCTCTTCTTTCTTCTGCCCTTTTGCCTTTTCCAGCCTCTTTTTTAGTCCGTCTAACACTACATTATTGGAAGCTTTAGCCTGGCCATTAGCTTCGGGGTATGCTAGCGTAGAGTTATAAAATTCTATCTTCTATTCTTCACAAAAACCCCTAAAGATTTTTCCATCAAACTGAGTGCCATTGTTAGATACCAAGGCCTTGGAGATGCCAAACCAGGTTATGATGTTGTACTTGACAAACTTCTTGACGTCTTTTTCTTTTATGGATGCAAGTGCTTCCGCTTCTACCCACTTTGTGAAGTAGTCCATTGCCATGAGAAAGAACTTTATGTTGCCTAGTGCAGTTGGGAGTGGTCCCACTATATCCAGGGCCCACATTGTAAAGGGCCAAGGGCTGGTCAAAGGTAGGAGTTCTTTGGCCGGTTGATGTATTTGATGTGCAAATACCCTTGTGAGATAGCTCGGTAGGCCATGGATTGCACTCTTTGATGACTCTCACACACGCCTTCGTGAATTTCAAACAAAAATGCCTTGACCTTGCTAGGATGGACACACATCAGGTATAGTCCTGTGAAGGATTTCTTGTACAACACTCGAGATGGGGAAAGCCAAAACCCTTGTGATTTGGCGTGAATCTTGTTGGGTTCCTTCATTTATGCAGGTAAAATGCTGTCTTTTAAAAACACTATGATGGGGTCCATCCCAAAAGGACCTAGATCAACGCAGCATGCTTCGGCCGCTTCTAGCTCTTCAATACTTGGTCCGTCAATACTTGGTCTTGGAAGGAAGTCTATTAACAACGAGTGTGGAATAGATGTATCTTACATTGATGTAAAACTGGCAAACTCATCTGCTTTACTATTTTCCTCTCGACCAATTTGTTATATTCTCACCACTTCAAATTTCATGATCTTCTTTCTTACCAACTCTTGGTACTATTCTTTCATCCTTTGCCTCGTAGTCGCCCGAAATTTGGTTAACTACAAGTTGGGAGTCACTGTATACCATTAGCTCGGTGGCCTCCATGCAAAAAGCTGACTTCAAACCTGCTAATAACGCTTCGTAATCCGCCTTGTTGTTAAATACTAGAAAGCCAATGTTGATTACTTATTCAATGGTCAAGCCATCAGGTGAGATGAGAACTATGCCAAGTCTTGCACCGTGCCTGTTGGATACTCCATCTATGAAGAGCTTCCACATCTCTCCCACAAACAACTTCCAGCAAATAGAGGGATCTGATGACGCTTTATGATTAAGGGTGTCGCTGCCGACACTATCTTCTTCTAAGTTGCTGGTCATTGTTATGATCTGGTCCTCACTGTCTGGTTGCCTGAGGACTAGATTTTCAGTCGGGTCTTTGCTTGTCGTACTGCAGGTTGCTCTTTCTTCGCTTTCTGTAAGGCTAAATGGTTTGTCATGCAGTTGAGTGCCCTGCTGTGGGTGTTGCACTATCCCTGTGGCATCTTTCCCCCTTTCCCCAGTTAAGTCGACCGGGCAAACCTAATGACTTTCTAGGGAAAATTTGGCTACGAAGTCCGCCAAAGGTTGCGCTTTAATTGCGGTTCTTGGTCGAAACTTAATGTCGAACTGCCCTAACTCCACGGCCCATTTCAAAATTTGTCTAGAAAAATTCGCCTTCTCAAACAAGGCTTTAATGGGAAAGCTGTTAAAATAATTATAGTGTGGGCGCGGAAGTAGTGTGATAATTTTCTAGAAGCCATCATCAAAGCCAAGGCCAACTTCTCCAATGGCAGGTAACTTGTTTTGGCACCCAGCAATGTCTTGCTAACGTAAAAGATAGGCAGATGTTGTATTCTCTCAACTCGTACCAACGCTGAGCTAACTGCATATTGGGAAACTACTGAGTAAAAAAATAGTTCCTCTCCTGGTACTGGGGTTACCAACAACGGAGGAGAGGTCATGTACTCTTTCAAGCTTTCCAGAGCGCGGTCGCACTCGTCATCCCACTCAAACTTGACCTTTAGTGATTGGAAGAATGGTCGACACTTATCTGATGACTGACTTATGAATCGATTTAGCGCGGCTGCTAGGCCAGTGAGATGCTGCACCTCCTTGACTATGTTGGGCCTCTCAAGATCTTGAATGGCTTTAATCTGAGACGGATCGGCTTCTATACCTCTGTTGGTCACTAGAAAGCAAAAGAATTTTCCTGACCCTACACCGAATGCGCACTTGGATGCGTTCAGTTGTAGTCCGTGGGTTTTCAAAATTTGAAACATCTCAGCTAGGTCCTTGAGATGGTCTTCTTCATTCTTACTTTTGACCATTATATCATCTATGTAAGCCTCTATTGTTTTACTTAACGATGGCTCAAACATTTTGGTGATCATCCGTTAGAATATTGACCCTGCATTTTTTAGGCCAAAAGGCATGACCTTGTAACAATATGATCCCCTGGGTGTTGTAAATGACGTGACCTCCTGGTCCAGTTCATACATAGCAATTTGATGGTAACCGCAATACGCATCAAGAAAGCTAAGTCGGTTATATGTTGCAGTTAGGTCCACCAATTGGTCTATTCGTGGTAGAGGAAAGCTGTCTTTTGGGCATGCTTTGTAGACTGTCTTGTACTCCACGCAAATGCACCATTTGCTATTCTTTTTTGGCACCACTACCGTGTTGGAAATCCACCAAGTATAGTGTACTTCTCTGATTGCCCCTGCTTCCAACAGGTTTCCTATTTCTTCTGCCACTATCTCTGCGTGGTGGAATACCGATCGGCGAGTTCGCTGTATCATTGGTCTGGCGGTTGGGTGGACATTGAGTTAATGGAAGATGAAGTTGGGGCCAATGCCAGGCATGTCATATGGCGTCCAGGCAAACACTTCGATGTTAGAGGTCAAAAATTCCATAATCTCTATTCTCCCAGTGCTGGACAGAAACAAGCCGAGCAAAAAGAACCTGTCTAGGTTGTTCTCATCTATCCTCACCTTTACCAAGTCTTCCACTGCCTTCTGTTCGGATGCCTTGCCAACGTCTATGAACAACTCATTGCTTTCTAACTCCTCTGCCATTTGCACAAACCCTTTTGCAACCCGACTACTGTTTACTATTATGAAGCACTGTTTGGACATGATTTGGTCTCCCAATACTTCTTCAATCATTCCGGCTTCATTGGGGAACCGTAACACCTGGTGGTAAATTGATGCCACTGCTCACATGACATGCAACCATGCTCTTTGTAAGATTATGTTCTAAGTGGATAAGACTTTCAATACTCAAAATTCCTCTTGTTTTGTCATTGTTCCTTTTTTGACTGGTAGAATTATCTTGCCCACTGGCCATTCTAGCATCGAGTTGAAGCTGACCAGAGGGATGTCGTGGGTGCTAGATCTTTGCCCTCTAACTTGAGTTGCTTGAAGGTCTCATAGTACATTATCTCGCATGAACTACCTTGGTCAATCAGGATCCGTTTGATGTCGAAATTCTTGACGCGTAGAGTCACCACCAGTGCGTCATTGTGTGGGCTTTGTAACCTTGCTAAGTCCTTGTCAGAAAAGGTGATGATGTTTGTAGCCTCCGTTTTTCCCTTTTTCATAGTAGGTTGTGCACTCAGTACCTCTCTCATGTGCTCAGCCTTTTTGATCATCCCCCTCAGTTCACATATTTGTTCAAGATCGATGATTCCATGTATCACATTGATTACACATTGGGGTGGACCGTCAGCTGGCGTCCTATCTGGCCTGTTGCCGTCCTGGGGGCTGGCTGTGCTCCCCCCTCAATATATTGGTCTAACTGGCCTGCGGCCACTAACTCTTCCAAATGTTGCCTTAATGGCGTACAGTTTTCAGTTTGGTGCCCCTTTTCATCATGGAAGGTGTAACGATACCTATCATTGTAGCCCTTCTGCGCTTCTCCCAACTTAGCTAACCATCGAATGAAAGGTTCATCGTGTATCTCGCTAAGAATATGGTAGATAGGTTCATTGAACATCGTGGTGATGGTGGTTCGCACTCTTAACTTCCTCGCTTGGTAGTCCTCTCACCTGCCCCTACCATTTTTGTTTGGTCGCTCTTCCCGGCCAATCGTGTTGACTTTTGCCGCAGGTTTTTTGTCTAACATCACCGTTGTGCCAAATTTTGTTCTGGTGTGAGCGCCATCTTCTTCTACCCGGATGTGTTGATGCACTCTTTCCATTATGGGCTCCATTGTGAGGGGTGGCGTTATCGTCATTGAATCGCTCAACTTATTGCCTGTCGGCAAACCCCATTTGTACTGTGCGATAGCGAGGTTTGTGGGACAATCTCCAATCTAATTAAAAGTCTCCCAATACTGGTTGTTGTAAGACTTTAATGTTTCCTTCTCGCCCATGTCTATGGAGAGCAGCTGGTCAATCTCCACTAGCGTCTTGGTGTTTGTTCTAAACCTGGTCACAAATGCCTCCGCAAGTTACACCCACGAAGCTATGCTGCCTTCTGGCAACCTCTCAAACCATGCCAAACCCAGGTCACCTAAGGAAACAAGATACACATTAGTGCCTCATTTCGTCGATATACGGCTATAACCTGGCGAAAGTGGCTCAAGTGCATATAAGGGTCCGACTTTCCCTCATAAGTTATGAATTTAGGCTGATGAAAGCCTAAGGGTAATGGTGCGTTCTTTATTACCAGAACGAACAGCAAGCTCTGCAATCTTGCTAACACTTTGTCTGCTAGTTCGTAAGCAAGGCGTCACATTGGCATCCCAACCGCAACACTCTCATGTGTCCTAAGAGCCAACCATTGTAGATCTAAAACCCTAGGGGGGTCGCGAGACTGGGTGTCCTCCCTTTTTCGGGCCGTTTCCTCTAGAGCTGTTCACAAGTCTGCCGACTTAGGCAACTCCGTGTGTCTAGATGTTGTTTGATGCGAATGCGAGGGCTGATAATTGCTTCTCTCTATACAAGACCTTTTAGACCTCATTCTCTCAGACCTAGAGAAACGAGTCCTGGAAGTCCTTGATTGTGTATCGCCTGTCCTGAGGCTTCTACTTTCAACTTGCGACAGTGTGACTTGCCTGTCATGGTCTTCTGAGTGGCAAGAGTGCGTGTTATCTTTGCGCCTCTCTTCTTCTGCCACCCTTTTTGCCTTTTATCTGGCGCTTCATTGTCTCCATGTCTACAGCTATCCTTCTTATCAATTTGTCTTGCTCTCTTACAAGATCCTCCAGAACCTGGGGATCCATCATCCGCCTCTGCCTGTCGGGGCTCTACGAGCGACGAGGATTCGAGCCCTGTCTTTCTCGTGTGTCTCTCCAAGGGTTCCGTCGCTAGGGATCTAATTCTGCCATGGGTGGGATAAAAGGTAAACCTTCGCACCTCCCACCCCCTTCAAAGGTTTGCCCATCAATAGCAAAATGTGGCAAGTTCTCATTGTGTGCCATAGAATTTAACTAAAAAGAAAACTCAATCAAAAGGTTTGTTCTTTGTGTGTCTTCCCACAAACGGCGCCAATTGTACGAGCACGAAATAATCTTCTCATATAATCATGTTAATCAAGTTTGCACTCTTTTAAACGTCGTCGCTTTACTACCTGAAAACACAAATGTGAGTGGTGTGTACCGGAAACCTCTCCGATCAAAATAAACAATAGACAAAAGCTCTATGTATTTGAGAGTAAGAATTGTGATACCTCTACATAAGTCTTGCTATGAGCTTTTATAGATTCTGCCTTGCACAATCCTAGTAGGACTATAACTCTCCCTAGCAGAGTCTTAGGAATCACACTCCCAGGGATAATGCTAATCCTAATAACACCTTATTTACTACTATCCAAGTAAAATGGTGGCAACCCTTACCTTCGCTAGAAGCACACTCAACCAAGCTTACATAGCTCGGTGTCGCTTTAAGCAATACTAATAGCCCCTACTATAAGATAGCACTCGCTGAGCTAAATTAGCTCGGCTTGTTCCTTGTTAATACCACGGCATGCTACCAAGCTTAGTTTTTAGATAGCCAAATCAGACCCCTCATCGCGACCCGTAACTCGGCCCAATGCGTTTTGGATAGATGGACCTAGCTTGGCGCAATTTATTCACATAAATTACGCTCTCAATTTTGGAGGACATTCATTTCTAATTTTACCCCTTAATTTATCTGTTGACTTTTTTTTATCTGTTGACTTTTCATTGACTCTTTGTTCAAATTTATATCTATCTATTTAAATTTTTTTCTATTTGTCAAAATTTATATGTATCTGTTTAATTTTTTTTCCATTTATTAAAATTTTTTGACTCTCTGTTTAATTTTTTTTTCTTCTTATCTGTTTAAATATCAATCCAAATTTTATTATATGTTCAATTTTTCACTTATCTTTTTAAATCTATTTATCTAAATTTTCTAATTTGCTCAATTTTTTTTCATGAATTCTATTTGTTGATTTTTTTATCTGTTCATATATTTGTTAAAATTCTTATTCTAATTTTTTCTATCGATTGAAATTTCTTGTCTTATTTTTTCTTATCTGTTTGAAATTCTAGTTTTAATTTTCTTACCTGTTGAAATTCAACACGTAGATCAGTCTAAATTCACACAAACAGATTTGAGAGATTATCTGTTAAAAAAATAGAATTTGAACAGATGCTATTTTCCATCAACAATCCCTCAATCCAAACACCCCAAACCGAAAACCAACTACAAAACAAACACAAAACTTCAAATTAGTGCCCAAATTTGAAGATCTGTAAACAACAAACACACATTAAATCAACTACAAAACAAAACTTTGAAAAAAATAACGACGAATTCAAACACAAATCCGAAAACCAACCTTATTCAGAAACCACAAAACTTCAAAATCCATTTCTCAACCCAAATTGACTGAAACAAATAAAGAATAGATACATACACAAGACACAGATATATCCTCCATCAACGGTGGGAGGAGCTAAACCATTGTGATACAGACTCATCTTTGACTAAGAAGAGAAGGAACGCAGATGGCAAAGGCGATAGCGAGCCATGATGAGGGAAGGAATGACGGAGGTGGCGATAGTAGAAGCAACGATGGTGGACGTGAAGTTGATGGGAGAAGCGATGGCATATAGATCTTGGTCACCACCATGACCTTTTCGTGCGATGGTTTTAGAGAGAGAGACACACAGAGAGAGAGAGAGAGAGAGAGAGAAAAGAAAAAAGAACTAAACGAGAGAGAGAGAGAGAGAGAGAGAGAGAGAGAGAGAGAAAAGTGAGACCAAGATCCACACCCATGAGATGATTCTCTACGGCTGTTCTGTTCATCAGTTTTCCAATTAATCTTTGACAAGTCGTCGACAGAGCTGGCGACAGCGGAGCAGGTCTCTAGGGTGGTTGGTCGTTGTGCCAAGCATGAATCTTGGTAGAAGAATCATGGATCTACGACAACAGACATACAACAACAACACATATAGACACACAAATAAAGTTAGAGAAAGAAATGAAGAGAGAAGACGATCTACTAAGAGAGAAAGAGAGAGAGAGAGAGAGAGTATAGCAGCCTAGGTTGAGATCCAACCCTTTTATATTCTTTGATTTAGAGTCTGGTATCTATTATTGTTATTTATACTTCTTCTAGTCTTGTGATTGATTGGGAGTGGTTACTTAGAGTGTTTGATCATATTTTGAACATGTTAGGATTTAGTATTTCAAGAGAAATTTTGTTTGTTTATTCTTGAGTTCGTTTGAGCAGTCTTTTTTTCACTCGAGCGATCTTTTGTTTCCCCCAGAATTTTTGTTTGTAGTCTGAACTTATGGGAGTAGGATGTTCTTCGATCTAGCAGTCTTTTGTAGGTCTGAACTTTTGGGAGGAGGTTGTTCTTAACTTGAGCGGTGATTTAGCTCGTTCAAGCAATTTGTTATGCTAGGGAAATTTTCTAAGAGTTTGGTTTCTTCACTAAAGCCATGTTTTCATCGCTCGAGCGATGTGTTGTATCTGATGCTTGAGCAATGTTTTGGTCGCTCGAGCAGTCTGCTAGTATAAAGTTGTGGAAAAATATCTATTTTTTCGCTTTTCTGCTTTTCTCGTCCTCTCTCCTTACTTTCTGAATGAAATTTCTTTCTCTTTCTCTAAAATCTTACATAAAATTTCTCATACACCCTAATCCGCTAATCTCACCACCTTGGCGCTTTGGGATAAAGGGTAGAGTTCGTCGTGGTGATCGCTTCAATTTGAAAAGTTTAAGCTTTGGTCTTCGTCAGATCTTAGGGTTTATCCTTCTTTTCCTTCTATTTTGAGGTACGGATTTCTTTAACATCTCTGCATAATTTTTAGCTTCGTTATGTGCTCTAGAATAGAGCATTATTTTAGGTTGACTTGGATTGATGTTGAGTTTGATTTTGGTTGGTTTTGGGAGTATAAAAGACGGGTTTTGAAATAGGTTTATTGAAAATGTTGTGGAAATGGTTATATTGATTAATAGAGTTGAAATCTTGAAAATCTCTCATTTAAATGGATTTTTGAAAGAAACATATATTTTGTTAGAAAGCCTTAGAAATCTTTGGAAATCAATGGTTTTGAATAATGAGGAGAATGATGGGGCAATGTTTGAACCCTTGTTGAGTTGAATAGTGGAGTTGAACATGTATTGTTACTTCAAATTCGAAATTATGAAATTATATCTATCTCTTAAAATTTGTCTTTTAAATAGAGATATCTTTTTAGCTATTGGTGGATGATAGTAATAATTGTTGTAGAAATTGTTTGAGAACTAAGTTGATTGAAGCCACTCACTCATGCATTGCATTTGAATACTTGTTTCATATTTATACATCGAAAATGTATCATTTTTGAGAAAAATAGATGAATGCCTTAGAGGATCTGATTAGAGGGTGTTGTTATGGTTATATCTTTGTTGGCCTGTGTATCCTTGGTGAAAGTTCAGAAACCCGCACGGTTAGCTGCCGATCCTTCTGGTTAGTATTGGTAAAATGGCTTTAGTAGTCCTTATATAGCCTACTGGCAGACACATACCCAGGGATTCCCATTGTGTATACTCACTGCCCTATTTTTTATTTTGAAATTAATGACTTATGAATTAAAGTATAAACATGACATTGCATTGTTCGAAAGAGGAAAATATATTATTTAGGCAAATGGCATTCATGTGCATTCACCATATGACATGGTTAAGTATCATACAGAATAATAGATAAATCTTTATTAGGCTTTAGCTCACCTTTTGTAGAAATCAACTTTCAAGTTCTGATGATATGCCTCTACCAAGGAGTTAGCTTGGGAGGATTGTGGAGTCGAAGGCTTATTTTCTTTTCTTTTCTTTTTTTTGGCAAATATTTTTATACAAGCCTAGGGCTTTTATTTGTATTGGGCTTGACCGATTTTTGTTGTAACCAATTATCATATTGGAAATATGTAGCCACTAGGGCATAAACTTGTCTTTATTTCTCTTCATTTTGTGTATATCTATCACATGCTATAGATTCATAGCTTAAGGTTAATGAATGTATTACTATATGTGACATCACCTTTTGTAACACATTAATTGAGTTAATGAATGAAAGCAGTTCAAATAATGAATTTCTTATTGAATGATTGAATCTTACTTGTTTCTGTATATATGTGTGGCTTGCCTTTTTTGCGCCCCCTTTCGGAAGATTTGAAAAGAAAGGCCCACAGTTCGGACTCTCACGGTTCTGAATCTAATCTCACAAGTGCAATGTGAAACTGATAAATACCAAAAAGTCCAAATTCGGAAAATCGTTTGGGAAAATTGATTTTGAATAAAAAAGTGTCAAAATTGGATTGTTTTGCTAGATACAGAGTCGCTACCTAAATATTTATTTTAGGGGAATTTAGAAAACCCATGACTCGTGTCAAAGGTCACGTGTCCGTCATCACCAAAGTTGCCTCAACTTGGGAACTTAGGTACAAGAGGGGAAGGTCATGAATTGAGCACCCCCGCTTGCCCAATCAGAGATAGGTCTCTACTAATCATGATATGATTTTTTATAGACATTATGTGTTATTCTGGTTATTAAACTAGCTTTACTATGTGATGCGCACAAGCAAGTATAGACTAATTTGCTCAAGTTGGAACAATTCAATTTCACGTTTGTTTTTGCGAAAATGGTTTGAATTTGCCACCTCAAGTGGGCTTAAAGTTTGCGGATTTGCCACCAAATATAGTGGGCTTAAAGCATGATTTATCACTCAACAAAGTGGGCTTAAAACGCACATTTGTTGAATCGTTCCAATTCAAACAACAAGCCTTCATCTACAGGCATTCAAGCAGTTTAGCAATTAAGCACATAGCCTCATGGTAAAGCACGCTAGTCATTTGCAACACTCACACATATGCAAGTATGCTAAAGCAAAAAAAAAAAAAAAAAAACACACACACACACACACCTAGCACTCCAAGCTAGGAAGATATGAGTTAGAAAAATATGCATGATTCCTAACTATACAAAGTGTCTAATGCAACACATGCAATATGCAATTTAATAGGCTCGACTATTAATATGGCATATGAAGCAATTTAAACATGTGATTAAACATGTTTTCAAAGAATTATTGAAATTACAATGCAGTTTGAATGATGCATCGAGCCTCGGTGCATGCAATATGAATGAATGGATGCAAACATGCGATATGCTAATTGAAATATGTCCCTAATCTAACCATCAAAAGTGATTAAATAAAAGGGAGAAAGACGTGGGGTTGGAAGACATACACACACGTGCACACACTTATTACAACATTATGCCCTCGTGAATGAGGGTCCGAATGAATAAACTAACCAACTAGCTATGCTAATTAAGCTAACTAGTTATTACAAAACTTGAATTAATTAACTATTCTTAGTTAACTAATTACAAAATGAAATTGAATAACTAGTTAAACTAACTAATTATTTACAACACTTAATCAGCTACAACTAATTAATTACAACACATATTTGATCTATTGCTAATTAAACTAATTATCTAATCTCAAAAAGCGAGGGAGGCCCATGCATGCTCGGTTTCCACCCTAAAGGCCACTGCCTTGCTGCTAAATGCCTCTGTTTGCTTATTGAACACCAACAATTATGCCCACTTCTAGAACACCTCTACTCCACCTTACTAACACACTGTGCAAATTTCACTGATGGCCGACAAGGGGCCGGTCGGCTACTGGTGGTGGCTGTCGGCCACTGATAACCTGGACTTCCTTGCTGTAACAAAGCACAAACAGAGCAAAACAGTGTATTTCTCAAGGGTTGTTTGCACACTTTGCCTCTCCTTTTCATGGGGAAATCAAAGGAGGGACAAAATTTGGTTCATAAACCATCAATTAAGCAATTTCATTGCATGGTGGCTTGTGAAACCAATTGTATAAGTTTAATAAATGCAAAATGAGACCAAAATGACCATCACCCTATCATGCATGATCAAGGGCAACGGAGACCTAGGAAAGTGGCATATTTCATCACTTTTGAGTACGAAATGTCCTATTTTCCTTGTGATCAAATTAACGTCCGATTTGAACACATGCAATGCAACACAAAGAAATGCTTATCTTACGACTTTTACTTGCCAATTTTGCTTACACATTTTAGTTACCAAATCATTCTTTAATCCATTAAGTCCAAATGGTGAATTTAAGTCCTCTAAATGGAAAGAAGGCTCAAACCAAAGGTTGTTTTAGGCATGAAAGAGATCTCATGCCGTTGGTAATGAACCCCCAAAGGGATTAAACCATTAAGCACAAGCACCTCAATTCCATACTTTAAACAAGCAAATGGTTTGAACCACTTTCAAAGCAAAAATAAAACCAAGAAAGGAGGGAGGTTGCAGAGATGATTAAGTGCTGGAAATGAGTGATAAAAGCATAAACAAATGCTATCAACTCAAACTAATGGTGGTTAAAGCCTTAAAACACCAAGCTAGTAAAGGGACTTACACTACAACTATGCAAAACAAGACTCAAATGAACTAACCAGCCCAAAACAGAGCTAAAATAGGCTATTTCAGAGGCTAAAACATGCTGGACTTGAGCTAAGTTAAGCTAGAAAAACATGCGAACATGTGAAGCTAACTAAGCATGCAAACAAGACACAAGGAGGAGAGGCTAACCCCTCCAAATTTGGACTTCAAAATAATTTTTTGCCATTGAAAAAACTCTAAAATTCAATGGTTAAAAGGCCCAAAAAAGTGGATTTGAAAGTGGTGAACAGAGGTACAAAAGCTTTTCAAACAAAGGAGTAAGAGGGGTGAACCACCCCCTAACTGAAAATGGCCTCAAACCACCACCTTTAGGCCACAAAAATAGAGTTTTTTTAAAGTTCAAAATCAGCCCCAAAATAGCCCCAAAACAATAGAAAAAGATGGCAAAGCAAGTATGTAAAACAAACTAACTAAGCAAGTGTTATACCTCTTGACGCTAAGGCACAAATTAGGCAACAAAGCAAGCGAAAACCTCCTCCTAGAGCTCAAAACAAGTCCCAAGCTACCTCAGCCCAAAGGCTAGCAACTTCTGTTAAGGATTGATAGGCAAAAGTGGAGTGTATTCTAGCAACTATGCACAAAATTGCTAGAGAGAGAAAGAGAGAAAGAGAGAGAGAGAGAGAGAGAGAGAATTTTGTTCCAAAATTGCTAACCCTCTAAAATAGGGGAGGAACCCCCCTATATATAGAAAAACAAGTCTTGAGCTTAGAAACATCCCACCATACATGTATAGGGAGATACAGCCCAATGTGCTAACAGCTGGCACAGTTGTTAACAAATATCTGGAAAAAGACACTGGTGGCTGTCGGCCACCACTGGTAGTCGACAACCATGAGCCATGGCCGACAGCCTATGGCCAACAGGTCACCAAAAGTTCCAGGCTTGAAACACCAAGGTTTTGGTCCAAAACAAGGCACAAAAGGGATAAGGTTTAAAGGCTCAAAGACGGGGCGTTCTGCCGAGGACTTCGGGCACTCAAAACGAACATATACAGTCAAAATCATCGAGTGCACAAGCGATGACGTCCAAGTCTTGAGGATGGTCAAAAATAGGGTGTCTACAATATGTTGAGAGACAAGTGGATTATTTGTTGTTATTATTTCAGGGTGTTACAACTTGGTATTAGAGCTATCGAGTTCAAATACTTTGGGCTCGTGGGACGTGATTGCTAACACAATGGGTTTGACTCGCTCATTAGTAATAGACATATACCTAGTATGCTATGTGATAACATGATTAGGTAATTAAATGAGAATGTGATTTAGTTTCTAAGATATTAATTGTGTCTACGAATTTCTAGAATTCCTATTAGAAGAGCACATGATCACTATTAATTCTAACCAAAACTCTGGCAATTTCGCGGAACAGTTATTATCTAGAAAGGAAATTCATTTGTGAATATGTGATTCGGTGCTTACATAGAGTAAATTATTGTGTTGTCCATTGTATTAATTAGGACATGTGTGAATTAGTTATGGCACATTTGTGAATGTGCTAACTCTTGTGTTACCTTTATTAAAATGTCAAGAGCAGATATGGTGGCAGTAGAGCTAGACGTTAGGAAGTGGTAATTCAGGATAAAATTTTGAAACAAGAAGAGCGAGTTGGCCAGGAGAATATAGGTGATCTTGAGGGTCAACAAGCCATGGGAGCCTCGGCTTAAGAAATGGGAGGAGCGTTGCAGGAATTCGTAGACATTCTCAGAGTTGAGAATCAAGTCCAGGCCTATGTTGCTGAGACAAGACCGTCTTTTCTCAAGAGGGAATTCTTCTAGCCAAATCCGAATGAGTTTGTTAGGGATCCAAAAGAGCCACTGAAAGATGATGAGTGGCTCAAGCAGATGATGAAGACATTTGAGATTCTTGGCATCAACAACGATGGTTTGAGGGTGACCTTAGCGGCCTTTCAACTCAAGGGTGACGCATGGAAATTTGTAAAGGGTCGCATTGGGGTAACTTGGAAGGCATTTGTTACCACATTCCAAGATAAGTTCTTACTACCCATGGCAAAGGAGAAGTTAAGGGAACAATTTCTAGAGCTCAAGTAGTTGAGCACACTGGTGGCCGAGTTTGAGGTGGCCTTCACCATCATTTTAAGGTTTGCGCTGGAACTCGTGGCGAAAGAAGAACTTCGTTGCATTGAGTTCGAGAAGAGGTTGAGGACTGGGCTTCTTTTCAAGGTTGTTGGGTTTGTGATTCGAGATTATGGCCATTTGGTAGAGTTGACAACACATTTGGAGATAGTCATTCAAACTGAGGAGAAACGGATGAAGGGTTCCAAGCAGAGAGGGCAGAAGTCTCTAGGGGATGCGAGGGACAACAAAGCAGAAGGGTTTTACCCTATAATAATATTAGACTTTGCAGTCGAGATCCACCTTTCCTGTGTCAAGTTCTAGTTCAGAGAGGGCCAATCAGGATGGATTCACATGCTTCAAGTGTGGTCAGTTGGGTCATAAGTCTCCAACATGCCCACAGAGAAGAGGAGGGCAATAATCAACACAGTCTTCGACTCGTTCTTAGAACTAGAGCCAAAGCTAAGGGAGAGGACAACCACCTACATATTATTAGTGTGGGCAATCTGAGCATTTAAGGAGGTTTTGCCCTCAGTTGGGAAGCAAGTTTGGTGAATTTGGTTCAAGATAGACTCAAAGCCATTAGCCAGCTCAATTAGTTCAAACCTTGAGGGCCAATAAGGAAGCCACTCTGGCTCAATCCGTGCATCAGGCCTATGCTCCAAGGGGTGAATAGTTAGATTAGAGACCTTCAGGGCACGTATATGCTGTTACCACACCGAATCAGTTACCGGTACCTCTTGTTGTGAGAGGTAACTTCTTGTTATTCAATTTTCTAGCCAGTGTGTTGATAGATACTGGTGCATCTCATTATTTTATAGCATCTTCTTTTGTATCTGCCTTAGGTTTAGAGTTTGATCTGTTAGAGTCTCATCTATTGGTTGAGACACCGGTTGGGGGTAAGGTGACCTTGGGCCTAGTATGTCAATCCTATGAGAATGAGGTTATAGATTGTCCACTCTCTTTTGATTTTATTGTTCTCGACATGTATACATTTGATGTGATATTGGGTATGGATTAGTTGACCTATTTTTGAGCTTTGATAGATTGTCCCCGTAGGAGGGTGTCAGTGTGTACACCATCAGGAGAGTGTTTCTACTTCTTGTGTGACCGGGGCTATAGTTTTATCCTCCTGTTGTATGACCTTAAGGATTGAAGAAAGTTGAGTCTTCTTTTTGCCATCACAGTAACTAGTGAGGGTAGTACAATCCGAGGTGACTTACTAAGAGTGGTTCCAGATTATCTGAGCATCTTTTCGGTGGATCTTACTGAGTTGCCACCACAGAGAGAGATTGAGTTCTCTATTAATTTGACGCTAGGCACAAATCTAATTTCCATGGCACCGTATAGATTTGTGTCGACTAAGTTGTGCAAGTTAAAGGTGCAGCTCCGGGATTTGTTAGATAGGGGCTTTTTTCACTCTAGTATCTCGCCTTGGGGAGCACCGACTCTGTTTGCGAAGAAAAATAATGGCATTTTGCAGTTATGTATTGACTACCGTAAGTTGAACCGGGTAACTGTCAAGAACAAATACCCATTGCTGAGAATAAATAACTTGTTTGACCAACTAAAAGGATCTCATTCTTATGATCGGGTATTACCAATTGAGGGTGAAGGAGGAGGACATTTAGAAAATGGCATTCCGTATGCAGCATGGCCATTATGAGTTCTTAGTGATACCTTTTAGGATAATCAATGCACCAGCCTCGTTTATGGACTTGATGAATTGAGTCTTTCATGAGTTCCTAGACCAGTTTGTGGTTGTCTTCATTAACGGCATCTTAGTCTATTTACCTTTTGAGGAGGAACACGAGGAACACTTGCGAATTGTACTAGAGATTCATAGGGCCCACCGTCTATGTGCTAAGTTCGGGAAGTACAAGTTTTGGCTCAAAGAAGTTAAGTTTTTAGGCAATATTGTGTCTGGGGAAAGAATGACTATAGATTCCTCTAAAATAGAAGCAGTACAAGATTGAAAGCAGCCTAAGAATGCCTTTAAGATCTGTAGTTTCTTGGGTTTAGCCAGGTATTACTGACATTTTGTGAAAGATTTCTCTAGAATGGCTTCGCCGTTGACTAAATTGACGAGGAAATAAGTTTAATTTATGTGGAGCAAGACTTGTGAAAAATCTTTTCAAGAACTTAAGACTAGACTCACCACTACTCTAGTCTTGATTATTCTGAAGAAGGGTATGGGTTATTCTGTGTATTGTGATGCGTCTTAAGAAGATTTGGGTTATGTGTTGATATAAGAAGGGAAGGTAGTGGCTTATGGCTCATAGCAATTGAAAACCAATGAGAAAAATTATCTTACACATGACTTAGAGCTAGCACCGGCGATTTTTGCCTTAAAAATCTAGAGGCATTATCTGTATGGGGATAGATTTGAGGTGTTTTCTGATTACAAGAGTCTGAAATATTTGTTCTCACAAAAAGACTTGAATTTGAGGCAGAGGGGGTAGATGGAGTTTATTGAGGATTACGACTTTGAATTGCTTTATCATCCGGAGAAGGCCAATGTAGTGGCCGATGCTTTGAGTAGGAAGTTCGTGAGTAGTGTAGCGAGTATTGGTATCTGGGAATGGAAGATGTTGGGTGTTATCAATGAGTTTGACTTGTATCTAAACGAATCCGTTGAGTTGGCCACTTTGTTTACCGTTATTGCACGGCCTACTTTGGTTAGTTGAGTTATTGAGGCACAGTAACATGATCATGAGGTAGAGTCTATCCAAGGAAAGATCTCTAGTGGGAAGATAGAGAAGGGTCTAAATGTTCATTCTGATCTGAGTGTGAGATATCTAGACCCCATGTTTATATTAGAATCTTGTAGAGAGGAGGTACTCCGAGAGTTCCATCATTTACGCTTTGTGACACACCTCGAAGGCATGAAAATGTACCACAATCTTTGCCACCAATTTTGATGGAGGAGAATGAAGAGAGATATGGCTTTGTTGGTTTCAAAGTGCCTCACTTGTCAACAAGTGAAAGCCGAGTGGGGAAAGTCTAGATGACCAATTGTCCTGTCTTGAGCTTATCACCAGACGAATATGGGGAAAGTGTTTTTGGGTATCCACTGGTCCTACTGCATTATGTCGGTAAAAGTGAAAAAACAGATGATTTTGGTTGCCCATTCCCTGTCGTATTGATAGCCGGCAAATGTGGGGGTATTTTGGATATAAACCTATATATGTATGTGTTGGGACTCTCCTTAGGGGCTTCATGGCGTATTTATCCCTCGGTGTTGAAATTCTGAAACTTGTGGAAATTGTGAATTCTTGCTTCTTTTAAAGTAATATTATGCATTGAACTAAATATGTTTTGGTTGTGATGATGCCATATAGATCTTTGAATAATTAGATACTCTGTTAAAAGTATTTCTACTGGGCATCTAGCTCATTCATATCTAACAATTTCAGGAATTGATGATGTGCAACTACCTCAGTGATAAGGAAAGGGAAATATTCTTTTGTTGATGGAGCACAATAGCTCTTAGATGTAATGTGTGGAAGCTCCGAGCACATATGGTTTGGGACCAAAAGTCCATTTTGTTATACAAGGCTATGTCTTGCTTAAGTGTAAGCCATTAAGGTATTTTATTTCATCCTCTAGCTTTTTGAACTATGTACTGATTGTATGTATTTAATCGACGGACATAGAACTTGTATTTTGAAAGCTTAGTTCAATAAGAAAGAGGACTTTTTGGGATAATATCTTTACAAATATGAGAAAAATTTGGGTTAATCATGTTTTAAGTAATGTTTTGATTAAATAATTTGGGGCTGTTACAACCTTTGTTGAGTTGAATAGTAGAGTTGAACATGTATTGTTACTCTAAATTCAAAATTATGAAATTATGTGTCTCTTGAAATTCAACTTTTAAATAAAGATATTTGTTTTGGCTGTCAAAATAGCATTGATTGTTGTAGAAATTTCATGAGAACTAAGTTAATGGAAACCAGTCTTTCATGCATTGCATTTGAATACTTGTTTCATATTTATACATTAAAAATGTATTGTTTTTGAAAAAAATTGGTGAATACCTTAAAGAATCTGGTTAGGAGTTGTGGGTATGGTTATATATATGTTGCCCTGTGTGTCATTAGTAAAAGTTCAGAAACCCGTGCGGTTAGATGCTGATCCTTCTGGTTAGTACGGGTAAAATGGCTTTGGTAGTGCTTGTATAACCTACTAGAAAACACGTACCTAGATATTCCCAGTGTGTGTATCCACTGTCCTGTTTTCCATTTTGAAAATAATGGTTTATTAATTGAATTATAAACATTACATTGCATTGTATGAAAGAGGAAAATATATTGTTTCAGAAAATGGCATTTATGTGCATTCACTATATGACATGGTTAAGCATCATACATAATATTAAATAAATCTCTACTAGGCTTTAGCTCACCCTTCATAGAAACCAACTTTCAGGTTTTTATGACATGCCTCCTCCAAGGAGTTAGTTTGGAAGGATTATGGAGCTAAATGCTCATTTTCTTTTATTTTTGTAAATATTTTTATACAAGAGTAGGACTTTTATTTGTATTGGGCTTGACCCACTTTTCTTATAACCAGGTATCTCTTGGAAATATGTAGCAAGTAGGGTATAAACTTGTCTTTATTTCTCTTCATTTTATGTATATCTGTCACATGCTATAGATTCATTGCTTAGGATTAATGAATGTATTACTGCATGTGACATCACCTTTTGTAATACATTAATGGAGTTAATGAACGAAAGCAGTTCAACTAATGAATCTCTTATTGAATGATTGAATGTTGTTAGTTTCCATATATATATTAAGAGCCAAGACGGTTATTTATTGTTACTATTTTGAGGCATTATAAAGAGATAGAGAGGGAGAGAGAAAGATGAGACACACAAATTTTACAACAACGACATCGCCATACCATGGCAGTAATGGCAGATTTAGATTTGCGTGGCATAGAAAGGGGTGGTGGTATGAAGATGAAAGAGAGAGAGAGAGAGAGAGAGAGAGAGAGAGATAGACTTTGGTTTGATTTTCAAAACACACACACACAGACTAGGTTTGATTTTCAAAAGATAGAGAGAGAAAATGAAGAGACATAGAGAAAGTTAGTTTGGTTTGACCTGTCCAAAGATAGAGAGAAAAATGGAGAGAGAAAGTGGGTTTAATTTTTATCAAATAACGTGTAAATGGAGAATAGGTAGTTTGCTCATTTGACAAAACTATGTCTTTATTGACAAAATAATTTAGCGCTTGAATCTCTAGGTAAAAAAATTTAAAATTAAATTTTAAACTGAGCGTCGAAAAAAATAATACAAAGGAAAAGAAAGTGCTAGGGCTTTGAAATCCTAAAAGCTTTTGCTTTTTCAATTGTTATTGCCAACTAAAAAGTTTGGTTTTATTATAGGGTAATGTTAGGGATATTAAATTTTTTACCAAATAAATGATCAAATGTCTTATATGGATGTGGGATCTGTAATTTTGCAGATCTTACACCCCCATATAAGATATTTAATTATTTATTTGATAGAAAATTTAATATCTATAACATTTTTCTTTATTATATTTACAATTATACTTCACACGTTTTTAAGACATAAATTGAGGCCCTAAAATTTTGGGCCTTCTTATTTAGATTGGACCTCTTCAAATAAATCTCAAATCTTTTTAATTCACGTGGCACATCTTCCTAATTTAAGTGGGTATTTTTTTTTCTGGATCAGTACAATAGTTATTATACTTTTGGAGCCTTTTTTGAGGACATTTTAGGATTAAAAATAGTTTCTATGTAGGCTTTGTCTCAAAGTGGGCCCGCATAAAACTCATGCCCGCACTTGTCATAAAAAAAATATTAATAATTAAAATTAATTATACTAATTCAAGGTAGAATTAAAAAAATAAAATTAAAATTAAGATGATTAAAATTATTAAAATCACAATGATACCAAAATTAAATTAAAGAAACTATTGATGTAATTTGTCTAAATAATAATAATAATAAATAAAATAATAATTCCAAGAGAAGTTGGGTGGTGAGAAGAATCAATATTTTCTCCTTGAGTTCTCTCTTTTACTTTCTACTTAATTGTTATTGGGCCTATTTTTTGGTCTAATTTCGATGATCCAAATCGTTCATATATTAAGATTTATTGAGCATATTATATTTGTAAAAAATCAAATTGATCGGATATCAAAAAGTATGTGTTCAGAAAACTATTTATTAAATGTTTTTTAAAAAATAGTTTTTAATTTAATGATCCGAACACATACTTTTTAATATCCAATCAATTTAATTTTTTACAATTATAATATATTTAATAAATTTTAAAATATGTACAAATCAAATTTTCGAAATTGAACCTAAAAACAAGTTCAATGACCGTAAAAGTAAAAAGTGAAAGAGAGGATTTTAAGGAGAAGATCTTGATGGGGATGAAAATTTGCTTTTGTGCTTTTAGCAAGGGTGGATAATTTCAACGCATTTAGTACGGGGTTTTGTGCAACTTGATTTGATTTGTTCCTCAACAGGTGGACCCCCAGATGTGAGTGCTTGGCAGTGCCTCAACTAACGCAAGAACGGAAAATTAGTGCTACTTACCGATTAGTCCTATTAACTAGACTTATTTATTTACAGGTCCTAACTAATAAATTTAACATTATAAAAATAAGAGAGTGATAAATTTATCACTAAAAATTTATTCATAAAAACAAAGAGACTGATAAATTTATCACTATAAATTTATTCATAAAAAAAAAGATTGATAAATTTATCTTTATCACTTAATAAATTTATCAAATAGGACTTAATGGGTAATAAGTCTCCAAAGTAAGACCTATTGGGTAATAAGTCTCCAAAGTAGGACCTATTGAGTAATAAGTCTCCAAAGTAGGACCTATTGATAATTTACCCTAAATTGAGATAGTTAGTCACATTGCGTTACGTGACTATGTTGCTCATTAATCCTAAATTATTATTTTTTTATATTTTTTAATTACTTAATATAAAATTATAAATTATATTTTTTTATTAATCATATTGTATTTAAAGTGTCACACGATATTATTCCTCGACCAATCAATAACTTCTCCTCAACAAGTGGATCCCAAGATGCAACCTTAACGAGCGGCAAAAATTTGTAAGATTTTGACTTATTTGAAATAAATTTTTTTAACTTAATTTTTTAATTCTTTTGATTATTTTAATTTGATTAATAAATTTGTATCTAGGGGGTGATGATTGATTTTTCTTGTAATTTATTTAATGATTGGGAGAAAAAAATGAAAAAGACAACTACACTCACATTGTGTCAGTGTAAATTTATTACAAATTAATAAAGAGTAATTAAAAAGTCCAACCTAAGGAAAGTATAAGACATTAGGTCTATTGGATATTTTTTTTTATTGGTGAAAGGTCTATCTTTTGTAAAATACTTTGGTGAGAAATCCTTTTGTTTGTTTTGAAGAACATTTTATTTCTAATTTTACCCCTTAATTTATATGTTGACCTTTTTTTATCTATTGATTTTTTTAACTATCTGTTTAAATTTTTTATTTATCTGTTCAAAAATTTTAACTATCTATTCAATATTTTTTGTCAATCTGTTCAATTTTTTTTGTCTATCTATTGTATTTTTATAGCCTATTTTTTCTAACTGTTCAAATTCACACCATTTTCAAACTCTTCTCTTTCTATTTGTTTCTCTCTCCACTTCTTTTTTCTCTCTTTATGTTTCTCTCTCCTCTTTTCTTTTTTCTTTCTATTTGTTTCTCTCTCTATCTATTGAAAAAATCCCCATTGAAAATCTATCTGTTGAAAAAGAAAAAAATATATCTGTTACAAACATCATCATTATCAACAACAACAACAACATCTCAGAGCCATTTTGAATAGATCAAAGCAACAAAAAAATAAATTTATTACATTTCAAACCCTAAAAAATCCATTTTACAATTTATTATTATTATTTTTTTCTTGTTGTGTTGAAATATAAAGTTATGTGTTGAAATCCAACAACAGATTAGAGATAGACATATGAACCAATAAATGTTAATGAATAAATCTGTGATCACTTGGATGGTTGATCTTCATCTTTATACTCATCACAAAAGTTTCGAATGGGTTCATCAACACCAAATCAAGATGCTGTAAATCTCAAATATATGATCACTGAATGCAAATAATTCTAAAAAAAACTCGTAAATTTATATATATAAATAAATACTATTTGTGATCACTGATATATATATATGAATAGAAATACTAATTTTTTATGTATCCAATCATATATGCATACTAGTGTGTATCTGTGCTTGAAGGCACGGTGCAAATAAAATAAGTGAACAAAAAAGGGAGAAAAAAAAAAGAAATAGAGAGAAAAATAAAAAATGGAGGAAAATAAAAAATAAATAAAAAGAAAAGAGGGAGGAAGCAAGGTGGATAGGAGAGAGAGAATGCATGAGTGAACTAAAAGAGAGAGTGAGAGAGAGAGAGAGAATGCATGTATGAATAAAAAGGGAGGAAAAGAAGGTGGATGAGTGAAAATTAAAGAAATCTTAATCCTATGATGAATTTAGAAATTAATCTCAGCTATTAATACAAAATATATCTCCTTTTATTTATTTTGCAATAAATATTTTTTTCTCGATCTAAAAAAAAAAAATCCTCTAACATTTTGAAGTGATGCAAAAAAATGGACTTGCCATCTGTATATTACAGTGAATTTAACCCAAAATTGTTATCTTCCTTGATAAATTTGATTATTCAATCAATTTATTATTATTATTATTTTTGGCATAAGTTCTTTTGTTTTTCGTTTTGGGGAATGGGTTGCCGCCACATAACAACTATTTAATGGCCTTATTTGGGAAGTTGGTTATTTAACTTTTTAATTATTTAGCCTAATTAAAAAAGTTGTGTTTGAAAAGGTGGTTGACTTTTTTTTGTAGTTAATTTGATGATTCTGAGAGAAAAAGTAAAAGATTATGGATTTGATATAACATTTGTGTTATTAACTATTTTAATTTGTTTTATCTTTTAATAAGTTATTTTAGCCTAACCTTCTTTCCAAACACTCTCAATATGAGCAAAAGTTTAACAAATAATAGTAAGTGGTCTAAACTTTAAAGTAAACTAGAATGAAAATGAACCGAATGAAATGAATAGTTCTTTAGTTTCCATATGAAATGGTTATTTTATTACAATGATAAATAATACTAGTTAAATTTATAATATATTTTTTATCATTATTTTAATACAATAAAATAAACATTAAAATTGAATGTTTCAATGAATTCACAATTCAATTCTACCTTCATTTTGATAAACCAAGCACTAGCTAAATGAAAGTTGGGTTGGTATATACAAGCAATGTTCCACTAAGGGTTGTTTTGAGAAATAGGTTCAAGGTAGTTTTTTAATTTTTTGTTTTTTCAAAAAAATGTAAAAAAAAAAAAAAAATAGAGAGATAATATGATCCAAAAGAAGTTAAAAGTCAAAAATCTACTTTTAACTTCGTCCCCAAAAGAGGCCTAAATAATTAGTTTGAAATTTTTTTAACTGCGTTTGATTTATAAATTTGGATACTAATTTAAAAATATAAAAAATTAAGTATAAAAAATGTTATTATATTTTATTTACATTTTAAAATTTCTATTCAAATATACAAACTAAACACAACATTAAAAAAAAATGATATATTGTTCAATCGAATCGGACTAATGTCTCGTTTGCAACATTGCTTTTTAGTTTAAAAGTTAAAAAGTCATTAAAAAAAAAAAGGCAACAACTTATACGAAAAAGTCAAAAATTATATTTTTTCTTTACTTTTTGTACATCTTTTTGTAAAAAATTAAAAAATCATTCTAAATATATTAATTTTTTTTCATCATATTGTAATCAAAAAATAAAAAAATCATTAAAAAAATATGTTCTCAAGCGAGGCCTAACTAAGCGATGGCGTGGAGGTGAATTGGGTTCTACCACGTCACCGCATCATAATTTATTTAATAATTACTCTTGTAGAGTTTGGTAGTCTGAAACAACAATTTGTTATTGATTTGTTTCATGCTTGTATGAATTTCTCTCATTAGAAATTTAGATTAAAAAACTCTCTTGAAAAAGAACCAAAAAAAAAAAAAAACAATGAAACTATAAATGGTAGATTTTTTAGACTAAATTTCCTACGGAAGAGATAGAGTTTGGGACTCATGGAGACCTTCAGAAAGCTCTACCCCATGCTTGATACCAATGAACTAATATAATTATATTAGCGGTGGACACACGCGGTGTATGTATGTGGATATTTATATCAAACTCAATACGTGGCAAGTCATACGAGTGTCACATCACCAAATCTCAGCCCGCATGGAAAACCAATAAAGTATGGGCATATCACTTGTTTGATACATGGCAAGTCCTATTGTAGCTTGCTTTTCGTGCTTCTCGAAAGGGTTTAGTCTTCTCGGATACGATAGCCCTACAGTTCGGATTCTCGTGATTCTGAATCTGGTTTCACAAGCGAAATGTGAAACGGATGAAACACAAATGAGTCTAAATCTGGCAATTTTTAGAAAAATCCATTTTAATCATTAAAGATGCCAGAAATGAACTGTATCGTCAGATTTCAAAGTCGCTACCTAAATATTTTTGAGAAATTTAGGAAACTCGTAACTCGTGCCAAAGGCCACTTGTCCATCATAACCAAAGTGTCTCGGCTTGGGAACTTAGGTATGAGAGGGGAATGTCATGAACCGAGCACCCCACTTATCCGGTCAAAGATCGACTTCTATTAATCATGATATGATTTTTATGTATATTATATACTCTTATTCCGATTTATTATGCCAACTTTATTATGTAATGCACATAAGTATAGACTAATTTGCTTAATTTGAAACGTTTTGATTTCATGTTTATTTAAAAAGAGTTTTGAATGTGTGTTACTTGAAAAAGTAAGCTCACAGGAACATTAATCAAATCATCCCAACTTAAGCGAAAAAACATTCATCTACCAGCATTCAAGAGATATATCAACTAAGGACTTAGCCTTATAGTAAACATGTCTATCACATGCAATATGCTGAAGTAAGAAATGCTCACCTAGTACTCAACCGAGGCAAGCCAAAAGAAATAAAACCATTAGAAAAATGCATGCTCTAAATATGTAAATGACTAATGCAATATATACAAAATGCAACTACGAGGTTCGGTTTATTAACATGACATAAGGCTCAACTCAAAACATGCGATAGCATGCATATTCAAGTAAATAAGAAATGTCAATATTGTTAGAATGATGAACCGAACCCGATACATGCAAAAATGGATATTTACACATGGTAATAATATGAAACCAAAATACGATACTACATGCAACCATCATAAGCAAGTAAATAAAAGGTAGAAAGAAATGGGGGTTGGAAGACATACACAATATTACAATTTTGCCCTCGCACGGGAGAGTCCGAATAAATATCTTAATTAGCTAAATATTACAATGCCAAATTAACTACTTAATTAACTAGTTATTACAAGTTTTGAATGAAACTACTAATTAAGTACAACATATTACTATTTAAACATTAATTTAACGGGCCATGAGAAGTGAAGAGTCACACATGCATGAACGAGAATATCCGCCAGAAAACTCCTCTGTTATGCTGCCAAATTCTGTTATGTTTGCAGTCAGAAAATAATTCTGCTTTTACTTCAGCTTCTGCTTTGTTCTGCCATGAAAATGGCACTACTTGCATAAAATAGAGTGGCCGGCCAGCCTTAGAAAGTGGTCGGCCGGCCACTGTTTTGAGGTTCTGCCCTGCTGCAACAGAATGGAAATAGAGCAAAAACAGAGTGTTTTCAAGTGATGTTTATCCTTTCTGCCTCTCCCTATCATGAAACTGATCAAGGGAGGAGTAGAATCAGTCCACAAATCATCAATTGTCGTAAAGTTGTTACGTGATGATCCATGAACTAATAGGACAAAGGCTCAATAAATGGAAATAAGACACCAACAAAACCTCCTCCTTATCATGGAGTTACCTCAAAGGAAGTGGTAGACATTACTTCTTGAATCATTAACATCACTAAAGAGTATGCAATGACTCGAGACTCAATAAGTTCAATATAATGTCCAATTGAACCCAAACCAATTTTATTACTCTTGTTACCACTTTTAGTCCAATTTTAATCTCTTTTACATTACCTTGCCGTTGTTTATTCATTTTGTCCAAAAGTGATAATCACGTCCACTAATGAAGAGAAGTGTCAAACAAGAAGTTACACTTAGCATGAGAGAGATGTAATGCCCTAGTAATGAACCTCTGAAGAGATTAAACCATTAAGTATGGAATGTCTCTTTCTCATGCCTTGAACAACAATCAATTGTTTGAAACAACTCTTAAAAAAAAAAAAAAAAAAAAAAAAAAAAGAGGGAGGTTGCAGAGATGATTATTACAAGTGAGTATATGTATGAAAATTATGAAATAAAGGCTTTCAACACAAATAGGTTGGTGTTTGAGGCCTAAACCACCAAACCTATGAGGACTTACAACAATACAAGCATAATATTCAAAGCATAAATGAAGTAAACACATTAAAACAACCCCAAAATCAGTAAAAGCAGTGCTAAAAATTATCTTGGAAAGCTAGAAAAAAAAGTAAGCAAAAATTAAAGAGAACAAGGCTAGCAAGCAAGTTTAAGGAAGGGTGGCTAACCCCTCCACCTTTTGGACCTTAAAACTACATGTTTTAGCCTTTGAAAACTCTGAAAATCAGTAGCTAAAATTTGGGAAATAAGTGGGAAACACAAGGATAAAAGCTATGTAATGAGGTGCAAGAAAGGGTGGTTAACCCCTCCACCTTTGGTAGTTTTTAAATCACAAGTTTTAACCCACAAAAACAGTCCAAAGACAGTAGCAAGAAAGAAAAGGAAGAAGTAGTGTAAAGATGGCAAAAGTTATACCTCTTGAAGAGGAGTCACTCTTTTGTTCACAAACCACAAGATGTTCACTCTCAATGGCAGAAATTTTAGCTCAATAATCTCAGCAAGAAGACTCAAAATATTGGTTTAGGAAGTGTATGTATAGCGTATGTATATTGCAAGATAAAGAAGGAGAGTGTTTGACAACCTTTGGGCTCTTAGAAAAATTTTCTAACCTAGAATCAAGAGGGGTGGGCTTGTATTTATAGAAAAATAGCTTCTTCTATCGTAAATATTTGTATTAAGACAGCTGGTGCAAGGCATGCACGTGGAGGGGACAGCTAGTAGCAAAATATCTGCCTGCCAGGACACATGGCCGGCTAGCCACTTGAAATGGCGGGATTTCTCGTCCATTGGCCGGCCGGCCATTTTAATTGGCTGGCCAGCTACTTGAAAAAAAACTGTTTTCAAGTCCAAATTCAAGCGAGCATATATCACTCATCCGAACTAGATTTTAGGTGATTTTTGAGTCTGAATTGAACCTCCAAAAGTCTATTTTCCAATGGTAGTCACCTCACATCTAAATTCTAAGTGTACAAAGAGATATGCCTAAATTAGTGAAGGCTGCTTATTTCCTTTTTAACGGTTTGATGCTCAATCTTTTCCTAAACTAGTTTTTTTCCAACCCCTCATATTTCCTTCAACTCCAAACTTATAAATAAGATGTTTTTAAATATTTTTCAAGGAGTTCACCTCCCTTCTATTTATTTTCACTTTGTCCTTACTCGGTTTACCGAAAAATGCAATACTTTAAACGAAATGCGAACCTCAGAACATCGTAGAAACATTTGAAAAAATATTTTGAAAAAGAGGGTTTTAAGGTCTAAAATAGTTTTGGTCAAAATGGGGTGTAAGGTTGGGATTACAAGCTTAAAATTGAATTCTTTTGCTGAAAACTTGAACAATTGCATAACGTAATATTTCATCATCGAGTGTTCAAAGTGCGGCGCCCAAGTCCTAAGGGCACTAAAAAATGGGGTGTCTACACCTACGGGCGCTGTGTCACCAATACTTGCTTGCCTAGCAGACTGCCAAGGCACCATGCAAAACCAAGACTATATGCTTAGCTTAAGCGGGAGCATACACACAATCCTAAATATGCCCGAATATGAAGAGCCCTGCAACAGACAGCACCATGGCCCTGTAAGATCCATGGTCCTTCATACGTCGCTCCAAGACTAAACAACAATCTAATCAATCCTCGGTTCACTTGGACTTGGATTGATAAGCCCTGACTCTCCTAAACATTGAGACGGGCCCGTGTGACAACTACCTCCTTAGTTAAAATTAATTTAAATTAAATTGAATATATGCTTATTGTTAATTGAGTGTTTATGTGATTAAGTGCTATTGATTGTCTTGAAAAATTATTGACTTGCTTGATTGAACAGATAGGTGAGAATAGAAATTTAACTTGTCTGATTTGCTAATTTTAACAAGTTATACTTAAATAATTAATTAAGCAATTAGAGCCTAATTCACATTAGTATAATTAAATTAGTACAATTGAGATTATTATATGTAGAGGATTGATTTTAATTTGTGTAGATATAAATTTTATTTAATCTGATTAAATCCTCATTTTAAATCAAATAAATGATGAACTAAATAAAATAAATCCTACTCATCTACCTAATAGATATAGAAGAGAGAGAGTCTTTAGTTGGTTGAGCCATCTTTTCTTTACACCAACAAACCCACCTAGAGAGAGAGAGAGAGAGAGAGAGTGAAGGAAAGAGAGAAGGCTAGTTCAAAGAGAGAAAGTGAAGCAGATTGTTAGAGACATGAAATTCGTAGTAGATAGCTCAATTCCTTCATCTCTAGGTAAGGGTTCTTCTTTTGTAATTCAATAATTTGTAGAATCATACTACCAATTAGACCATCCAAGATCATTTAGACGGCTATAAGCTTATTGAGTTGAATTGATAATTAATACAAGAGATTAGAATATGCATGTTAGAAAATTGAAGAAAGGGTCAATTTACCTCATAATCTGTACATGCATAGCATATTTTTAAGAGAACCTGGGTTCTAGACTTGTTTTTAACCATGATTCATGGAGTTTAAGGAGAGATTAAGCATGAATTAGAGCTTGGGCTCAAGAAAATGGGTGTTTCATGAAATTGAGTTTCAAAAATGAAGTATGAGTTTAATTTGATATTTAGAACCTTATAAGAATTCATTAAAAATCTAATTTGGGTTCATAAAATTAAGCCTTAATTGAGAATTAATTAAATTCAATTGAAATTGAGTTCGGCTTAAGATTATGGAAATAAATGTGAAGATTAATTATTTAAGCCTTGATTTGCTTGAAAATTGAGTTGAAATTGCAAAATTTACAAGTTTATGAGTTTGTGATTCAGTAATTTAAACATGACTGAACAATTGTAATTAATGTGTATGATCCTAATTTAAGTTTAATTGTGTAATTAGTGACCTTAATAAGGGTTTGTATATGATTCGATTATTTATATATAATTAGTTTGGGTAATACATAGCTAACATAATTTAATTAGAGGTTAATAATCTAATTAATTCCGAATACTAGTCATCCATATTTAAGAGGAATGGAAGGAAGAAAATATGAATAACCGAGTGAAAAATTAGAATAAATGTGAGAAATCGAAAGACAAACAAGTAACCGAATTAAATAGATTGTAAGAGTGTAATTGTAATCATGTTTGTGCTTGACTTATTTGTTTAGGTCAGATATCGAACGATTAGCATGTGTTTTTTCAGGAACCCATTGTGAGTAACACTATTGTAAAGATATGTTCAATTGTATTTATTTTCTGATTGATAAATTATATTGTTTTCTGGAATGATATTTTTTATCAATTGAATGATGATCTTATTTTCTGAACTGTATTCATGGCATCCATAGCATATTGTTATTGTTATCGTTATTGGTTATAGAGATCTCTATCAGTTCCAGTTTTTGGAACTATTGTCTATTGTTTGATGGCCATCAATTGATTGTTTCGTCTTTAGGACCTATTGTATTATTGATATTGGATGTACCACGTATGACTTATATGAATATCATAGATTGAATAAACGATTGAACGATTGATTGACAAAAAGATATTGATTGAAAATGTTCCATTGATAATCGATTGTTTTAAATACTGTGAGGACATCATTCTGGACCTCTTTACACAGCTGTTATTCACTGGCTTTAACTCACTATTTACTATATATATGTAGGTGATCGAGCATCGGATCAAAGCTAGTGGCGTCGACCCGAACCCATGTTTTGTCAAGCCAGCTATTGTGTCTCATCGCGAGGTTCCAAACTAACATGTGTCAAGGCTTTTGAGTGGTTCAAATTCACCCCTTTGATATTGCTCAAGTGAAAAGAATGTTTTATGACTTTTGTTAATACTGTTTTTGATAATGGGATTTAATTCCCTAACTTGTGTTTTGTCTTGTATATATATGTTTTATGGACATAAGTTTTTGTGTATATAACTATGTATATAAAGTTTATTTCCATTCAGGTCTCCACAACTCATTGGACGATGTATGTTATTATTGATTGGTTTCCGCCAGCCTTTTTATATTGTATTAAGGTCATTATTGTTAAACAAGCCTCGGTAATCACGAATTACTGGCCGGTTACGACGCTAACCCTATAAGGGCAGGTTTGGGTCTTAACAACCCACGACCTATTTTCCTACTTGGTCACCTAGAAGCAAGGCCTTGGTTCTCCTAAACACTGAGATGGACCCTAGCCCATTCACCTACTTGGTTGCCTGGGTTAGGAGCAAGACCCAGACACTACCGCTTGAGATCATGAAATCATATTGGACTGGTGGCTATGGTCATGGGATCGCCGAGATGATTGTCTTCTTGCCAAGACAACTCCATCTCGACCAAGCTTGGAGAAGAGGAAACAACGATCATACACTCATGCCACCTGATGCATATATGAAACGTTGCTCTCTACATACTATTAAGCTACATACGGCAATAGGGCTTATATCACTTTTGCAGAGTTTGGGAGAATAAGCCACCTGTTCAATAGGTTGCTTGGGCTCCAATACTCTTGTGGCTTATATAACGTATCATATATGCAATAGGCACACTTACTTCACCACAACATAACTCCATAACTCTAACACGCTAAGTCTCACACTTAGACATTCCGTCTCACATTTTACACTAGTGTTCGAGGTCCATCACTGCCAACCTCTCCCTCTCTAACCTTGCTTTGTCCTCCTCTTCCATCTATGGTGATCTTAGGCCATTGAAGTGCCCACCATCTTTCCAGACTATCTCTAACCACACATATTGCCTACATTACATCCACATTATATCCACTAGGAAGAGTGGTGCTCACTTCACATGGCACCCAAAAAGAACACCAAAACCGACACAACGACATCCCAAGGTAGCGTTAGGGAGACTTTGGTGGAGACTTCAGAACACAACCCCGACGACTTTCTGGAGTAGCAATCCTCTCAATCGGCCATAATAGAGCAGCTACATTTATTGACTGAGAGTGTCACCTCTCTTCAACAGAACCAGAAACTCTTAATGGATGCCTTACTAGCCTTACGAAGGGCACCTACACTTCCATCATTATCTAACCCTCTTTCTTTATCACATAATAGCGTTCCGCCCATAAGCTCAAAATGGCTTAGAGGCTAACCCCACTCCACAAAATAACTTGCAAAACCCAATGGGAGAACAAACAGTCACCCTGCTCCCCCCATCAGCTCCAGGCCAAATACCTCCACCATAAGTCGGTGCGGTCAGCGAAACTCCCACCGTAGTGGTTTTAGGTTGCTCTCCGCCAGACCACATCCCTTCAGTTCAACCCCTAACATTGGATGTAGTGAAAGAACACACACAAAACCTACTTTTAACAAACAAAACCTCTCCAGAATTGGACCTCTATCCCCCTTACCCTATTCATATTGCAAGTCTCCTATATTCGGCAGGGTATACTGTACCAAAGTTTGTCCGTTTTGATGGACAACAAAGGAACGCCCAGGAACACGTTTCGTGCTTTCTCGACGCCCTTAGTGCTCACCGAGAAAACCAAAACCTTCGCATGAGAGAGTTCTCCAAGTCCCTCACAGATTGAGCATTCTCATAGTATGCCAATCTCACCGCTAGCTCTATCTCTTCGTGGGAGGACTTGGTAAAATAGTTCTATATCAAATTCTTCTACGTTGAAGAAAGGCTAATCACCCTTCATCTTATGAGGGAAACATAACGATTTGGGGAGGACATCCTTACTTTTGTCCGCCGCTTTAAGGAAAAAGCAGTAGACATTCAAGACCCAATGGAAGAACACCAACTAGTGTCAATATGCATCGAAGGGATGCTCACAGCTTACAAGCTCTAGTTGGTCAATCACCATTTCCCTGACTTCTCTGTTTTATGCACCGCAGCTTGGAACATGAGTGAAATAGTAAGATCGGGGGCACGAATGGTAGCTCTATAGCCTCACTCATGGCGACCGACGACACATCCACCTTCTTCATAGAGGCCTAACTGACGCAACCACGCCATATATGCAGCCAAAAGTTCTTCCAGGGAAAGGGAAAATCCCTAAGAAAAAAAGAGAAAATTTGATCAAGTTCCCCCGCCGTTGCCTGTCTCGGTGGGCGAGGCACAAGCACTCCTTAATGCCTAGGTAGAAGATAGAAAAGTCACCTCCTTGAGCCAATGCAACCTGTCACCAAAAAGGATCAAGCAAGAGCAGACTATTGTATATACCACCATTCCATTAAACATCCTACCACTGAATGTTAGGCGCTTAAATCCCTAGTTCGAAAGATAATGGTTGATGACACTTTGGAGCTACCTTGTCGCGAGACATAGGACGTATTGAAAGATCCTCTTCCCCATCACAAAGACAATAGGAAGACGATCATGATGCTTTCGCATTATGGAGAGATAGAAGAACCAATGGTGTGTGAGCTCTCTAAGCTCACAGCTCCCACTTGTCCATACTTTGAGACCAGGCATGCGATAGCACTTAAGAAATCGACCAAGTTCATATGGTTCTTCGACCAATTCATTTTATCTGAAGCAACACGCTTCAAAGCTACCAAGGCCTTTTTAAGACTTGTGGAGCAAAATGATGAGGCATGCATGAGTGTAAGTAGATTAGTAAAGAAAGTATTCCGAGACAACTCCTCGGCAATAACCTTTACTGAAGCAGACAAACAAGTATTGTTCCCACATAATCGTCCCCTCTACATCCCAATAATCATGAATAGGATAGAGTTTCAAAGAGGAATCATGGATGAAGGGGCTTCACTCAATGTAATGCCCTATTATACTTTTTAGGCAGCTGGGATCTCATAAAAGCACCTAGTCAGGCAACCCATTTCCATCACCAGTTTTGGAAATCAAAAAATCAAAACCATAGGTTATCCAGTTAGACTTGGCAGTAGAGCCAATCCACTCCACAACTAAGTTCCATATAATAGAAGTAGAGACGACCTACCAAGCTCTCTTAGGGAGAACTTGGCTCGACAGATATGTTATGATTCCCTACACCTACCATCAATGTGTCAAAGTAATTTACAGCAATGAGGTAGTAGCCATAGCTAGCTCTTGAAAACCCTTTCGAGTAGATAAAGCTCACATGGCGGATACAGTGTTTTACAATCATGTTGATGAAGATGAACCTCTTTTGCCGCTCCGAGGTACTCCCATACCAAGCTGGGATGACCTCTTTAAGGAAGATTCATCACTACCTCACAGCAAGACATTCGATAAGTCAGAACTCTCAAGAAAGCTCCCTAAAGTGACCAGGCTTCAAATAGAGGATAGCAAAGTGGTATACCGTTTATGATGGTGCCTGGGGTTAGCAAACGCTACCAATGCCAAACCTCAATTAGATGAAGTAGCAATCACCCATCATAAACTAAATAAAGAAGATCGCTATTGCTATGCTCTATCTACGCTGGCCTAACGCTCGCCAAGGGCAAAGAATAAAAAAAGCAAGGACAAAAGAAGCAGAAGAAGAAAAAAAAGCCATAGCTCCTTCAGCAACAGAAAAACATTTTGACAATCTAATGGTCCTCCAAAAAATCACTTGGATGGAGCCGAAGGCTGAAAAGTTAAGTCTGTCACTAAGATAGCCACTTCATCTCTTCACCAAGCCCTTACCATCTCGGTTGCAATCTCAAAGCAAGATGGATTGCAAGAGGTTAGACTTGCTCCAGATTGCTTACAGGACGATCCTTAACCCCAAAAGCAAGAATTGGAAGAAATCAACATAGCCCTTGAAGGAAAACCCAGGCATCCTATCTTTATTTGCAAAGATTTTCCAAAAGAACATAAGGGGGCCCCTCATCCAGTTAATAAAGAAGTATTCAGACATTTTTGCGTGGACATATGAAGAAATGCCAAGCCTAGACAAAGACGTTACTATACACCGCTTGAACGTCATCTCCCTGGCTCGCCCAGTCAAGCAAGGTGTAAGACTTTATAAGCCTAAGGTGGAACTCAACATCAAAGATAAAGTGGTGAAATTGTTTAGAGCAAGATTCATCAAACCTATCCAGCACCTTACTTGGCTCTTTAGCATCATCCCAGTCATAAAAAAGAATGGGCAAATTCGAGTGTGCATCGACCTCAGAGACCTAAACAAATCTTGTCCCAAAGAAGAGTTTCCACTCCCAAACATAGACACCTTGAATGATTCAGTGCCGGGGCACCATATGTTCTCATTCATGGATGGCGTCGGTGGCTACAACCAAATCAAGATGGCTTTAAAGGATGCTCCCAGGATGGCATTTTGCACTCCCATAGGTAACTTTTTCTATTCTGTAATGCCTTTTGGATTAAAAAAATACTGGAGCAACATACTAGAGAGCTATGACAACCATCTTTCACAATATGTTGCACAAAACCTTAGAGTGTTACATTGATGATTTACTGGTAAAATCCAAAGAAGAAACTAGTCATCTCAAAGACCTCCAAAGAGTCTTTGAACATTGTAAGAAACACAAACTCC
Source organism: Camellia granthamiana (assembly GCA_036172215.1). Lineage (NCBI taxonomy): Eukaryota > Viridiplantae > Streptophyta > Magnoliopsida > Ericales > Theaceae > Camellia > Camellia granthamiana. Next base: position 94,466,728 of record CM069911.1, on the reverse strand, counting down.
GAATGAATCCGCTTAAGTGCGCATTCGGAGTCACCGCCGACAAGTTCCTTGGCTGCATTGTTCATCGCCGTGGGAGAGACCCCAACCTAGCAAAAGTTGCCGCCATAAAAAATATGCTACGACCAACAAATCTAGACAAGTTGAGAACCTTCCTTAGTCAAGCATCTTATTTGAGATGACTTATCTTTGCTGTGGTTGAAATAACACAACCCTTCAATTTATTACTAAAGAAGGATGTTAGGTTCATTTGGAATGAGGAGCACCAACAAGCGTTTGAAGGGGTAAAGTCAGCATTAATTTCCCTTCTCTCCATGACTCCCCCTCATCCGGTGAGGCCTTTACTCCTCTACATCACTTCCATGTCGAAGTCAATCAGAGCTCTGCTTGCCCAGGAAATCGATGAACTAGAACGCCCTGTGTACTATATAAGCAGAGTCATCCAGGGGGTTGAAGTCCGATATTCCCCCATCGAGCGGCATTGCCTTGCCTTAGTCTTCGCTGCCAAAAAGCTCTATCATTACCTCATTTCTTACCCTATACATCTCATGACCAAGAGTGATCCTATCCAATTCTTCCTCACTAGGCCAGCTCTCTCCGACAGGCTGGCCCACTAGCTCCTCTAGTTAGCAGAATATGATATCACTTGCAAAACCCCCAAGACCATTAAGAGCCAAGCGCTAGCCAACCTCATGGCTCACTTTCCCAGCGAAGAACATGAGCCATCCTTGGATGAAGTGCCAGGAGATGAGTTCCAAGCCGTTGAAGTAAACATCGAAGGAGAATGGAGTTTGAGCTTCGATGGATCATTTACCTCCAAAGCGGGAGAAGCTAGAATGGTCCTTACTTTCCCAAATCAAACCAAAATCAATTTGTCACATAAATTGGATTTTAGATGCTCTAACAATAAAGCAGAGTACGAAGCCCTAATACTAGGGCTTATGGTAGCACTCCATCTAGAAGTAAGTCTCCTATGTATCAAAGGCGACTCTAATCTAGTGGTCAAGGGGACCAATGGAGACTATGCTATCAGAAAGCCCCTTATGGCTTCATACAAAACCATCGCCCAAAGTTTGATGGACAATTTAACATGGTAAGGATAGAACACACTCCTCGCTCCAATAATTGACACCCAGATGCCCTCACTACCTTGGCCTCTAAGGTAGAATTCTTGGAAAAATCAACCAATATAGAAGTCCTAAAGCACTCCATGTCATGCTCGATAACAACTATCTTTCCTAAAAAGGAACCTACTAACTAGAGAGCCCCAATCATCGATGAGCTCCGTGCCCCATTAAGAAAACTACCTTTGAGTGAAACCAAACACTTCACAATTTATCAAGGAGTCCTCTACTACAAAAGGTCTGGTGGTTTATTAGCAAGACGCATCGACGTTACCGAAGTGAAGTCCAGGCTAGAAGAGGTTCACAATCGTTCTTACGAGACAAGAGACGTAAGCCTCTATAGGATGCTACAATGACAAGGATATTATTGGCCCACCATGGCCAAGGAAACAAATGACCTTCGAGAGAAGTGCACAAAATGTCAGGAATTCGCTCCAAAAGAATAATACAATTTCATAGATATCACTTCCGACTGGCATCAGGTGTATATAGATTACTTCAAAGAAGATTCATTGCCATCAGACGGCTTCGCAACCACAATAATCAAGAAGCAAGCTTCGAAATTTTTTTTGCAAGAAGGCAACTTTTTAGGCACGACTTCAACGGGAAGCCATTATGTTTCTTATCAGAAGCAAAAATCCATAAAGTTTTTGAACTTACTCATGGATTGGAGCACCAAGGTGGAGCTAAGCTATTCCAACATCTCTTACATATAGGTTATTATTGGCCTACCATGGAGACAAATGTCAAAATGTACGCCAAACACTGCAAACCTTGCCAACTCCATAGAAAGCTCATTAACGTACCAACCACTGATCTGTATAGTTCAAGCTTACCGTGGCCTTTCCACACGTGGGCTATGGATCTTATTGGTCCCATCACCCCACCAAAAAGGGGACATGTATGGATTGTGGCAGCCACAGAGACTTACACTAAGTGGGTAGAAACCATCCCCCTGAAGAAGGCAATAGAAGTTGTTGTCTCCAATTTCAATCGAGAACTTATTATATGTCATTTTGGTATACCCAAAGTAATTCTTTCAGATAATGAAACCCCTTTTATCAACCGCCAAGTCAAACAACTCCTGGTTTCCTACGACATCACACACCATAAATCAATGCCTTGCTATCTCCATGAGAATGGGCAAGCTGAAGCAACCAACAAAATACTCCTTAGAATCCTTTCAAGGACTCTCAAGGATTATCAAAGGGATTGGGCGTATATGCTCCTAATGGCACTCTGGGCATACAAAATATCCAAAGAAAGCCAACTCAAATGAGCCCTTTTTCACTGGTATACGGCATGGAAGTAGTCCTCCCGATGAAAATTGTCATACCCTCAGCTCACATGGCCCTCCGAAGTGGAACTATTCCAAACTCCAAACTATCAGAGTTGGAAGTCCTTGATGAAATAATGGACAAAGCTCAGGCTAATCTTAAAGTTTACCAGAGCCATATAGCTCAAGCTTATGATACTTTGGTATGCCCTAGACAGTTCCAAGAAGGTGAGTTAGTGTTGCAGGCTGCACCTCACGTCATGAGGGGAACCTCAACTCATAAGTTTACACCCAAGTATCAGGGCCCTTATGTAGTAAGGAATGTCATTGAAAATGGGTATTACAGTATTTCTGAGCCTGATTCGCAAACCCTCCTAAGCCCCATCAATGCAAAATGGTTGAAGACTTACTATCCTTGGAAATTACTCATTGCTATATGTGTACTATACTATGATATATTGTGCCCATCCAGGCTTCCTTATCAATGAATATCGTCATTTTTAACACTTATTCTACGTATAATCACAAATAATGCGTAAAATAAGAGTTGGCTAAATATAAACTTGGCTCCATTAAGAAGTTGAACATTTTTAATTTAAAAAAAAAAAAAAAAGAGGCTCAAATCTCTAACATACAAAAAGTTTTGACTAGACTATCATATGTTACCAAGCTATGATCCAGCTAAATCAAATCAAGGTTTTGGATGTTTGATCTTCTCCTCCCTGGCCTTCTTCACCCATTAACCTTGAAACTTGTTCTTCTTCACTCACCAGTCTTGCTTTAAGAATTACTTTCTTCTTCCTCAAGCTAGAAATTGCCAACTCCATTTCAGTCACGACTTTCTGTGCTCGTTCTAAAGATGGCTTACATTTCTTCTCCATTCACACCACAGCAACCAAAGCCTTGTCTATCTCGCCTAGCTCAACTTTAGTCATCCTCCTCATAAGTCGGGACTCAAGAAGTGATGACCAATCATCCAGCCAACCCACCTCCAATCTGTTAATTCGACCGTCTTGAAATTCACCCAAAACACTGCGTTGAGCCAATACCTCATCAAGAGAAGCTTCCTCAGGTGACAACCTATAAAGTTCCTTAAGGAATTCTCCAAAACCGTCCAAAAAATAGGTCCGAAGATAGGAACTACTCAAGTGCACGAAGGTGGTGGGTTTATGATGAAAAATGAAGAGTAGTCGAGGAATTAACTCTTATTTCACCCAGGTAAACAACACTATTGGATCCAATAACTTTTCCTTCCCATCAATTCCCTTAAGAGTTACACAGCCACGGGGAAGATGAGTAAGGGAAAAGTTTCCATCAATAACAATAAGTAATGGCTTTTGAAGGCTACCCCCTAGTTAATTGGCACCATTCTGAATAAAGTCAAACAACTTACGCACAAGCACACCACCCAAGTCTAAGCCTGCTGCAACAATAGATGAGCTAACTCCAACTTCAAAGCTCGCAGGAACAGTGGGTACATTACTCTCTAGGCTCACGGAGGTCGCAGAAGCACGCAAAGGAATTGGTGTAGAAATGCCAACTCCATATGAAAAGCTCATGGATGCACCCTCACTCCCAACTAGCAAGCTAGGCACATCACTACGTGAAAAACTACAACCACCCTCAAACAAGCGAGCAACAGGGACACCAGCCCTAATATTGGCTCGCAAAGGAACCAATGCATCCCTAGAACTCGACGCATTTAATAGAGAAGGCCTGGCACTAATCATGTCACATTCAACATCGTCTTCGACATCATTTTCAACATCGTCTTTGACATCATTTTCAACATCATCCCCTTTCTCCATAATTTCAAGATTTTGGTCTGAGCCCTCTTCATCATCCTCCGAATTTTTTGTATCATCCTCAGTGTTCCTCGACCGTCTATAAGCATCAAATCTCGCATTGCTTTTACCCATCCCAGAAGCAGGAACTATCGGAGGAAAAACACCAATTTTTGAAAGGCACTCCGTTGTCAAATCCATAGCGGTGTCACCAAGAACATCAATCCCTTCGACGGGATCTGGAGGAATTGAGAGGCTACCATCATGAGAATCACCCCCATCAGTGGGCAAGGCCTTACGTTACACTAATTTTATCTGACACACACCCGTTGGCCCCTACAAACAATATAGGTATTTTAATACAAACGTATTTGAGACGCTAAAAACATGCAAACAATTCTAGAATGGGAAACGTGAGTTTACCTAGGACGAATTGGTGGCGTCACTAGAACGACGCCTCATTTGGCGGGCAACCCTAGTATTAGTAGGCGAGTCTAGACCTCCCTCCTTTGGAGATACTCTCCTAGGCACTAGAACAAGAACAAGAAGTGGTACAGTTAGGAGAAACTATTTGGGCTTGCTTCAAAGCAATAGTCACCTCAGCTAGGCGAGCTAGCGGGGTAAGCTTTCCGTTGGTCCAAACCAGCCATAGAAGGTGTAGGGGAAGGAAGATGCTCAAGGACCCCTTGGTCAAAACCAAACTGTCGTGTGACCCTCAAAGGATTATAGGTTGCCACACCATATATGCCATATACAAAAAATGGTAAATACCTAGAAATGGTGCTAAGAACCATCACTGAATCTACATGCCCCAAATAAGACACACCCTGTTCAAGAATAAGCTTGCAATCATCTGGGTTATAGGCATGGTAGAAGATATCCCACAAACTGGCATGACACAAGGATGAGCAACAAACTTGTTCTCAAAATCAAAGATGCTGGCTAAATTCCTCCCTTCTGTACACATCCCTCATCCCATGTAGTAGAACGCAGTTCACTTTCTTCAGCGGGAAATATCTTTGGCACAGGGTCCAAGCTAGGAAATCTCTTATACAGAAACAATTGCAGAAAGGTAGTAGAGAGGAAGCTAGTAACATCGTACCGACCTTCAGAACAATCAACACCCTCCTGATACATATCCAACCTCTTATATATTCCTCCCAGAAATAAATGAGCCAACAGAATAGGATGGCTAGAGGCAAGAATCGTAGCAAGAGGAAACAACTCATGACAAATACTATCTTGGGGTCTACCCATCAAAATGTACCGCAACAGCCAATATGTAATGAAAGTAGCTAAATGTTTAACACTCCCCCACTTGTCCCCTTCCATTTCTGGACCAATAAATCCATCCTCTGTGTTTCCCTGAACCTGGTAGCTAAGATCTCGAAACCAATAACGAAGCCATCCTCCAAAAGTATTTTTCGGTCATTTTCGTAACTGAGGCTTAACTAACACTTTATTTTGATAACGGCTCAATAGCTTCCCTGCTAGTGCCACAGTCTCCTCCAACTTCGCAATGATAGCCATCTGGCTAAGAGACAAACTTCCAGAGCTAGGGTTCACTGACCCAAGGTGCTCTAATCCCATCAGAATAGCTACATCCTCCAAAGTAGGGATCGTCTCGCTATGAGCAATATAAGTGTGAGAACTGGAGCTCCAACGAGGAAGCGTGAACTCCAACCAAGATGGCTCATGTCTAATCCGTATGCACTAGAAAATAGCACTAGCAATCTTAGCTCTAGTAAGCACCTCGTAATATGATCGATGACGAAAAATAGCTGCACTCCAGATGTCAAAGTCATCTTTGGGCCCCATATAGTCCTCAAAAGTGGGAAAAGAATAATGGTAAGTGCCTCGTTCCATATGAAAACACACAATAAACTCGGGACAAATAAAAGCCTCAGCCCTTTTCTCTAACTCAACCCCACCAAGAAGAAAATCAGATAGGCTCCCGCCATCATCATCAAATAAGTTTGCCCTTGCCCAAAATAAGTCCAGTGCACCAAAGAAAGGTGTCTTACACCAATAATTCGCTAAAGGAACGCTCGGCGGATCCGTGTCCTTCTTGGCCTTGAAAGGACTCTTTTCAGATTTACCCTTTTTTGACTTGGAAATGCCAAAAGAACCCACTAGAGATTGTTGCACTCCACGACGAGGAACAATGCTTCCCCCTTTCACTTTAGCCATATTATAAAGCCTCGCCTGTATCAACACAAGAACTAGAAATCAAAAGTTGTATTCATCACACAAAAATCTCTGCCATTATGGAAAATTGACTGCCACAAATACTTACTTATTGAAGGTTCAGATTGCACATTACAAAGATAAAGAAACACAAAAAGGCTGAATCTCGATCCAATTACAAACGTATTGCTTAACTACAACGGAACAATGCATTAGAGACCAAGCACCTTGGAGCAAAAGACAAGCAAATGAGATGCAATTAGCTTTAAAATACGATCAAGCAAAGGCAATGCAATTAGCATTGAGGTATAGTTCAATGATGCATTCAATTAACAAAGCGACAGAGGAGAGGAAACACTCACGAAAAGGAAGCAAACTCCAACTCCAAAACTATTAGTCTTTCCTGGTATTGATTATAATTTTCCAGCTCACAAATGTTGACGGCAACAATAGTGCATCAAATCCTATATACACCAACACCAAAAAAATAAAAATAAAAAAATTATTACATTCAATATTGAGGTACAATTCAAGCAACGAGGAAAGGGATTCAAGCAATTAATCATCACGGAGAGAGGCAAAATAAAATAAAAAATATGGGAAAGATACAATTCCATTCTTACCCCCAATAAATTTCGATGTCAGACAACAAGCTCCAACAAAATCAAATGATTGAAAATGGTGGATACTTCCAGAATTAATAGAGATACAATTAAATTTCGGTGCAACACCAACTAAGTGCACTCTGCCAAGCTCGACTGCAAAGGTCAAGAAAATACACAAATGGTTCAAAGCTAAAGAAGAGATGCTCCAAACAGAGCAGGGTAAGGAAAAGAAAGCATTGATTCTTACCAAAGTCACTTGATATGCAAATCCGACACAATTTTTTTTTTCCCCAATAAGTTCACAATTGTTGAAAAAGGTTCACTGGGTAGTAAGGAATCAACTCTACAAAAATCAACCAAGGAGGAGTTCAACACTTAAAAAAAAAAATGCTAAAAAACCTTAGTATCTACTTGAAGCAGCCATATTTTTCTCACCAAAATGCTGGATTGTTTCGTTTACAAGACTGGGTTTGCTTCTTTCACGGCCTTGCCTTGCCCAATCCTTTTCCTCGATTGTGACTTGCCCCTTGCCCAACTCTCACAACTGTTTGGGTCCCTCATTTTTAATCCCTCTTCCCTCGGCTTTGTTTCACAGTTCTACTTCACTTTTTTCCTCACCTTCATGTTTCTTACTCCCTCGTGTGGGTATCTTTCTCTCTCTCACTGTTGCTTTTCTTTTCTTTTTAACCTTGTTTCACCAATTGAAGAAGTTTGTTCACCTCGGTTGATAGATTAATAAATCACTTTGATCACCCACCTAAATCACTTAAACCCAATAACCAATAGTGGCCTGACCCAAATAGCGCATGGGTCTACTCAAAAATATTTGGGTCACTCACCCTCCCCTATCTTTCCTCGTGGTTGTTTTCACCTCGCGATGTTCTTTTGTCCCTCACCTAACCCCCAACAATGTTTCACTCCCTCATCCCAAGCTATTTGCTTGCCTCGACTCGTGGTGCACACCCTCCCTCATCAAAATCTCTTTATTTCCCTCTTCTATGAGTCCTTCTCCCTCGTTTCTGTTTTTTTTTTTTTTACTCACTTATAAATTAAACCTAATAGTGACTCAACCCAAATATGTATACAATGGGTCTACCCAAAACAACTTGGGCTCCTCTCCTACACCCACCACTTGAGCTTCTCCTCGCCTCACAGCAAATTCTCTTCACGTGAAGCCTTCTTCGCGGTTCTTTGCCTCACAAAGCTTGAAACTCCAAAACCCAAACTTTTCTTCACTTCCTCACGCGATGCAAGCTTCCCCCATTACCCTTCTCGTTGACCAACTCGATTGACCACCTCAATACAATGCTCACAATTCAAGATCCAAACCACACCCTCGCCTAGATTTTCTTCACGTAATGAAGCGACTCCTCATGAGCCTACTTTTTTACCACAATTGATGCTCGCTTGTGTCGCCTCACTCTCTTCCCTCGCTCACCCAATTTACCACTTTTGGTCTTTCGAACCGATCTAAATAACTCATGGGTCAACCCAAATTATATTTGGGTTAGTCTCCCTTGCCTAAAGACCCTCAATACAGTGGCTCAAGTCTTCACGTCGTAAAAATCCTCCCTCAGTTTTTCGACGAACAATAATACGGCAAACACAAGCAAACTTAAACACAGTGGTAGAGCAAAACCCAACTTGGATTTGAAGGATTCAATGATGTCGGGTAAAGCAAAACCCAATATCCCAAACTTGGATTTTACCCAAGTCATTGCTTCTCCAGCCACGTGTTGATTCATCTAATTTCAATGACTAAAACAAAGAACCCACGAAGCAAGAAGAAGGAATAGGCCTATTCTTGGCAACAGAGACATGACACAAATGCATGCTCCAAAAAAACAGGTCGTTATTAAAATCGCAAGAACAATGCAAGAACAAGCCCCCAGATCAAGCGATTTTGCTCCTTTCTCAAAACTCTGTTTCTTCAAAAAGCTAGAACATGAAATACTTCAAAACAAAACAGTGAGACAAGTACAAAGGAAATACAACGGATACAAGCCCCACATCTCTTTTCTCCAAACCTAAGAAGAAGAAGTTTTTTGATCCATAGGCAACGAAGTGATACACATAAGGAGGCACCTCTTTAGCCAAAAGACAAGATAGATCATTGTGGTCCAAAAACTCAAGCTTCAATTTTTCAAAAAACTCAAACATTTTTAGTTGGTAGCATGTGTAGAAATAAAAATCAAAAATCCACTTACTTTATTTTTAAATATATATATTTATAAATAAACAATAATAAATAAATAAATTTGACGATTATTTGCCCAAAAACATGATGTGTAAGCACCAGAGTAACCATCTCTTCATCCAGAAGGTACATAATTCAAATTTCAAGTTTACACATTGCAAAAAATTCAATTTTGCCTGTGCTCAATTTCGGTTGAATTTTCCACGCTATGAAATTTCTACTTCCATTCAATTTTTCTAATGCATTAGAAGGAGAAGCAATTCCCGCTACAACTTGCGTCGGTTAGCCAACTCCAAACCTCCCGAGAGTAAATCTCTCTAACTTGAAAATTATACAAAGAACAACTTAGCTCTGGGCTATGGCAGAGCTAACTATCATAAAAACAACAACCTCCAAAGAGAGGTAATAAAGCTGGTGAAGCTGAGCATTTCCATTACCTCCTTCCCAAGTTCTCTAGCAAACCTGCAAAACCGTTGAATTAATCCTTTCCTTCCTGATGCAAGTTCTTTATAAGCAACAGAGCTCCAATGCAAAATAGACAACAACAGAAGCTGATTCATACTCAATTGCTAACACTCTTCTCTCAACTTCAACAAACCATTCAAAAAAAAAAAAAAAAAAGAGGCTCCCAGAGGACAAGGATGTCGAGATAATGCTATTTGGCGATCAGTGAACAACAAGGCTCCAAACTCCAGAGCTTCGAACTCCAACTCTAGAGCTTTGAACTCCAATCCCGCTCACCGTTTTCACCCTGTGTGTGAGTTCCTTCGAAGAATGCTCGCTATGTCTCTATGGAAATTCCAAGGGCGGCTCTTCGAATCTCCTTGGGTCCAGCACCCAACATCCATGTATACCATCTTAGAGGTACCAAAGTAACTTCAAAGCAAAATATGGGGATGGTACGAGCATTAAACACTACCACACGATATAGTCATCCTCTACCTGGTTCCTACCAAACCAAGAGGCAACTTCAGTCTCTAAGGATCCACTTGCCAAGCAATGCAAGTGCTGATCCCACATTTCGAGAAGATCCGAATCAATATTCTCTCGCAAAGATAGGCAAAGAGGGATTTGGACCACTACGTTTCTATCATGTCAACCTTGTTGGAAAATCCAAATAAAGATTTGGGACTTGCATGGAACATAAAAGACTTTGTAAACCTCAACCTAGAATAAGAGAGCATTCCTAGCAGCGCTTCACCAAGCCTTTCCCACAACACCTCGACATCCTCTTCTTTAACGCTGAGGGCACTGCCCGTCCTAACTATATGCATCTACATTCTCATGAACATTTCCACCTTGTCATCATCACAAACATGAAAAAATGAGGAAGAGAGGCCTAGTTTATGAGCCAAATCATGGGCTATCCCAACACTAAGGCCATGGCCCCCCTCTTAGAGACATGGAAATGGTGATAAGCGAAATTTGGTACCTATGGAATGAAGCTAAAATCTCCTGTGAAGTGGTAGAGATCCCGTGGAATCGGGTCATCGCCCAACAAGCCCACATCTTCGTTCGGCCAACTTGCACCAGATGAAACTTAAAATGTAAACTCTCTGTGAGTAATTGAAACCCCCTCTCCCCCCTAATTGTATCCAAAAGTCTAATTTTTAGACTCTAACTCTATCTAAATACTTATCCGTCTGAGCTAATATTTCAAAACTTTTTAGCATAGTCATATACAAATACTCTCACTAGTTATAAGAGCATCTATACAGGGGGCATTATTGTGGGTACTTGTATCAAACCTAATATGTGGCAAGCCCTACGAGTGCCATATCACTGAAGCTCTGTCTGCGTGGACAGACCAATAAGGCATGGGCATATCACAAGTTTGATACATGGTGAGCCCTATGGGCACTGTGTCAATAACACCTGCTTGCCTGGTAGACCGCCAAGGCACGATTGCAAAACCTAGACTACATGCTTAGCCTAAGCGAGAGCATACACACAAGCCTAAATATGCCCGAATATGAAGAGCCTTGCAACAGGCCAGTACCATGCCCCCGCAAGGCCCATGTCCTTCATACCTCGCTTCAAGACCAAACAACAATGTAATCAACCCTTGGTTCTCATGGACTTGGATTGATAAGCACTGGCTCTCCTAAACATTGAGATAGGCCCACGACTCATTTTCCTACTTGGTTGCTTGGAAGCGAGTTCTTGGCTTTCCTAAACACTGAAATGGGCCCTGGTCCATTCACTTACTTGGCTGTCTAGGTCGAGAGCAAGACCCAAGCACTACTGCTCGGGATCATCAGAGGATATTGGACCGGCGGCTGAGGTCATGGAATCATTGAGATGATTATTTTCTTGCTAAGACAACTCCATCTCGATAAAGCTTGGAGAAGAGGCAACAACGACCTTACACTCATGCCACCTAATGTATATATGAAACATTGCTCTCCGGCCTGCTATTAAGCTACAGACAACAGTGAGGCTCATATCACTTCTGGAAGAGTTAGGGAGAACAAGCCATATATGCAGCTAACGTATCATATATGCAGCAGGCACACTTCACTTCACCACAACACAACTCCATAACATTAACACGCTAAGTCTCACACTTAAACTCTCCTTCTCACATTCTACACTAGTGTTTAAGGTCCATCATTGCCAACCTCACCCTCTCCAAGCTTGCATTGGCCTCCTCCTTTCTAACTTCGGTGATCTCAAGCCATTCAAGTGCCCGCCATCTTCCAGACTATCTCTAACCACACCTATTACCCACATTACATCCACAATGTACAATTTAAATAAATAAAAATAAAATAAAATAAAATATTTATTTATTTATTATATATTGGTTCTCACTTAACTGGTAAGAATCATCTTTATTAGACTTTAAAGTTCAAGATTCAAGTCCCATTCTTCCCTTCTATCTAATTTTATTTTTATTTTAAATAAAAAATGAAAGACATATGTCATACAAAATTACAATTAAAAAAATAGTTGTAACATGATGATAAAAAAGTAATTTAAAAGGGTGGTCGGTCATGAGAAGAGAAAAAAGATAGTATGTAAAGAAAAGCAATTTAAAATGGTGGCAGGTGATGAAAAGAAAAAAAAGATAAACTGTGAAGGTATTAGCGTGTTCTTTTTAACTTGTATATATAATAAAATAAAATAAATCAAGTGTGTAGACAATCCAAGGCATGTTGTAAATTGTAATTACCCCCCCCCCCCTCCCCCACCCCCCAAAATATATATATATCCCAAGGCATGCTACATCTTCACTTGGTGTTGTAGGTTACCTTGCAAGGTCAACTTTGTGACATTTTGCATGTAGTGGTGTGACCATTTAAGTGCTCAAGAGTGGCCCTTGAAAGTGCCTAGGTGATGGGCATCGAGATCCCAAGTCGGTGGTTCAGTGCCTTAATATGGCCACAAGTAGCCTAAGATGGACATGCTACCATGCAGACAGTAGCATGCCCAAGTAGTAAGGCCGCATCCCTAATTGTAGCTCAGGCCGTAGCCCCAGCCGTCCACCCAGGCCACAAATAGGCCGCATCCTAGGCCGTACATAGGCCGTCTGCCATGTGTTGCCGCCCCAACCCAGGTCGTAGCTCAGCAACCACAGCAACCAACATTGCAAATTTGTGGCATACTGTTTGAGTATCCAAGCATCCAAATGAAGGAGTTTTGTGCTGAAATTTTAATTGGAAAGAGGTCTTGGGGGAAGTTTTTTCCTAACCAAGTTTCATGATTTTTCTAAATGTGTGGAATTTTGAAAAATTATTATGACTCCTCGAGTATAGGCTATGTTTCCTCTTGCTAGTTGACAAAAGGCTTAAGAAAGCACCTATAAGGGGGTGTGGCGTGCTTCCTACGTGCCTCACCGCCCAAACTGAGCTTGAAGCAACCAACCTTAGGCAACTCAAGAGCGGGCTTTAGGCATCCAGAGGGGTGTCTAGAGTCTCCACGCGGGTTTGGTAGCCTCGTGGACGGTACAAAAATGTAAACATTACACGTACTTCTCGGGCCGCGAGGTTTAGGATGTGTTTTCCAGTATGCCATGCGTTATAATATCTTGGGGGTCGTTCTAGACTGAATGGGCTATCGAGACACCACCAAAGGCCTCGTGTGCTAACTCAAGTGCATGGTTTGGGTTCAACCTTACACACGGGGATCCCGTGGCTTAAGCTAAGCAGTCGGAAGGCAACGATGCATATGTGGGCTATTAAATGAAGACATCAAGCTATATATTGACTAAATCCATTGAGGGATGACATTGTGCTACAAGCGAACTACGGATTGAGACGTTGCCTTACTCGAGCGACATGTTGGCGCAATGCTAAGGTCTATAACGACCTTAGGCGAAATCTAACACATGTGTTGGCACGAGGACTATGTCGTGGGTAAAAGATTAAACCCTGGTGTTTTGTGGGCTTTGCTATGACCATGTGGCTACCTGATGTGCGTCGATTGAGGCATGTTTGACCTTGTGATGCTTCGAAATGCTATCAATGACCTAACATGCTATGTTGGCTTGTCGACTAAGTCGAGAGCCTTCGCTAGCGCATTGTTGTGTGGCTAGGCACCTTGATGACATGAACCTAAGTTGGGCAAGCACCTTGCTTGAGATAAGCTTGGTGTTACGAAGTTAGTAATGTCACATCAGGCAAATTTGTGGCATCCAGGTAAAAAACAGAGCTTCCCATGGGAGTTGTTTTGTTTGACAAAGCATTGGGCCCAATTGTTCAAATAGGTGAGATTATAAACACTTAATTTGTCAATAAGCGATGGTGGGCTTCAACTTGATGGAGTTTGAGCGCCACACAGGCGAAAAATTGTTCCGTTATACCTCTAAAGGAGTCGGCCCATGACACTTGCTTGCGCATGTAGACACCCCATTTTTGACCGCCCTTAAGACTTGGACGCGACTGATGGTTTACATGGTGGAGAAAGGTGTGCAGGGGAAAAGTTCAGTTTCTTCGGCAAAGAGAGAGTCAAATCTCAACTTCATACCCCTGTTCTAGACCAAAACAATCTTGATCAAAAGATTTTAGTCTTAAAACCCTCTCTTTCAAAAATGTTTTTGAAATAAAGTTTTTACGATGTTCCGAGGCTCGCATTTTGTCAAATGTTGTGCTTTTCGGTAAACCGAGCAAGGAAAAAGTGGAAATGAATGAAAGAGATATGAAATCTTTGAAAATCTTTCAAAACACCTTACTTAGGGGTTTGGAGTTGAAGAAAATAGGAGAAGAGAAAGGACAACTAGTTTGGGAGAAGTTCGGCATGAATCCGGGTAGAACCAAATCTTCGTAGCTTCACCGAAACGGGCATAACTCTTTGCACAGGAGGAATTTTGATGCGAGGTTGGCGCCGTTGGAAAGCTAACTTCTGGGGCTTCCATGTGGCCACATGGCAGCCCATAAAATCCGATGGCCGACCAGATTTTTTGGGTCAAGAATGGTTCAGCATGAATCTGGAAGGAGAGAAAACATCTGCGCGACTTCGCCGAAACGGCCATAACTCTTTGCACAGGAGCAATTTTGATGCAAGGTTGGTGCCATTGGAAAGTAGACTTTCGGGGCTTCATTTTACACTCAAGAATCTCCTAAGGACAAGTTCGGATGGGGGAGATATGGTTGGTTGAAGTCCGTTTGAACCGAATCTGCGCGGCTTCACCAAAACTGGCATAACTTTTTCCACTGGAGGAATTTTAATGCAAGGTTTGCGGCATTGGAAAGCTAACTTCAAGGGCTACATGGCCGGCCAGCTTTAGGGCTTGAACCTTTTGACCCCTGGTCGGCCGGCCAGAAAATGTGGCAGGCCGGCCACCCACCTGGTTGGCTGACCACTTTGGCCCTTTTGAGCTGGCCGGCCATTTTTGCCCTCCTGAGTGTGTTCCAGCTGTGCCAGCTATTCTGCATTTGACCCTCTATCCGAGGGTCTCTCCTTTTGGGGGGAAATTTGAATTTGTTTTTCCCCCCTTTTCTTGCCCCTCTCCCTCTTTAAAACCAGAACCCTTAGCTTCATTTGAGAGGGTGAAAAAAATCATTTGGGAGCTTTGCATACAAACCTCCATCTCTCTCTATTCCAAGCTCCAAAACCCTAGCTTCTTGGCCATTTTATACACCAACCCATAGCACCACACCTCCACACTCCATTCCAGCCCTTTGAAACTGATTTCCAGAGGTTGAGAGCTCCCAAATCTGGTCCAAAAGTTGTTGAAGTTTGGTTCTACAAGGGTGAGTCCTTTTCTTCCCTTTTCTAGCCTTTTCTTGCTTCATCTATAAGCCATACTTGCAAGCATTTATGGGCTCCAACCCAAACTGAAAATGGTCTTATTTTAAGCTTATCTCCATGTTTTATTAAGGATCTTTCTCTATTTAAGGTCATCTACTATCCCTTTCCTTTTATCTCTCTTTTAGGACCTAATCTTGCATGGTATATTAGCCTTGTTTTTGAGCATTTATGGGATCTGAGCCAAACTGTAAATAGTCATATTTTGAGCTCATCTCCATGTTTGATCAAGGGTATTCCTCTGTTTGACATCTCCTCCTCACCCTTTGTATTTAAACTCTCTTTTAGGCCTATTTTTGCATGATATTTTAGGCTTATTTGTGAGCTATTTTGGACTTGGTCATAAACTGTAAAGTGCCATGTTTTGAGCCCCTCTTCAACTTTGTTCAAGGGCTCTTTGCCATTTGGGGCCAGCTGCTGTCCCTTGTTTCTATTCTCTCTTTTAGGGCCATTTTTTCATGATAGATTAGCCCTATTTGTGTTCACTTTTGAGATCTGTTATAAACTGGAAAGAGGCTTGTTTTGACATCATCTTCATGTTTTATTAAGGGTATTTTCTTATTTGAGGCCACATGTTTCCTTGTATGCTTGATTCCTTCTCATTTTGAGCCTTACACCTAAGCTTTTGTTGCATGCTTGGTTTGGCCTTCTAGCCACTGAAATCTAGTGGATTTTCTGTGGCTAGTTTTGTGTAAGGACCCACATTTCATGCCTTAGTCATGCTTGCATGTATTTGTACGATTTGTAATGTTAAGATTGCATGAACGGATTTTGCCTCGCTTTGTGCTTATGTGATTGTCTAAGTGTATATGTATGCTTTGTTCCCCCTTGCTGTGTGAAGCCTAGGTCATGATGAGCCTAGGATATGTTAGCCGAAGTCATGCCAAGCCTAAGCTATGTTAAGCCTAGATCAGTTCCAAGCCGAGGTCATTCTAAGCCTAGAACTACTTTGTCTGACCTCCACCTTTGTTCGGGCATATTGGCCGAGATGATTATCATCTGGGCCGAGGTGTGTATCGCCAAGGCCGAGATGTGTATTATCTAGGCCGAGATGTCATCTTTGTTCCGAAGTGATCTTGTCCGGGAGTGGTATGACCTAGACCGAGGTGTGGCACATCTAGGCCGAGGTGTGGCACAGCTTAGTCAAGTGTTGTCCTACCTAGCCGAGATCATTGTTGCCTTAGTGCCGAAGTTCTGTCCTTAGCCGAAGTCATTGTCCTTTGTTTGCCGATGTCTTGTCCTTTGCCGATGTCTTGTCCTTTGCCGATGTCTTCTTGTTAGCCGATGTCATTACTTGCCGATGTGTTTGCCACCAAGCTTGCTGAGTACGCTTTGTCATAGACTTGTCTTGTCAGTCAGTCACCTTTTTGAGGAGAACCAACCCGGTGCTGCCACGTGTCCGAGCTGACTGTTATATCAGCCGATAGAGAGAGAAATCCATCATTTGTTATATTTTGTATTTTGGAGAAGAGAGAGAGGCTCTAAGGAGAGGGAAGAAGAGTTCTAGAGTGAGATTGACTTCCAAGCTCGATCCCTAGAGATCCGACCGTTAGATTCGTGATCTAAGGTTAGATTCTTGATCTGCTCTTGATGTTCTTTATGATTATGTTATTGCATTGCATGATCGAATATGTTTTGAAAGCCATGCATTGTTTTGAAGTTCGGTTTTGAAGAAGGAAAATGATATTCAAGTGTTCTTCAAGAAAAGTCATGTTTTAATCCGTAAGCTCATGTCAAGATACATGTTTTTGTGTTTGTTTTCATATGATCTTCGAGTGTGGGTGCCCAGGTCCTTGTCTTCGAACTCATAGCATGAAAACCCTGATTTTTGTATAAGGAAATGATGATTTTGGCATTCATGTTCTTCATGTTCTTCACGGGTGGAAACCCAGATTTCCAGACTTCACTTCCCGAAGTGTAGTCACCGAGGTCGCTCTTGCCTAGACCTCACACTTAGGCCAAGCATTGTATCTCACCTTGGCCTACCTTGCATGATCACTTGTATCCTTGGATTGTCTCGTATGAACCTCGGCATGCAGTTGCATGCCGGAGCCTTGGTAGCCACACCTCGGCAAGGAGGTGTGGGACCTCGGCAGAGACCTGGTTGGTACCCAGCATGTCTCCCTGACATGTAAAACAGTGTTTTGACTTCCAGCATGTTTTTCCGAGATCATTTGCATGCATGTATGAATTGCTTGGAGAAGTATGTTTAGTAGAGTTTGCCATGTGTTTGTAGGACTTGATTCTTTGCCTTGATCCCGACGTCCCAAGTGCTAGGTGAGTGGTGCTTTTAATAAAGCTATGTTATAATGTTTTGATAAGCTTTGCTCTGCTTTGTTTTGAAAAGTATTTGTTAAGCATGAATGATTGCCCTTGTTTTGTATGTCAAGTATCCGCTTTGTTTTGGAGTCCGTACGTGCCAAGGGACTTTAAGCATTTGTGGCACAACCCTTTTTGGAGTCCGTACGTGCCAAGGGACTTTAAGCATTTGTGGCACAACCCTTTTTGGAGTCCGTACGTGCCAAGGGACTTTAAGCATTTGTGGCACAACCCTTTTTGGAGTCCGTACGTGCCAAGGGACTTTAAGCATTTGTGGCACAACCCTTTTGGAGTCCGTACGTGCCAAGGGACTTTAAGCATTGGTGGCACAAGTCCGTACGTGCTAGGGGACTTTAAACGTTAGTAGCACATATGATTTGAAAGACCAAGATTGAAGTTCAAGCTTTGATATGTTTTGTTTGGAATGTGATGACCCCAAGTACAAGTTCTGATATAAGTTTTGCCAAGTATGATTTGTACATGTTATGCCAAGTATATGTTTGCTACAAGTTATGCCAAGTACGTTTTGATATAAGTCCTGCCGAAGTACACGTTTTGACAAGTTATGTTATATGTATTGTTTTAATAAGAACCTCGGGAATCATTCATGGAACCCCTTTATTATTTGTACCATTCACTGAGTTTCGTACTCACCCCTCTATATATATGTAGGTTCCAAGTTAGAAGTCGGCTCCGCCGAGATGCATGTTTTGTAGCCGAGGTTTGTTGCATGTTAGGTCGGCGTTGAGGACGTCGGCAACCTTGAAGATTATGTTCCTTGTCTTGTGTTTTGTTACGTCGGCTTGAGCAGCCTTTTGTTAAGATGTAAAGTATGTAATTGTTCATGTTGTATTCGGATTGTAAAGCTATATAAAGATGCATGTCATTCCATTTGACTTATGCACAGCTCTTATGGACCACTTGTATTTTAATGTATTGCTTCCGCACTTGTAAGCCCCATATGTTTACTCTATTTGTGTGTGAATTCTTGTAAGAGGCCTTGGTAATCTCGGATTACTGGCCATCTCGGCGCCGACCTTCTAGGGGCGGGTTGGGGTCGTGACAGAATGGTATCAGAGCACAAGTTCCTTATAGTACGTTGTTCACACACTTTGAGTCCTAAAGAGCATAGGATTTCCCTTAGACTTGATATTAGGGTTTGCATCATGTTGCTTGCTATTTGATAAAGTGTGCATCATCTTGGTATGACCATTTGTTACTTGCAAGTATGTTTATTTGACATTTTATTTAAGAGCCACATTTTTGCATACACTTAGCATCATGAGAAGAGGTAGACCCCCAGTTGGCCGAGATCAGACCAAGACAGATTGGACAGACTAGAAAGGATTGTTGAAGGTTTAGTCGGTGAGTTAAGGCAAGCAAGGCAACAGAACACTGGCACTACATCCACTCAGGCCGAGCAAACAGCTGGCCGACAAGCAGTACCACCTCCACCCCCTCCAGTGCAGCAAGTACCTCCACAACCAGCTTTGTATGGGGATGATACACTGACTTTGATCAAGGAATTCAAGAAGATGAAACCGCCGACGTTCCAAGGAGGTATAGAGCCGATGAAGGCAGAAGCTTGGGTTTTAGAGATGGAAAAGTTGTTCGAGGTTTTTCCCAGCACCGATGCTCAGAAGGTGTCATTGGCGGCATTTACCTTGGAAGATGATGCTCGCAGATGGTGGATGATGGTCCGAGAAGGAAATCCGGAGTTGACTTGGGCCAGATTTTTGGAGTTGTTCTACAACAAACATTTCCCCTTAAGTGTTCGAAACCGCAAGGCCACCGAGTTCCAGATTTTGACGCAAGGCAGTAAGACAGTGGCTGAATATGACCGTGCCTTCACCGAATTAGCGAGGTATGCACCTCACATAGTCAACGATGAATATATGAAGGCTAGAAAGTTTGAGAGTGGACTTCGGGGACCAATACAAGATCGGGTAAACCTGCACAACATGCCGACGTATGCTGGAGTACTAGATAAAGCCATCCTAGCAGAAGCCAACCTGAACAGAAGCCAGAGTTCGGGAGAAAGTCAGAAGAAGAAACAGGCCTATAACAATCAGAAGAAGAGGCCGACTTATGACAACCGCGAAGAGGAAGGAGACTTGGATGATGCCGAGGAGAAGACAAAGGAAGATCGTCTCGACAACGCGAATCCTGAAGGAGACGCCAGGCCGAAGTGTGCAACTTGTGGGAAGCCACATTTTGGAGTTTGTCATTGGGCAACTGGAGCCTGTTTTGAATGCGGGGAGATGGGTCACCGTGTTAAGGATTGTCCGAAGGCAAAGGATAGAAGAGATAAGAAGAAGTGAGGATTTGGCACTTTGAATTGTTTTGAGGACATGGTAAGTTAAGTTTGGGGACCAAACTTCTTTAAGGGGGGAAGGATGTAAGGACCCACATTTCATGCCTTAGTCATGCTTGCATGTATTTGTACGATTTGTAATGTTAAGATTGCATGAACGGATTTTGCCTCGCTTTGTGCTTATGTGATTGTCTAAGTGTATATGTATGCTTTGTTCCCCCTTGCTGTGTGAAGCCTAGGTCATGATGAGCCTAGGATATGTTAGCCGAAGTCATGCCAAGCCTAAGCTATGTTAAGCCTAGATCAGTTCCAAGCCGAGGTCATTCTAAGCCTAGAACTACTTTGTCTGACCTCCACCTTTGTTCGGGCATATTGGCCGAGATGATTATCATCTGGGCCGAGGTGTGTATCGCCAAGGCCGAGATGTGTATTATCTAGGCCGAGATGTCATCTTTGTTCCGAAGTGATCTTGTCCGGGAGTGGTATGACCTAGACCGAGGTGTGGCACATCTAGGCCGAGGTGTGGCACAGCTTAGTCAAGTGTTGTCCTACCTAGCCGAGATCATTGTTGCCTTAGTGCCGAAGTTCTGTCCTTAGCCAAAGTCATTGTCCTTTGTTTGCCGATGTCTTGTCCTTTGCCGATGTCTTCTTGTTAGCCGATGTCATTACTTGCCGATGTGTTTGCCACCAAGCTTGCTGAGTACGCTTTGTCATAGACTTGTCTTGTCAGTCAGTCACCTTTTTGAGGAGAACCAACCCGGTGCTGCCACGTGTCCGAGCTGACTGTTATATCAGCCGATAGAGAGAGAAATCCATCATTTGTTATATTTTGTATTTTGGAGAAGAGAGAGAGGCTCTAAGGAGAGGGAAGAAGAGTTCTAGAGTGAGATTGACTTCCAAGCTCGATCCCTAGAGATCCGACCGTTAGATTCGTGATCTAAGGTTAGATTCTTGATCTGCTCTTGATGTTCTTTATGATTATGTTATTGCATTGCATGATCGAATATGTTTTGAAAGCCATGCATTGTTTTGAAGTTCGGTTTTGAAGAAGGAAAATGATATTCAAGTGTTCTTCAAGAAAAGTCATGTTTTGATCCGTAAGCTCATGTCAAGATACATGTTTTTGTGTTTGTTTTCATATGATCTTCGAGTGTGGGTGCCCAGGTCCTTGTCTTCGAACTCATAGCATGAAAACCCTGATTTTTGTATAAGGAAATGATGATTTTGGCATTCATGTTCTTCATGTTCTTCACGGGTGGAAACCCAGATTTCCAGACTTCACTTCCCGAAGTGTAGTCACCGAGGTCGCTCTTGCCTAGACCTCACACTTAGGCCAAGCATTGTATCTCACCTTGGCCTACCTTGCATGATCACTTGCATCCTTGGATTGTCTCGTATGAACCTCGGCATGCAGTTGCATGCCGGAGCCTTGGTAGCCACACCTCGGCAAGGAGGTGTGGGACCTCGGCAGAGACCTGGTTGGTACCCAGCATGTCTCCCTGACATGTAAAACAGTGTTTTGACTTCCAGCATGTTTTTCCGAGATCATTTGCATGCATGTATGAATTGCTTGGAGAAGTATGTTTAGTAGAGTTTGCCATGTGTTTGTAGGACTTGATTCTTTGCCTTGATCCCGACGTCCCAAGTGCTAGGTGAGTGGTGCTTTTAATAAAGCTATGTTATAATGTTTTGATAAGCTTTGCTCTGCTTTGTTTTGAAAAGTATTTGTTAAGCATGAATGATTGCCCTTGTTTTGTATGTCAAGTATCCGCTTTGTTTTGGAGTCCGTACGTGCCAAGGGACTTTAAGCATTTGTGGCACAACCCTTTTTGGAGTCCGTACGTGCCAAGGGACTTTAAGCATTTGTGGCACAACCCTTTTTGGAGTCCGTACGTGCCAAGGGACTTTAAGCATTTGTGGCACAACCCTTTTTGGAGTCCGTACGTGCCAAGGGACTTTAAGCATTTGTGGCACAACCCTTTTGGAGTCCGTACGTGCCAAGGGACTTTAAGCATTGGTGGCACAAGTCCGTACGTGCTAGGGGACTTTAAACGTTAGTAGCACATATGATTTGAAAGACCAAGATTGAAGTTCAAGCTTTGATATGTTTTGTTTGGAATGTGATGACCCCAAGTACAAGTTCTGATATAAGTTTTGCCAAGTATGATTTGTACATGTTATGCCAAGTATATGTTTGCTACAAGTTATGCCAAGTACGTTTTGATATAAGTCCTGCCGAAGTACACGTTTTGACAAGTTATGTTATATGTATTGTTTTAATAAGAACCTCGGGAATCATTCATGGAACCCCTTTATTATTTGTACCATTCACTGAGTTTCGTACTCACCCCTCTATATATATGTAGGTTCCAAGTTAGAAGTCGGCTCCGCCGAGATGCATGTTTTGTAGCCGAGGTTTGTTGCATGTTAGGTCGGCGTTGAGGACGTCGGCAACCTTGAAGATTATGTTCCTTGTCTTGTGTTTTGTTACGTCGGCTTGAGCAGCCTTTTGTTAAGATGTAAAGTATGTAATTGTTCATGTTGTATTCGGATTGTAAAGCTATATAAAGATGCATGTCATTCCATTTGACTTATGCACAGCTCTTATGGACCACTTGTATTTTAATGTATTGCTTCCGCACTTGTAAGCCCCATATGTTTACTCTATTTGTGTGTGAATTCTTGTAAGAGGCCTTGGTAATCTCGGATTACTGGCCATCTCGGCGCCGACCTTCTAGGGGCGGGTTGGGGTCGTGACATTTTGAGCCTCCAAATCAAAGGGGGGTGACCCCCTCTCACCTTGACTTGTTTGATGGTCATTTTGGCCTTTCAAAGAGGCCCTATCTTGCATGCTTTTTTGACTGATTTTAGGGCCAATTTGATGAGTTTTGGGACTATCATATTTGATTTTCAGAGTTGTTTGTGCCATGCTAAGTGTCCTTGATGTATGTGCTTAATAACCCCTTTGTATGCCCTCTAAAAGAACCCATCATTTGTGCATGTGTTGGTCACATTTCAGAGGTTATTTGGGCATATTTTGGCATGTTTAGTTCACTGATTTTTGCTGGTTTGATGAGTTCTCACTTGCTTCATATACATGCCATGTAACCCTTGTTTACTAGTCAAAATTGCATGCTACTTTAGCCCATCTTGTTAGCACCTTTTGGCCTTACTTTGAACTAAGAAAGTTCATGTTTTGGGACTGCCTTGACTCTGTCTTCATGCTTCATGATCAAATAATGCATGCTTTGTATAGCTATAAGTCATTCCATGTGCCTAGTTTTGAGTTTCGGGGTCCATCTCATGCATCGGGTGCCATGTTTCCATGTTTCGGGCCATTTAGCATCATGTTTTAGTGCTGAAATTTGCATGTTCATATGCCATATTCCATGCCTTGCTATGCTTTGGTAGAGTGGCATTCGTGCCTTAGGATCGGTCCTCGGTTTGCGTGCATGTGTGCACGCATCTCGAGTGTCTCATTTTCGTCTTATGGCCTCTAATGTGAGTGTGGTTGAGGTCCACTCATGTTAGTGTAAGCCCATATTGCTTTGTGTATGCCATTTCATTCCATAGCATTGTGTATGCTAGGTTGTATGTTAGCGCATTGTGTATGCCATGTTACCTCGTGCATCGTGTATGCCATTTCATAGCATTGTGTATGCTAGGTTTCATGTTAGGATTGCATTCATGCATGTCATGCATATTGCATTGTGTTTGGGATAGGAGTTAGCCCGAGCACGGGAAACGAGGGACGTTTCGTACCCCGAGTGACGGAACGTGTCTCAATTCCCGGTCACCGATACTCCGGATTATCCATGATGGAGTCTCGGTCCTGTTGTGTTTATATGTGCATTCATCTCATATTGAGTTGTGCAATTCGACTCCTCGGCCATCATGCATCGAGATGCGTGATTGGTGGCACGAGGATCGAGGCATGCATACATATATGAAAATACATTGCCATGCCCCTTTCTTGCTCTCTGTTGCAGCAAATCAAGAATCAGCAGCCTTCCGGAGCTTGGCACGCATTCCAAGAACAATTGCAAACAGAGGCTAATCAGGGCATCGCAGTGGATTTCCGAGCAAGGCAATTGAAAACATGCATCATCCATCATCCGGAGCAGAGTCGAGGCAGTCCCTAGCTTGCATGCTAGTTTATTGCTTTCCTAGAATTAATTTGTTAATTAATTAGGATTTTCTATTTATTCGGATTGTAATAATTTATTCGGGACTGTATTATTTATTCGGACCCTCCGAGCGAGGGCAATGTTGTAATAAGTGTGCGTGCGTGTGATGTATGTCTTCCAACCCCACGTCTTTCTCCCTTTTATTTACCAGCTTATGATGGTTAGATTAGGGCATGTTTCAATTAGCATACAGTATGATAGCATGTTTGCATTCATTCATCCGTCTTGCATGCACCGGGCTCGGCGCATCATACCCACTGCATTGTATTTCAATTCTGAGTTGAATACATGTTAGCTGTAGCATTTCATATGCCATGTTTAGAATAGCCGAGCCTATCTTAGTTGCACTTTTGCATGTGATGCATTAGGCATTTCGGTATAATTAGGATCATGCATGGATTTCTAATTAGCTTCTTTCTTTGGCTTGGAGTACTCGATAAGTTTTATGCTTTAGCATCCTTGCATGTGTGTGAGTGACTGCCATGATAGCATGCTTACCATGAGGCTATGTGTTTATGTGATATATCTGCCTGAATGCCTGTGGGTGAAGGTTGGGTTATTTGAATTGGGACAATGCATTGATTGTTTGTTTTAAGCCCACTAGATAGTGGCAAAACCATGTTTTCAAAGCCTACCCGAGGGTGGCAAAATCTACATTTTAAGCCTACTTGCGAGTAGCAAACCGCTTTTCAAAAACAAACATGAAGTGTTTTGTTCCAATTCAGGTGATCCAGTCTATACTTGTATGTTGTGCGCATCACATAGTAAATTTAGGCTAATAACCGGAATAAGAGTGCATAAAGTTTTCAAAACTAGATATCATGGTTAGTAGAGGCCGATCTTTGATCGGGCGAGCGGGGGTGCTCACGAAGTAACCTTCCCCAATCGTACCCAAGTTCCCGAGCCGAGGCAACTTTGGTGATGACGGACACGTGGCCTTAGGCAACGAGTCAGGGTTTCCTAAATTTCCCTAAATAAAATATTTAGGTGGCAACTCTGTATCTGGCAAAGCAGTCCATGTTTGGCACTTCTTTCAAAAATCTGTTTTCTCAAAACGATTTGCCGGATTTGGACTCTTTGGTTCAAGATTAAGAACCGTGACACATTTTGAGTCCCGAACCGTAGTGAGCCCCGAGGGCGCATCTACAGTTTCTGGCAACTCCGCTGGGGATTTAGAGAACTTGACTCGAACTCATGATATCTTGTTTCGACTACACTTATGTGTCTCTTTGCATTGCATTTGCATTGGTGCGCCTAGGACACCGTGTTTGCCATCTGCTATTCCTGAACGGTTTGCTGGAGGCTTGTCTTGTCAAGGCATGACCATAAGGCTGACCGGTTGTGGGCTTTGCCAGTATGGGAACACAAACCCCGGTTTTACCGGGGCACCCTTTTGACCATTCGACCTAGTGCATATTCGGATCCGTAGTGACCATTCCAAGCTAGGACAGGTTGCTTACCCGATATAGGTTGTTTGAGACGGCTACGTGCGTAGTGAAACCCTAGCTCCTGACAAAATAGGACAGGGAAAACCAACCCCAACATAGGGGTGTTTTGGCTCTCACTTGCTTGTTATGTGCTTTAGAGTGCGTCTCTACACGAATGCATGTATCAGTTTACAAGTTTGGGCATCAGGCCTACGGGCACCGGTTTAGTATTTTGGGATTCAGTTTGCCTGAAGGTAACAGTTTACAGGCCGAATTTTGGGGCAGAATTCAGTAGAGGGCACAGTCATCCTGTTATGCTCATATCTGTTTTGGTGAAATCAGGCTGAAATGCTGCATGTTTTCTCTTTTGCAAGGAAGTCCTGGAACTATAGCTTCAGAAGGCTTCGATATCCCCCGGGTACATTGGACTAGTGCTAATAGACTTTGTTAGGTCAGAAATTCAATTCAAGGGCAACCAGTGTTCTTTCGCTGAGGCAAGGCAAAGAAAGGCCAGTCAGGGCTCACCGGTTCATCTGATCCGTCAGTCACCAGTCACATCACCTTTGTTCGGACTCAGCAGACCGTGATGGCACAGGGTTCGGAAGAATTTGTGGCCATGATAGCAGCGCTAAATCAGGGAACTGCCATGCAGGCTGAGGCCAGTATTGAAACGCAGCGCCCATCTGGGGCATCTGCCTCACATCCAGCTTTGGGACCCCAGCCGAACTTTGACCCACTTCCGCCAGCTGAAAATTTGTAGGGTCCAGATCCCCGAGAAGGGTTGGCTCAAGCCCAAGTTGTCAGACCCTTGGTGCAGCCTAATGAGAGGCTTTATCCCCTTGATGGTAATGACCTCGATCCGACCGCGGTGAAAATTGCGAACCTTGAGAAGCAATTCAAGAAGGCACAGGGCTTTAACTCCATTCCCGACATTGAGGATGGGCACACTGAGTCTGTCATACGGCTCCCAGACAGATTCAAAATGCCACATATTGACCGTTTCGACGGGTCTGGAGATCCAATGGTACATATCCAACTTTTCTTGGATGTCCTGAAGCTGATGGGTCTGACTAAGCCACAAAAACTCTCTCTGTATGGAAGAACCCTGTCAGGTGTAGCAACCACTTGGTACGCTAAGTTGGAGGACAAGGTGAAGCAAAATTGGGAAGAATTGGCTGAGGCCTTTGTCGATCAGTATTCCTACAATACCCAAGTTGAAATGACCATCCAAGAGCTTGAAGCAACCCGCCAGAACCCAACAGAGCCTTTTGTAGAATTTATTGCGAAGTGGAAAGCAAAGGCAGCACAGATGACAGATCGCTGCCTTTCTGAGAGGGATCAAGTGCAGATGATGGTGCGAAACCTTGAGCATGATATGTTGCAAAAGTTGATAGTCGCTCCGCTATTCACTTTCAAAAGTTTGCATGAACTGGGGGTTCAGATCGAGAATGCGTTCAACAGTGGGATCATTCCCAGAACAAGTGAACCGACAAGGAGGGTGATTTCAAGGAGTACCAATGCTGGTAGTAGCACTATTCCCGAACCCGCAGAAATCAATATAGTCGCCACAGCCGACCCTTTTGCCAAACCAAGCCTACAAACAGCCGGCCCAGCCCAAGCTCAGGGCAGAACTTTCACCCCCCTCTATATGAGCCTGACTAGCGCACTAAAAGCCTTGATGGAAAAAGGGCATCTCAAACACCTCGATCCTCAACCTCTTCCTGACCCACTCCCAGCCAGACATAACCCCTCCAAGTACTGTATGTACCATCAGCAGCGCGGCCATGGCACCGACCGTTGCTACCGCCTTCGTCATGAGGTCCAAAATCTCATCGACAACCGGATGATAGCTCCACCTTCAGACCCCAATGACCAAACATCTCTTGCCTACCTCAATCTCATCCATATACTGCCATCCACCTATGACCCCAGCATATACATCACCCCGACCCATCTACCCAAGCCCGAGGTGTTTATCCCAGAAAGCATGGACTTATGCATGATGGGTGCACCTGAACCTCAATCATCTCAAACCCATGAGCCCACTACTTCTGAGCTGAAGAGAATGATCGAAGATCTTCAAAGGACTGTGATGGATCTAGCCTCCGGGACATTGGCTCCATCATCGACCACAACACATGCTAGGAGTTTCACAATAAAAGGCTCCCCAATCTTGGGGCGGGCTGCATTTGAAGAAGGCCGATCCCTTGACCAAGTAGAGGCGAGTGGTAAGAACAAGGTAGAGGCAGGCATTGGTCCCCATGAACACCTTCAGTGGGCTGTTGAGGCGTTGAAAGCTGAAGGACTGAATAAACAGCAAGTAATTGCAGTTGTTGCAAAGATTGTGGATGGCACTTTTGCCACTTAGAATGAGAGCAGTTTGAATCAAGGGGCAAGCCAGGAGAAGGGTCGTTGTACCAGAAACACCCCTTTCAGCTCCAATCCTACACTCGGAAGAGATCAGCAAACCAGGCCAGCACCTGCCAATCCCTTTGCTGGTGCGCCCAGCAAACATCCACAAACCTTGAAGTACCAACCCCGAGGTCGGAGGGTCTTCCATGCCCTCTATATGCCTTTGTCCAAAGCTCTCCAAATCCTTGTTGGACAAGGCCATCACAAACCCCTTGAGCCTCGGCCTCTCCCGAACCCTCTTCCGGCTATGCATGATGCTACCCAGTACTGCGCATAACATCAGCAAACTGGCCATACTACCGACGACTGCTTCCGTCTTCGCCATGAAGTACAGGATCTGTTTGACAACGGAGTTGTCCTCCTGCCAAGCTCTGCAAAGTCTATTGGCATTGGATCGGTGAACTTGGGGGATAATGGATGTGATTGGGGGGATGAACCACTTGCGGGCGGCGCTCGATTAACTCCAGATATGGTGGATGGCATGCACTGTTTTAAGCATTTGCGAATGCTAGCTTTTTTGCTTTCTGACTTGGGTATTGGGTTAGTCTTGTTGTTTTGTTTTGAGTTAGTCTCTTTTGTTTTGGGTCTGTCTTGTTGTATCGAGTCAGTCCTGTTGTATAGGAGTCGGGTGATTTCGGGGGGGTGTTACCTTGGGCGTCACCATTTTGTTCTGTGTTTGTCTTTTCATTTTGTTTTGAGTCTGTTTCTGCCGGGGAGTCAGTTGTGCCAACAGATTTTGAATGAAACAGCAGTGATTTTCACGCTCTCGCATTTGCTTCCACCTTGTGCCGGTTATGCCGGAAGTTCTAAATAAGATGGCAGTATTTGACTAAGAACTCTGTCTTTTCTGTGCCTTGAAGTCATTATAATGACCTAAGTCTACCAAAACTTTGTGAACACTGCGGTGAAAACAAAGAGGGAGGAATTCCTCGAGATTTACAAAACTTTGATCAAACTGAGAGAAAGAGAGGCGTGCTAAGCCCTTAATGAATGAAAACATGCTTGTTAGTGTGAGTACTGAGAAGGACCCTAGCTTTGATCCAGATTGGTTCTACACTGTCTTCAGCGCGAGCGATTTGTCGCTTTCTTAAAAACTTTCAAAAAAATGTTTTGCGCGGTCCTGCGAGGACATGTGTGGAATCACTTTTGAGATTGTGCAGCTTAGGATCGCTCTCAGCCCCGAGACTTAACTCCTCACTTTCGAACCTTGAACTTGAATTCAGAACGTTCAATGGTCAACTACAATGTGAGGCCTGAGTGGCCAGATTCGAAGTAGCCCATGAATTAGCGGCAAGAAAATCAGATCGAGAAGACTAGATGTCACCAAAAACAGCTTGCGAAGCTAGGTCGGAAGCACCCTTCGAACTAGGGGCAAAGATGTCAGATGTGCTCGAAGAGCCGAAGATGAGTCCTCTTGCAAATCAATAGCCACTCTCCTGGATACTGATGACTTCAAAACCCTACAACCATTTGGCATGGACCAAGCTATACTTTTACCCTTTGAGAGGCTCGCTGGGTCGAAAACCCAGAAGGGCGACCCAGGCAAAAGTTAGAGCGAGACAAAAAAAATATACAAAAAAAATGTACAAAAAAATGCAAAAAGAAAAGAAAAAGAAAAATGCAAAAAAGAAGAAGAAAAAGGAATGAAAAGAATATAAAAAAAAAAAAAGAAAGAAGAACAAAGCTCGCAAGGTCGAAAACCCGCGACGGGCGCCTTGGCAAAAGTTAGAGCCTAAAAATGAGAGGTTAATACCCGAGTGTACCTTAACCCCGAACTACGTAAGGCTTGATTCCCATCTTTGGGATACGTAGGCAACTTCATTATGAAATCCAGCCATAAAACAATTCAAATTCAATTGTGTCCATGCGATGGTTCTGGTCATCTTTGTCTTCTCTGTATCTGAGGATTTGGTTGTGTTCGTCACTCTGAGGACTGCCTACAATGCGCTGCGGTGCCATCTAAACAAGGGGCAACTTTCCGTTGCCATTCAATGTGCCACAGTGCCGTTCAAACAAGGGGCAATTTTCCGTTGCCATGCAGCTCTCTTCAAGCACGGGGCAGTTTTCCTTTAGATCCGAGGTTGTGCATCTCAGGAGTAGGTTTTATGCTCGTTGAGTAAGTGGCCGTTTGCAAAAATAGTCTTTGAAAATTTTTACTGAGGTTGACTAATTTTCTCGAAAATTGTTCCATCTTTTCCAAAAACTGAACCGTTTCTTGGACCCAAAAAAGGAAAATTTTCAGTGCTCATAGCCTGACTTGCATGATTTCAAATCAAAAATTGAACAAGCATGTTAATCAAACTCTTATGCTGATCAAAATTGTTTTAGTAGAAAATCAAAACAAAAAATGGTCAAAATGATGAGCTAAGGGCACAGTTGAGTCGGGCTTCCTGTCTTTTCCCTGTTGTCAATGCATTTGCCAGAAGGGCATCATACCTGCCGGAAAAGGGCACCACTGAAGCTAACCACAAAAGGGCCGAAAAGCTCTCATACCCTCCGAGCAACGAGGTGTCGAGTCAAGTGCGAAGCACGAACTGGAATGGATCAAGATATTCCACTCCCTCACTTGGACAGATCTGATCACGTCCAAACTCCCCAGCAGAGCATCGTCAACCGATGTCGGCTGCAGATTTGCTACACACCCAGTTGTAGTACAGCCCCTCTATGGGAGAAACTCACTAGCCGCGCGCAGAAGAAGAAGGATCTAGCAGAATGCTAGGGGCATGAGCCCGCAATTTCTTGTTTATCCATCAACCACCCAGGGGAGGGATGAAAAATGAGAGATTGAATAATAGAGAGATGTGCGTTGAGAGAAAAAGTGAGAAAATGGCTTTTTCAGAAAAACAGAGCCTGAAGGCCGAGTGATGTGAGAACCACAAATGAGGAAGGGTGGGAAACAATACCCGGAGAAACTGGCTCCTCGTGCAACGAGAGGTCTCTCGGCTTTGTAACACAGCTGAGTGTTGAGTTTGTGCGTTTTTGTTTGTCTCGATTCTTGTTTTGAGTCGTTTGAGTGTCAACAGATGTGCTTAGGTCATTCTACCTTGTTTTTCCTTTGTTGAGTTGTGTTTTGGTTGTTCTACCTTTGTTTTCCATTGTTGAGTCGTTTTAGCTGTGGTCAGTTGTAGGCTCAATACCCGGTTGAGAACCCTTTTCTCATTTCAATTTCAAAAATCATTTTGTGCTCAGAGTGCCGTGTCGTTCTCCACATTTGTGCAAAACAGGATTGGTTCTTTCATAAAGCCGCAGGGTTCAACCCAGGTCATGTCAGAATAGTAAAACAAGGACCTATCTGAAGCTATTTAGGTTCCGGACTGCAAAGCAAAAGAAAAGAGGGAAAATTTGGAGCATCTTAGCATGTTTCAATCTTAGCAAAATCCGAGACTGTATTCCAGGTGCATCTTCTCAGGCCTCGCCATTTCTCTGGAGTATGAGTGTATCTCGACCCGAAGTGTAAGCCTGCTTCAAGTCAGAATGGCAGTCCAAGCAGCACCTGAGGGTTTCACATGCAGATGTTATCTCTCGCCAATATGAACAGGGTGTGCCCTTTTTGAGCTGAGTGTGTTGCAAAGTCCTCTAAGAGGCAAATCAGAGGCACCAGAGTACATATTTGATGCTCCTCTATTGCATAAAATATGAACTTTCATATACACTGTTGTTGCATGCGTGCCGCGCATCGTTGTGATTCATGCATAGAATATGCTTGCTTTCGATTCCGCATAGAATATGCTTTGCTTGTTTCATGCATAGAATATGCCTGCTTTCAATATTGCATAGAACGTGCTTCCATACATGCATAGAAAATGCTCGTATCTTTTGCATGAAAAATGCCCCCATACTTGCATAGAAGATGCATTTTATCGCATTTTCTTGTGCATTTTATCTCGCTCGCACTGTCTTGTGCACTTACACTTTGTATCTCACTTGCACTATCTTGTGTATCTTGTGGTTGTATCTCACTCGCACTATCTTGTGCATTTCAAATCACTCACGCTGTTTAGCGTATCTGTAGACGTCCCCGAATGCGTCCCGGGGAAGGAGTGCGAATACCCCCCGTTCTGGTTCGATATTGGGTCACTACAGTTCGATGGGCTCAAACGTCACGGTTCTAAATCTTGAACCAAAGAGTCCAAATCCGGCAAATCGTTTTGAAAACAGATTTTTTGAAAGAAGTGCCAAACATGGACTGCTTTGCCAGATACAGAGTCGCCACCTAAATATTTTTTAATGGGAAATTTAGGAAACCCTGACTCGGTGCCAAAGGCCACGTGTCCGTCATCACCAAAGTTGCCTCGGCTCGGGAACTTGGGTACGATTGGGGAAGGTCACTTCGTGAGCACCCCCGCTCGCCCGGTCAAAGACCGGCCTCTACTAACCATGATATCTTATTTTGAAAACATTGTATGTTCTTATTCCGGTTATTAGCCTAGGTTACTATGTAATGCGCACAGCATACAAGTATAGACTGAGTCGCCTGAATTGGAACAAAACATTTCATGTTTGTTTCTGAAAGATAGTTTGCTACCCGCAGGTAGGCTTAAAATGCAGATTTTGCCACCCTCAGGTGGGCTTAGAAAAAGATGGTTTTGCCACTATCTAGTGGGCTTAAAACAAACAATCAATGCATTGTCCCAATCCAAATAACCCAACCTTCACCCACAAGCATTCAGGCAGTTATATCACATAAGCAATTAGCCTCATGGTAAGCATGCTATTCATGGCAACACTCACACGCATGCAAGGATGCTAAAGCATAAAAACTTACCGAGTACTCCCAGCCAAAACAGAAGCTCATTAGAAATCCATGCATGGTTCCTAGATACACAGAATTGCCTAATGCAACACATGCAAAAATGCAATCTATAGCAGGCTCGGCTATTCTAAACATGGCATATGGAATGCTACAACTAACATGTATTCAACTTAGAATTGAAATACAAATGCAGTTAGTATGATGCGCCGAGCCCGGTGCATGCAAGGCAGATGAATGAATGCAAACATGCTATCATACTGTATGCTAATTGAAACATGCCCTAATCTAACCATCATAAGCAGGTAAATAAAAGGGAAGAAAGACTTGGGGTTGGAAGACATACATCACACTCACCCACACTTATTACAATATTGCCCTCGCACAGAGGGTCCAAATAAATATACAGTCCCAAATGAAAGAATAATACAGTCCAAATATTACAGTCCGAATAATGTATAAATTCCTAATTAATTAACAAATTAACTAAGAAAATAATAAAACTGGCATGCAAGCCAGGGACTGCCTTGCTTCTGATGAATGCTGCATGTTTGGGCTGTTTTGCGCGGAAATCCACTGGAATGCCCCAAATAGCCTCTGTTTCGCAATGTTTCTCGAAAAGCGCGCAAAGCTTCGGAAGACCGCTAATTCTTGATTTTGCTGCAACAGAGAGCAGGAAAGGGGCATAGCAATGTATTTCACAAATATATGCATGCCTCGATCCTCGTGCCACCAATCACGCATTTCGATGCATGATGGCCGAGGAGCCGAATTGCACAACTCAATATAGGATGAGTGCATATGAATGCTACAACAAAACCTAACTCCATCACGGGTAATTCGGAGTGTCGGTGACTTGGGAATTGAGACACATTCCATCACTCGGGGTACGAAACGCGCCTCGTTTCCCGTGCTCGAGCTAACTCCTATCCCGAACACGATGCAATATGCATGATATGCATGAAATGTAGCTAATATGCAATCCTAACATACACAATGTCATGGAATGGCATACACGCTATACTAGGTAATACACAACCGGGCATACACAATGCTACGGATGAAATGGCATACGCAATGCAATAATGGGCTTACACCAGCATGAGAGAGCCTCAGCCACACTCACATAGGAGGCCATCAGATGAAAACAAGACAACTCGAAATGCGTGCACGCGTGCACGCAAACCGAGGACCGACCCTCAGGCATCGAAATGCCACTCTAATGAGACATGGCAAAGACACGGAATATGACATGCAAACATGAAAAAATCAGTAGCAAAATGAGGGGGAAAACAGCCCCGAAATGAGGCGAAATGAGACCCGATGCAAGGGATCTCTCCCGAAATGCAAAGCTAGGCATGCAGAATGGCCTACAGCTATACTAAACATGCATAATTTGAACAAGGCATGAAAAATAAAAAGCAAGGCAGCCCCAAAAATCACATTTTTACAGTACAAAACAAGGCCAAACAGCAATCACAAGTAGGGCTAAAATGGCATACAAAAATGACTCCGCAAGGGAAGCAATGAAGCAAGTGGTACATGCAATGCCCAAACAGAAAAATACCCTTCTAAAACACTGAAGAGGGACCAAAAATATGAACATTTACAATAGATGACATGCCTCAAATCAGTATGAAAACATGCTCAAAATGCAATGCAAGAAATAGGCCAACAAGAGGCTATAACATGAGGTATACAAAGCATTCACCAAACAGCCAAAGACCCTTAATGAAACATGTCAATAAGGTCAAAATATGGCCATTTTCAGTTCTGATCATGGCCTAAAAACAGAAGAAAAATAGGCTAACAAAGCATGCAAAAATGGGGACCAAAGAGGGGTATAATGGTAAGTACAACATGGAGGCCCCCCAACAGTGTTGAGCCCTTCTACAATGTTGTAGAGGAGCTCAAAAAAATCCCACTCACAGTTTATATCATGCTCGAAAACAGATCACACATAGGCTAGAAATACCATGCAAAATAATGGCATACAAAGAGGTATTGAAGCAAGTACCAAATGGGGGGCTCAAACAGGGTTGAGCCCTTAAACAAACATGAAGAATGGCTCAAAATAATGACCCTTTCAGTTAGGGTCGGAGCCCAAAACAGCAAGCAACTAGGCTAGAAGAATGGTGCAAGATTGAGCTCAAAAGAGGGTGAAGTGAACTTACCCTTGAAGACCAAAGCTTTGGCTACTTCTTGGACCAAATTTGCTGCCTCTAAGCCTCTGGAAAACCTCTCCTTGCTGCCGGAATGGAGTGGTGGTGGTGGTGCTTGGTAGTGATGAAGAAATGTGGTTGGAACTAAGGGATTTTGAGAGAAAATGAGAGAGAAATAGAGAGAGATATATGCAAGGCCCTTAGGGAAATTTTTGTAACCCCAAAATCAGTCTTGGAGGCTGGTTATAAAGGCAAGAGAAGGGGAGGAAAGGTGGAGGGCAATGACACCAAGTTTCCCTCCTAAAGCTTTCCCCCGGATGCAGATATTTTAGGGGGAAAACAGCTACACAGCTGTAATGCACACATCCCAAGGAGCATGGCCGGCCAGGTATTTTTGCTGCAGGTGGCCGGCCGGCCACCCCCTATGGCCGGCCGGCCAAGGGTCAAAAGGTTCAAGAAGATTTTCTGGCCGGCCACCAGAGAAAGGTGTCCTCCCAGGTCTCCTCAACACAACCCTATGGTTCAAAATTGGCAACTCTAAAACAGGAGAGAGAATGGGCCACTTTTAGGAGGGGTTCAAAAGGTTCAAATTGAGTTACTGGCCGGCCATGTGATATTAGGGTCCTCCCATGTGTGTACAACACAAATATGTGGTTTGGGCTTGAAGAAAATGCTCCTAGGGTGGTCAACATTGGCTCGGAAGTGAGAAAAACGGGCGTCGGTGGGCGCCGGAGGAGCATAACTGGTTGCTGAGACAATTGCTGGCCTCCCACCCTTCAGTGACCTTCCTGGTGATAAAACAGAGGTACCTGCCAAAAATGAACGAAAACCGATGCAAAACGAATGCTCGGGGGCCAAAACACGCAGTTCGGGGTCCCGAAAATAGGCCGTTAAGCACCGAAAGTGGCATTCGGCCACGAAGTGGGTCTCTCAGGCCCCAGTGTCCCTCGAAAGGGAGTAAATGAGATGCATGCCAAAAACCGGAGCAGTCGGAGATGGTTAGGCGGTCCCGAACCGAGGCACACGGCCTGACGGCTCCGAAAACCGGGAATCGGGCTCCGAAATGGGCAAAATGGCCTATGGCCACGAAATGTAGCCCACGGCCACTGAGAGATGGTCTACTGGACCTCTCCCTCCCCTCAGGAAGAAAAACAGAGAAAACCGAGCCTGGCTCGCAAACCAAGGCAAGGCGCAGAAGAGGGTTCGGAAGTCCGGAGGCAGGGCTCACGGCCGCGACTCTGAGACTTCTGAACGAGCACAATATGCAACATCACCGAGCGCTCAACCGGTGACGTCTGAGTCTTAAGGTCGGTCAAAAATGGGGTGTCTACAGTTGCCCCTCTTTGACAGAACTCGGAAGTCACAAGTGACGGGAGTGAATGTCAAAGCCCAGAGACGACTCATTTTTGACAAGGCCGAAGACTTAGATAATCATACAAGATAAACAGAGATGTGCCCGCAGGCGTGCCCGCAGGCAAGGGGCAAAATGCAAAACGGTATGCACGGAGCCAGATGTAACTTAATGATCATGCAAGTGCAGCAAGCTGTAATGAAGCAAGTATTCGCAAATAGATGCAACAGTTTTAAGCAAGAATGCAAAGCAACAACTACATCTCATGTAGTTAGGAATGCGGAGAATTATTCAATTCTCGTCGCATCTCACACGGAGAAGATACGATACCTGCGCGATTCGTCTGGTCGCACCAGCCTCAAATGAACCGTACATACAATATCGTGCCTGCAAAAAAGAGAAATTCAACAAGAACAATATGCTAACAACATATATTCAATGGGATTCCTGTGATTCCGAAAGTTTGACACACGCAGTGTCGGCGAGTGAATGCATCACAATGCGAGAAGGGAACGTGCGTGACAACGCATGCTCAAGCACAGAGGTATGGTATGCCAAGAAATCATGCATGACAATGCAAGATGCTCATGAGAATGCAAGTTATGTGCACAACAATGCAAAACGAGCATAAATCAGGGCGCCCGTTTGTTACGAAACAACGAGCAAGGAAACGCGCTTTTCGGCGAAGGCGAGTCGATCGCAGCCTCCGGTTCACTTCCTGGAGAGGTTACAACATGTTCAAAAAGGATACACCTTGATTCCCGTGAATGATGATGAGACACATGTCAGAAATTACAGCTGAAGTTCCGGCGGAGCAATTTCGCGCCAGAAAGTACACTTTTCTCAAACTTTTTCAGGTCCTGGGAACTTCGATCTTCCTCAAAATTTGCAGAGAGCTAGGGGAGCAAGGGGGGATCACCACCGGCCAGCTGGTTGCCCAAGGGGAGGCCACCGGCCATCTTTCAAAAAGCAAATGGCCGGCCAGCTAGGAAAGGTGGCCGGCCGGCCACCTGCTCAAAACAGGGGGCAGTTTTGTCTTTTCGCCTCATTTTCTTTATATTCTCTCATCCATTCACTTTGAGCTCACACCCACAGCTACGAAAACTTCTCCTCTTGCCTCGCAAACCATTTTTTCCTTCAGATCTGCACTTTATACGCGCTTTTTAGCCTCCCACGCAAGTTGTTTTCGCAAAAACATTCGATTTTAAGCACTTTGGACCGATTAAATTTTGATTTCGGGGCTTCTTTTCTCATTTTCACCACTTGAGGTAAGTTTGTCTCAATATTTGGAAGATTTTCTCGGGAGTTGACTTTTGTTGACTTTTTCATTTTCTGAGAGTTGACTTTTGTTGACTTTTTCCAATTTTGGTTCATTTTTGCTCATTTTTCGCTCCTTTTGCAGATTTTTCGAAATGGCAGGTAATTTCCCTCATGGTGGAGGTCCTCCAGGTGCCGGGGATGATTTTGATGCCATGACGCTACCCCCGAGGGTCCGACCTTTTATTCTTGAGAGATACGCCCCGCCGGTGCACATTCTTCCGCGGGCCATTTTCCGTCATTTCACTGACTTTAATGATCGGGCACCCGGAGATCTACTTCTGCGAGAGTCAGAGCATCACCTCTCTTACGAGGCACGAGAGGTATTTTACTTCATTTTCTGCATTTTTCGCGCATTTCGTACCTTTGCCATACTTGAACACACAGTTTAGCTCATGACATAGCACTTTGTTTGCGTTCTGAACATATGACTTGCACACTTGAATTTCTGAACACTCGGCTCATTGATTGATTGTGAACGCGTGGCATACACTAGTTAAGAATTGAACACGGCTCAAACACTGATTTGTCGAACACACAGCCCGAATTTGAAGGTGAACACACGGCACACACTGACTAAGAGTAGAACACACAGCCCTGACTACGATTTTCTGAACACGCAGTCCAAGTTGATGCTGAACACACAGCCCACACTGACTAAGAGTAGAACACGCAGTCCCAAACTCTGATTTTCTGAACACGCAGTCCAAGTTGATGGTGAACACACAGCCCACACTGATTGAGAGTAGAACACGCAGCCCTAAACTCTGATTTTCCGAACACACAGTCCAAGTTGATGGTGAACACACAGCCCACACTGATTGAGAGTAGAACACGCAGCCCTAAACTCTGATTTTCTGAACACACAGCTCAAATTGATGGTGAACACACAGCCCACACTGATTGAGAGTAGAACACGCAGCCCTAACTCTGATTTTCTGAACACACAGTCCAAGTTGATGGTGAACACACAGCCCACACCGATTGAGAGTAGAACACGCAGCCCTAACTCTGATTTTCTGAACACACAGTCCAAATTGATGGTGAACACACAACCCACACTGATTAAGAGTAGAACACGCAGCCCTGACTCAAATTTTCTGAACACGCAGTCCAAGTTGATGGTGAACACACAGCCCACACTGATTAAGAGTAGAACACGCAGCCCTAACTCAAATTTTCTGAACACGCAGTCCAAGTTGATGGTGAACACACAGCCCACACCGATTGAGAGTAGAACACGCAGCCCTAACTCAAATTTTCTGAACACCCAGTCCAAGTTGATGGTGAACACACAGCCCACACTGATTAAGAGTAGAACACGCAGCCCTAACTCAAATTTTCTGAACACGCAGTCCAAGTTGATGGTGAACACACAGCCCACACTGATTAAGAGTAGAACACGCAGCCCTAACTCAAATTTTCTGAACACGCAGTCCAAGTTAATGGTGAACACACAGCCCACACTGATTAAGAGTAAAACACGCAGCCCTAACTCAAATTTTCTGAACACACAGTCCAAGTTGATGGTGAACACACAGCCCACACTGATTGAGAGTAGAACACGCAGCCCTAACTCAAATTTTCTGAACATGCAGTCCATTTACTTGCGTTTGCACACGGCTCATTCATTTCATTTGCACACAGCTTGTTCATTTCATTTGCACACAGCTCATTCATTTCATTTGCACACAGCTCATTCATTTCATTTGCACACAGCTTGTTCATTTGATTCTGACACATGCATTGATTCTGAATGCAGGTTGGCTCTCGTACCGCGCGAGGATATGGCTCCACTGCTGCGAGAGAGTGGTACACTGAGCTTCCGGAGGCTGTCCGGGACTTAGTTGATCTAGCAGGGTTCGGGGCCTTCTGCGTAGGGTTATCACATTGTCCTGCCAGTAGGACACTGTTAGCCGCTTTGGTGGAGAGGTGGCGGGACACCACCAATTCCTTCCACTTTTCTGCCACCGGGGATCTGACCATGACCCCCCTAGATTTTGCTGTTCTTACCGGCCTAGACATAGGAGGTTGGCCCATTCCTTACGACGAGGATATGGGCGAGTGGGAGGCCGCTTGGGTACATCTGTTGGGGGCCCGCCCGCCTGTGGACAGAGCTTCTGGGAGAGTCCGGTATACCTGGTTCTCTTCCCGTTTTCGGAGGCCAGAGATGGAGCCTGAGACTCCTGAGGAGGCTGAGCAGTACGCCCGCGGTTTCCTTATGTTCCTCTTTGGCACCACTCTGTTTGCTGATAGGGGGAACACTGTCGGGTTGTATCTTTTGAGTGCCCTAGTGGACCTATCACAGGTCAGTCGTTACGACTGGGGTGGCGCCGGCCTGGCTACCCTCTATTGCTATATGAGCGCTACCTCCCGCGGGCAGGGAGACTTACTCGGCGGCTATTGGAGAGCCTGGGAGGTACGTTCTGTCCTCTTGATTTACATTTCTGCTCCTCATTACTTGTTCATTGCACACACGGCGCACTTTACATCCTGTATTTTGCACTCAGCATTTTGTATTCACATTCTGCACTGTTTTCCACAGTTATGGGTCTATGTATATTTTCCG
Organism: Camellia granthamiana; assembly: GCA_036172215.1. NCBI lineage: Eukaryota > Viridiplantae > Streptophyta > Magnoliopsida > Ericales > Theaceae > Camellia > Camellia granthamiana. Next base: position 94,426,501 of record CM069911.1, on the reverse strand, counting down.
ACATTAGCCCCGGAGATGGAGGTGGCAGGGCCCCTTATGACCCCGTATTCCTTGGTATTCGAGGGCCAGCACCGACCAAGACCTCGCGAGACTCTCTTCTACCTGCGGCAGTAGTTTGACACTGTGCGTACGACAGAGGTATTTCAGAACTCTCAGTTCCTTTCTGTTTTCATCTTTGATCTGCCTTGTATATTCCCGATTTCTGATTGGTTTATGCACTGGTTATCCGCAGATTACGTGGCAGCCCTGGGCGATCTTGGGTGATGGTCTTCGATTTCAGTATGCCGGAGGATCAGGCACCTCCCAGTACAGGATCCTGCTTGAGGGACCGGTTGGTAGAGCATGGTTCCTGGGGGAACGCTTTCTGCGTCAGGTATGGGGGTACACTTCTCAGGACCCTCCTACAGCACCTCCAGCCACTATGCGGACTGCTGATAGACTCTCTACCCAGGAGATCATTAGCGCTATGCAGGGCACTGATGCTTTGCTGCATCTTACGGAGGGAGACTACGCCACTTATCGTCACACATATCTGATGCCCCCCTTGACGAGAGTGCGCGCTCCGCCATTGAGGCCCACTGATGTACCATCTTCGAGTCGGGCTCGTGCTACGGATATCCCCTCCTCCAGCAGGGCTGGTACGTCTCGAGGTGGGGGCAGGTCGATTCCCCCGATCCCTCCGACTCTTCATCATCCTAGGTGGCCAGACATGCCGACCGAGTTGATGGGGTGGCAGTATGGGACTACTTCTCCGATTCCGATCCCTATAGAGCCTCCGATGTCTGGTCACAGATATGTCAGTGATCCTGACTCACCACCGGTATGTTCCATCATTTTTCACACAGACACTTTGGCAGTTGCTTATTTATTGATGACTTGAGCTTGTATTTGCAGCCACCCCGGGAGTACATGGATCAGGTGCTCGAGATGGTGGCCTCACTTGAGGGGATGGTCCTGCGTAGAGAGGCGCAGTTGTCCATTATGGGCTTCCAGGTACTCTTTAGTTTTTCTGGTATTTATCATACTCTTGATGATATGCTGATTTTGAATATTCTACTGCATTGATAGGCTGTTTGTGTAGAGCACATCTGACACACATCCCACTCACATACTGCACTTGCATCCGATTTTCATATTTGAACTAATGTATTGAACTCTTCACTTTCAGATGCCTCCGGTATATGCTCCGCCGCAGGCCGGGCCACCCGGGCCTTCTCAGAGAGGTCGATCGTCTGGATCTTTTCGAGGTGCTGGGCCATCTAGGCCTTCTCAGGGAGGTCGAGGTGCTGGGCCATCTAGGCCTTCTCAGGGAGGTCGAGGTGCTGGGTCGTCTCGCAGACGTAGGGCACATGTTATAGAGGCAGAGCCTGATGAGGAGGAGGAGGTCGCAGATCGTGAGTCAGAGACATCTGCTGAGGAGGAGGGCTCCGGCCTTGGCTCTGGGAGTGGAGGCGAGGCTGAGGGGGATCCTGATGATGACAGCTCCGACCCGAATGGTGATAATGGTGCAGAGGTTGTCCCGCAGAAGAGGATGAGGGGGCCTCCTCATTCCCGCTCCCGAGGGCATTGATGCTGTTTCCTACTTTATTTTACTTTTTGCTAGTAGTTTGTAGCACTTTGCAGATTATTAGGCAGTTTTATTTTCTGTAAAACTTGTACCTTTGTTTTGTTGTAAAACATGATGGCATGAAACAGCTTTTGAAAATGTGTTTGTATTTGAAATTCTCAGCATCGCATCGCATCATTTTGCACAAAAATGGAATTGAACGGAAATGTGCCTTGTGTATTTACCGGGTCAAGTAATGAACCAACGCAATAAACTAAACAAATCGACTCACTAAGAAATAACAGAACCTTAGCAAGTTTACAACTCGATAAGCAAAATACAACAATGTTAACGACTCGATAAACAAGACTTAACAAAATTGCGTAAACAAAGAGTAACAACTCAAAACACAAAATGCGACAGCTCGATAGAACTTACAACTCGATAAACAAAATACAACAAAGCATACTTCGGACGGACGATCTGGATGATGGGACGCATCCGAAACTGAGAGAAATGGAGGCCGTCGACATCCCCGATGCATAGAAATGCCTCAAACTTCCTTCCGGAGGGCAAAACAGGACCGATGCATGGCCGGCTACATTTTGCATCTGGGGACCGAAAGGTGGCCGGCCGGCCAGTTTTTGAAACAAAGATGGCCGGCCTGCTAGAATAGGTGGCCGGCCGGCCACCTTTCCTGCAACTCCTAGAATTCTGACACTTGTCCTCGAATAGTGTTTTACCCCCCTATAAAGCTCCAACTTTGGAACTCATTCATTTCATCACTGCTTTGCACAAAAATGGAGGCATTTCTCGCAGAAAATCTCACATCTTGGATCTTTTCTTTAGATGGCTCGGAAAAGTTGAACTTCCGGGGTTTCGGCTTGAATGCACTATTCACGCTGGGCCGGACTTCACTGCATCTTCCTTTCCTCCATGCCGCGGTGAGATTTTGGAACCCAGTGACGCACGTCTTCAGCTTCGGAGGGCAAGAGGTATGTCCCACTTTTGAAGATTTTCAAGTTTTGATGGAGTCTGAACATTCAGAAGAGATCTTGCCTCAGTCTCGTTTCGGCCACGCCCAAGCTTTAGGGCGGATGTGCGGTCTCAACGCGCATGATGCTCGATCCCTGATTTGTAACGGGATGTTGGATATCCCGAGCCTGATTTACCGATTCTCCGATGCTGGTGACCGCGGTGACCATTATCGGCAAGGTTTTCGACAACATGCCCTCTGCTTGTGCATACTATCTCGTTTTCTGTTTGTCTCGGGCTCCGGGGGAGTTAATATCCGTTTGATTGAAGTTGCTCAAGGCTTGAGGGAAGGAAAGAGCTGTATCGCCATGACATTGGCTGAGACACTGCTGGGTTTGGATGCCTTCTACCGCCAGGAGACAACCAAGTTTGCAGGGAGTCCACTACTGCTGCAGGTAATGTTTCCCACCCAAGCTCACATATGTATTTGCTCACATCGCTCAGCCCTCAGGCTCGGTTTTTCTCACAAAGCCCTCATCTTACTTTTCTCTCATCGCACATCTCTCTATTCTTTATTCTCTCATTTTTCGTCCCTCCCCAGATATGGTTGATGGATAAATTGCAAGTTGTGGACTCTTGCCCTGCTTACTCAGCCCGCGGCTACTTCTTTCGACCTCGTCTAGTCGACGCCCTTGATGAGGGATGGTGGTTTGAATGGATGTGCAGTTTGTCAGCTGAACGCATTGCTTGGCGTTGTCCTTGGCTTAACCTTCCGGCAATGAGCTACAGCATGTTCCAGGATACTGGGATCCGGTTGATTGGCCTGACTCATTGTGTATTCTATTTCCCATTCTGCATTCTGCGCCAGTTCGGCCATGATCAAACTTGCCCTCCGGAGGGGATAGAGTATCCGGTCGCCTTCCTGATCCGAGGTGCACACCTTGCCCGACATACTACGGCTTGGAGGACTAGAGAGCTCCTGCCCCCCGCCCCTATTTTCAGTTGCACTTTGTCTGATGAGTGCTGGGATTGGCTCAATGAGGAGGTACAGATTGGGCCTAGGTCGGCATCGGAGGCTTCGACTAGCTCTGGGAGGGGGCGCAGGGACACCTGACTTGACTATGCCCCAGATTTATTGCTTTATTAGTACTTTCAAGTTTTCATTATGAATGTAATAAAAAGCAACTTCAATTGTATGCAAGAGCAAGAGAACTCTGTTTTGAAATCAATGAAATTGAAGGTTGTGGTACTGAAAATTTTCCGCTTTGGTCCAAAAATGGTCTTAGTTGTAAAAAGATTAATTTGAACAAAGTCAACTTTTATTAAAACTTTTCAAAACTATTTTCGATAGGGATCAGAACTGGACACGCCTGAGATCTGTCACTGAGATGCACAACCCCGAATCCTAGCAACTGGAAAGTTGCCCCTAGTCTGAACGGTACCACAGCACCTCCTGGCAACGGAAAGTTGCCCCTAGTCTGAATAGCACTACACCGGAGATTACAATGAATGCTGATGGATAAGGATGACTGAGATGATCAAAATGGACAAAGTTGATCGGGGAAAATGTTTATGGCTAAACTTTGGGATAAAGCTGCCTACGTATCCCAAAGATGGGAATCAAGCCTTACGTAGTTCAGGCCTAGGTTCGCTCGGGTATTTTTTTCTCTCCTTTTGCGCTCTAACTTTTGCCAAGGCCGCCCTTTGCGGGTTTTCAACCTTGCGAGCTCAGTTTTTATATTTTCCAATTTTTTGCGCTCTGAGTTTTGCCTAGGTCGCCCTTTCGGGTTTTCGGCCTGGCGAGCCTCTCAAGGATAGTATTTCTTCAACTTGTCCATGTTGATCGGCTGTGAAAACTCTAAGCCATCCAGATCCATCAAAACCACAGCTCCATCTGACCAGATGGACTTAATGATGTAGGGACCAGTCCAATTAGGTCTGAACTTGCCCCTAGAGTCATGGATGGGAGCTCGGTTGTCCTTGAGTACCAAATCTCCTTCCTTTAACTTCCTGGACTTAACCTTCTTGTTAAAAGCCCAGGCAATTCTGCGTTGATAGCCTTGAATGTGGTACAGTGCTTTCAGTCTTCTTTCATCAAAGAGCATGAGTTCCTCAAATCTGCTCTGTTGCCAATCTGCCTCGGCTATTTGACACTTGGCCAATACTCGTAATGACGGAACCTCAATCTCAATAGGTAGAACGGCCTCCATCCCATAAACCAATGAATACGGAGTCGCCCCAGTAGAAGTTCTGATTGAAGTCCGATAGCCCCACAGAGCAAACGGCAGCTTATCTGGCCAGTCCCGGTAGGTTTCCACCATCTTCTGCAGTATGCGCTTGATATTCTTGTTGGCGGCCTCGACCGCTCCATTGGTCTGCGGCCGGTATGTAGATGACTTATGAAAAGCCACGTTGTATTTCTCCAACAAATCAATCACCTCCTTCTTGAAGTGGGAACCGTTGTCCGAAACTATTTCATTTGGGACCCCGTAGCGACAGATGATGTTGTTTCTGATAAACTTTGCAACATGCGAAGCCTTCAACACCGCGTAAGATTGGGCCTCAACCCACTTTGTAAAATAATCTATCGCAACCAAGATGAATTCATGCCCATTCGACCCCTTTGGCGTAACAGCCCCGATCACATCAATTCCCCAGACTGAAAATGGCCATGGTGAAGTCATATTGTACAACTTTGTCGGCGGGATGTTCATGCGATTTGCATGAATTTGACACTTGTGGCATCGCCGAACGAACCCGATACAATCCTCCTCCATGGTAGACCAGTAATAACCCTGTCTGAGGATCTTCCGTGCCAACATTACCCCATTCATATGTGCTCCACATTCTCCTCCATGGATGGCTTCCATTAGGCGCTTCGACTCTTCGGCATCAACACACAGTTTATGTATTCCCAGATGACCTCTTCTGTACAGCTTACCCCCACAGATGATGAACTGAACGGCCAATCTTCTTATTGCCCTTTTGTCCTTGGCATTCACCCCTAGCGGGTATGCTTCTTTCTCCAAGAAATTCCAAATGTCGTAATACCAGGGGTTTTCGTCCTGAACCTTATCTATAGCAGCAATCGACTCATAGGCTGGTGCAAACTTCTGGTCAATGATAACTGGACGCATCCGGACTCCACACGGGATGTTTATCATAGAAGATAGAGTTGCTAAAGAATCTGCGAACCTGTTGTTCTCTCTTAGTAGATGGGTAAAACTTAGCTTCTCAAACTGAGGAATCAGCAAATCCAAGGTCTGGTGATACATCATTATCTTTTCCTCTTTTACTTTCCAGTCTCCTTTAGCTTGAGACACAACAAGGTTCGAATCCCCAATGACATCCAGCCGTCTTGCCCCTAGTTCCAGGGCTGCTTCTAGGCCGGCAATGCACGCCTCATATTCTGCTTCGTTGTTCGAGACTTTGAATCGGAGTTTGAAGGCTAGAGGAATACGGGAATTATCGGGTGCTATCAGCAACACTCCTATCCCATACCCATGTTGATTTGACGCTCCGTCAAAGTACATTGTCCAAGCTTCGTCGTCGATATGCAAAATGGCTTCATCTGGAAACAAGTATTCAACTGCTTCATCCCCCTCAACCGGATGGTCGGCAAGGAACTCTGCTACTGCTCTTCCTTTGACTGACTTGCGTGTGACATACTTCAAATCAAATTCGGAGAGCAACAGCAACCAACGAGCTAGCCTACCCGTAAGCGCTGGTTTCTCGAAAAGATATTTGATGGGATCGAGACGTGAAACCAACATTACGGAGTGAGCTAACAAGTAGTGCCGCAGCTTCCTGGTAGCCCATACCAAAGCTAAGCAAGCCTTCTCCAGCGGTGTGTACCGAGTCTCATATTCTAGCATCTTCTTGCTCAGATAGTAGATGGCTCTCTCCACCCTGTCCTCAGACTCTTGTGCAAGCATACAGCCCATCGTGGTTTCAGTCACTGATAGGTACAAAATCAACGGTTTCCCTGGTTCCTGTGGTGATAAAACGGGCGGGTTCTGTAAATATTCTTTGATCTGTTCAAACGCTGCTTGACATCGGCCGTCCCATTGAAATTTCTTGCCTTTCTTCAGGAGACCAAAAAGTGGTTCACAAGTCAGGGTTAATTTTGAGATAAACCGTCTTATGAATTGCACTTTACCCAGAAAGCCTCTCACCTCCTTTTCAGTCCTTGGTGGGGGCATTTCTAGGATGGCCTTGATTTTGGAAGGGTCGACTTCGATGCCCCTTTGTGTAATCAGAAACCCCAGCATTTTTCCCGCTGTAACACCAAATGTACACTTTTGAGGGTTCAGCCGCAACCGGAATTCCCTGATCCTTTGAAAAAACTTATGTAAGGCGGTGTAGTGGCCCTCTCTTTCTTTGGACTTGACAATCACTTCGTCCACGTACACCTCAACCTCCTTGTGGATCATATCATGTAATATTGTGGTCGCGGCCCGTTGATAAGTAGCTCCAGCATTCTTCAACCCAAATGGCATGACTCTATAGCAGTATGTCCCCCACGGGGTGGTGAATGCAGTTTTTTCCCTGTCTTCTGGTGCCATTACTATCTAGTTATAGCTTGAGAAGCCATCCATAAATGAAAGCAATGCGTGCCCTGCTGTGAAATCCACCAACTCATCGATATGCGGTAAGGGAAATTCGTCCTTCGGACTAGCTCTGTTCAAATCCCTGAAGTCCACGCATACTCGAATCCTGCCATCTTTCTTCGGCACCAGAACGATGTTGGCCAACCAAGTCGGATATTCAGATACCAGCAGGAAGCCTGCATCGATTTGCTTGGTGACCTCTTCCTTAATCTTGAGAGCCCAGTCCGGGCGGACTCTCCTGAGTTTCTGTTTGACAGGTCAGGCCTCGGGGTCAAGGGGGATCCGATGCTGTACAATCTCAGGATCGATTCCAGGCATGTCTTCGTAGGACCACGCGAAAACATCTTTGAAATCTTTTAATAAAGCGACTAAGCGCTCGCGTTCCTCCGAAGACAACATGGACCCGATCTGGACCAGCCGCGGGTCCTCCTCAGTACCAATGTTCACGGTAGTGATTTCGTCCACTAGGGGTTTAACAAATCTTTCCTGCTCCTGCTCAATTAATCGTTGCAAAACCGGAGGAACTTCGTCCTCGTCGTTTTCAAAATTTTGAAAGTCTGAATTAATGCAATAAATTAAAGGCACAGAAAAGTACTCAGAAACCACAGTTGCTTGATTCTCATTAGGTACATCCAAATCGTCCGATTCATTTACAACAAACTCAAATGAAAAGGAAAAAGACGACCTAGACAGGACTGTGGCATCCGGGTTAACATCCCTAGGAGTACCAGACTCAGACTCAGTCGAGCTGGAATCTGATTCCGACTCACAAGACTCGGTGGAATCAGATTCCGGTTCACTACCTGACCCGGTGCTGCTAGACAAAAATCCCTCCTCGTATTGCCAAGTGAGAGAGGGTGCGATAGATGCATCCAAGATAGCTGCTGGTTGGCTCGCGGCCGTTTCATCCCCAATCATGGAAACCTCGGAGTTATCCCCCAAGCACTTATGGTCGATCGGAGGATCAGATTGTAGACATGCCAGCGCTACCCCCGTTTCAAATTCTGTGCCCTCAGGATCCACTGTCTTGCACTGCTCAACCTCAGCTGATGGGTCCGTCTGCTCTTCGGCAACATCCTCCCCTGGTAGTTGCAGGTCGAAAAAGATCTCAAAACCTGGCACGCGCTTCTTCTCCGCGTTTATCCACGGCTCTGGGAAGCCGCAAAATGGAAAGTCTTCCCCCTCCCGGACGAAGCGTCCGTTCAGGGTACCCTGAATGGGCCTATGCATCAAGTCAAATGGCTTCCCAGCCTGCTTTGCTCTGGCTCTTCCGGCCATTTCTTTTCCTTTCCTCACCCAGTCCTCTTTGGTGGGCAAATAACCCAGTCCAAAGGTATGCGGGTTGTGTGGCACTTCGGCCAATGTTGCGACGCCTTTCCTGCTGCTCCTTCCTAATCCCATCCCGGGGATGTGTTGTAGCTTGTTCATGAGGTAGACGGATTGAGCACTGACGTACATACCTTCATTCACAGCCATAATGTTTTGCACAACCCAGGCCTCGGCCAGAGTAAATCCTGATATAAACATGTCTTCCATGCCATGCTCTATTTCTAGGACTGGTGTAGATACCTCCGGAGGGGGATGGATTGATGAATTCCCAAACACAATGGCTACTCCCTTTCCATAGGGGTATTTCACCATCTGATGCAGAGTGGACGAGACGGCCTTCACCTGGTGCAACCACGGTCGCCCCAAAAGTAGGTTGAAAGTTGCGGGAACCTCCAAGACATGGAAATCTAACTCGTGTTGTCCGGGTCCAACCTTTGTCTGAATCTTGGCAGTCCCCATCACTTCTCTGCTAGTATTATCGTACGCTCTGATCACCTGAGTTGTCGGGATGAAGTCCGCGGGCTTCAACCCGATGGCATACGCTGTTCTGGTTGGGCAGACATTGATAGCAAACCCGGTATCAACAAGTACCACCGGTATCCACTTGTCTCTACATTCCACGGAGATGTAGAGAGGTTTGTTATGATTCACGCCCTCAGGCGGCAGTTCTTTGTCTGAGAAGGTTAAAGCCGGGGAACCTCCTCCCGGAAAAAACCAGCCCAACTAGCTGCTCTGGTGTAGTGTCGATGGAGAGTTTGGCCTTGTCCATGGCAGATAGGACAGCTTGTCTGTGTACCCGTGAGGCCATAAGCAGTCCCCAGATGGAGATGTCTGCCTGTATCTTCTTTAATTGTCTCAGCACAGCTTCTTCTTCAATTTGTTTCTCTCTCTGTTTCTCGGTTTCTTTGTCTTTCCCAGATGCTTCGGGTTGGTCAAGGTGTGGGGGCTTGAAGTACCGCCCACTTCTGGTCATGTGGTCCACCTCATCGAGGTACCAGGTGTCATCCGGCTGAGCGCCTGCCCAATCTTCATCTGTGTGGGCAAGACATAAGTCATCGTCTTCCCACCACATCCCGTTAGCGTCCAAAAGACACCTGTCTGGTTCTGGCAAATGTGTACTCTCGGTACCTTCATCCCATATGCTCACAGCATTTTCCGTTCTTGTGCCCGCAGCACTCTCAGCCCCTTCATGGGCTTTTGCCTTTCTGATTCTCTCGGAATCCCAAAACTTCTCATGTTCTGTCTGCGTCACTGCAGTTTGTTGTTCCACTGTCTTTGCATCCACAATGTTTAAGTCCTGAGCGAAATTCTTTGTACCGGCGCTCTCCGGCAATCCATTCTGACTCTCGACCCTTCCGGCCACCATTGATACTTTTGCCCCTGTCGGGCCTTGCTTTGGCTGAATTTCCACAATATCAGGTTGATCATCTAGCCACCCGGTGGCCTCCGCCGACTCTTCATATTCAAACCAGTTGATTGTTGCATCTCCTAATTCTTGGTCGTTGAAGAACTGGAGGTTGGCGAAGTCCTCTTCCACTGTTGTCAGATCATCTACCCCCTGTTCAAGTCTGTCCCCCTGAATCATACACAGTTCGGCTTTTTTCGGCAGTCCCACACTCGGCTCAGACTGACCCACTGTTAAGATATATTCGCTTGGATCATAGGCTCCTCCAGTATAATCCCCAGGCTGTTCCATCCCAGACTCAACAACTCTGTTCTCCTCTGAAACCTGCCCTGTTCCATCTTCAGTGGTCACCACCTTTGGCTCAGATTGGGTTGTGAAGGCGTCCAACATGCACAAGTCAGTGCAGTCAGGAAGGATCACCTCCGGCTTGGGTAGATGGGAGGGAGTAATATAGATACTAGGATCGTAGGATACGACCCCAGTTTGGATAAGATTGACTCTTTTGGGCGGTGGAGCTTGGTTATGTGTGGGGAGTGGGTTGGTTGTGACGTTGGGTCTTTCGGGAGGCAGAATAATGTTTTTGTCAACGAGGTCCTGAATCTCGTGACGCAGCCGGAAACATTGGTCTGTATCATGGCCATGCTGCTGGTGGTACGCACAGTACTTGGCCGGGTTGTGGGAAGGGGGGAGTGGATTTGGTAATGGCTTCGGCTCTAGGGGTTTCAGATGCCCCTTTTTTATTAGAACCCCGAGAGCATTGGACAAAGGCATGTATAGTGGAGTGAAGGTTCTTTGGCCTCTGGACTGGTATCTCGGGGCTTGGGTATTACTTCCGGATGTACTGGAAAAGGGTGTGGCCGCCATGGGCCTTGGCTGGGGAGGGGGATTGGTGGTGACCATACTGACCTCCGAAGTCCTTGTGTTTGCAGCGCCACTCGGGCCTGCGTTGTTGTTGCGGTTAAATGTCCTCCGGGGTTGCTCCCGGTCCTGGTCAATCAGACCTTGTTTCATCGCATCCTCGATCTGTACCCCCATCTCGTGTAAGTCTGAGAAGGTGGGAAAGGGGAGTACGATCATCTTCTGCATGAGTTTTGGTTGGAGATTGCGCACAATCATCCTAATTTGATCTTTGTCTGTAGGCCTCAAGGTCATCATCGATGCCTTTGCCCTCCATCGAGTTACGAAGTCTGAGAAAGTCTCCTTGGCCTCTTGCCTCGTTGTTTCGAGATCACGAGTTGTAATCTCGATCTGTGTATTGTACGAGTACTGTGCAACGAAGGCCTCAGCCATCTCATCCCAGGTTCTTTTCACGTCATCTTCTAGCTTCGCGTACCAAATGGCTGCCACACCCGACAAAGTTCGGCCAAACAGGGAAAGCTTTTGTGGTCAGGTTAGGCCCATTGGCCGCAGGATGTCTGAGAATAGCCGAAGATGGACCATGGGATCTCCGGACCCATCAAAACGATCAATCTGTGGCATCTTAAATCTGTCTGGCAATGTTACGGCCACATCGGTGTACCCATCTTCGATGTCTGGGATGGCCTTCACCCCCTGAGACTTCTTAAAAAGCTTCTCCAGTTTGCTCAATTTCAGAGCTGTATGGTCTATCTCGAACTCGAAGGGAGAGTCCGGATGGTTGGCAGGTGTATGGGTCTTGGACAGTTGAGGCAGAAGCAGGGGCGGAGCCAGCCCCGTTGGATGGCCTGTGTCCTCTTGAATATTCTGGGCATTGGGTAGGGTGCTCTGGGTGTTCAGGGGGGTATTCTGGGGATTTGGCAGGGTATTCTGACCAGTGGGTGCCTGCTCGGGTAATGGAGCTCCGGGTGGAGGAGGAGCTGGGTGTGAGGTTGATGTTCCGGTTTGCTGCTGGAGCCTGGTAATGAGCTCAGCCTGTTGGGCCATGACTGTGGCCTGTTGCTTAGAAAATTCCGCTTGGCGGATGGCATCCTCTTGCATCTGTCTCATGCTCTCTTGCATTTGGCGCATCATCGCCTCCATCCCTAATGTATTCGGTGGATCCATCTGAATAACCGGTAAGTGTATCTCTATAGCGGAAACAGAAACCTCAGTCTGACTGTTTGCTGCTAAAGTAGACTGCTGCCCCGGTAATCTTTGCTCTGACACACTGCGCCTCCTCGGCCTTCTTCTAACAACCGGGGGTAGAGAGTGGAATACTGGATGTCCGTCAACCAGATCCTCGGATCGAATGAGTCGGCGACCTCGTGTCCAAAGTGCTTGGGGTATATCTACGGGTTCAGAAGCAATTGTGCTACAAACCCTGCCCTAGCAAAAGGATAAATAAAGCGAAAAGGAAATAAATAACCAGATAAACGGACAGCATAACAGCTTAAATTAAATACACAACACACAGTCGGGCATACAACACACGGTTGATAAGCTGGGTATACACTGTCCTCAATCACTGATCACTGTTCCTGTATCACTGTTCCCCAAAACTGAATCCGGTATCCGCGGATAACTGATTCTCATATAACTGGCTGATGCCCGCAGGCGTGATGCCCAATCTCAAAAACTGATGCCCGCAGGCCTGATGCCCAAACTCAAAAACTGTTACATGCATTCCCTGTAGAGACGCACTCTAACAAGCACATAACAGATAAGTGAGAGCCAAAACACCCCTATGTTGGGGTAGGGTTTCCCTGTCCTATTTTGTCAGGAACTAGGGTTTCACTACGCACGCAGCGGCTTCAAACAACCTATAAACGGGTAAGCAACCTGTCCTAGTTTGGAATGGTCACTATGGATCCGAATATGCACTAGGTCGAATGGTCAAAAAGGGTGCCCCGGTTTTGTGTTCCCATACTGGCAGAGCCCGTAACCGGTCAGCCTTATGGACATGCCTTGACAAGACAAGCCTCCGGCAAACCGCTCAGGAATAGCAGATGGCAAACACGGTGTCCTAGGCGCACCAATGCAAATGCAATGCAAAGAAACACACAAGTGTAGTCAAAACCAGATATCATGAGTTCGAGTCAAGTTCTCTAAATCCCCAGTGGAGTCGCCAGAAACTGTAGACGTCCCCAAACACGTCCCGGGGAAGGAGTGCGAATCCCCCCCGTTCTGGTTCGATATTGGGTCACTACAGTTCGATGGACTCAAACGTCACGGTTCTAAATCTTGAACCAAAGAGTCCAAATCCGGCAAATCGTTTTGAAAACAGATTTTTTGAAAGAAGTGCCAAACATGGACTGCTTTGCCAGATACAGAGTCGCCACCTAAATATTTTTTAATGGGAAATTTAGGAAACCCTGACTCGGTGCCAAAGGCCACGTGTCCGTCATCACCAAAGTTGCCTCGGCTCGGGAACTTGGGTACGATTGGGGAAGGTCACTTCGTGAGCACCCCCGCTCGCCCGGTCAAAGACCGGCCTCTACTAACCATGATATCTTATTTTGAAAACATTGTATGTTCTTATTCCGGTTATTAGCCTAGGTTACTATGTAATGCGCACAGCATACAAGTATAGACTGAGTCGCCTGAATTGGAACAAAACATTTCATGTTTGTTTCTGAAAGATAGTTTGCTACCCGCAGGTAGGCTTAAAATGCAGATTTTGCCACCCTCAGGTGGGCTTAGAAAAAGATGGTTTTGCCACTATCTAGTGGGCTTAAAACAAACAATCAATGCATTGTCCCAATCCAAATAACCCAACCTTCACCCACAAGCATTCAGGCAGTTATATCACATAAGCAATTAGCCTCATGGTAAGCATGCTATTCATGGCAACACTCACACGCATGCAAGGATGCTAAAGCATAAAAACTTACCGAGTACTCCCAGCCAAAACAGAAGCTCATTAGAAATCCATGCATGGTTCCTAGATACACAGAATTGCCTAATGCAACACATGCAAAAATGCAATCTATAGCAGGCTCGGCTATTCTAAACATGGCATATGGAATGCTACAACTAACATGTATTCAACTTAGAATTGAAATACAAATGCAGTTAGTATGATGCGCCGAGCCCAGTGCATGTAAGGCAGATGAATGAATGCAAACATGCTATCATACTGTATGCTAATTGAAACATGCCCTAAATCTAACCATCATAAGCAGGTAAATAAAAGGGAAGAAAGACGTGGGGTTGGAAGACATACATCACACTCACCAACACTTATTACAATATTGCCCTCGCACAGAGGGTCCAAATAAATATACAGTCCCAAATGAAAGAATAATACAGTCCCAAATATTACAGTCCCGAATAATGTATAAATTCCTAATTAATTAACAAATTAACTAAGAAAATAATAAAACTGGCATGCAAGCCAGGGACTGCCTTGCTTCTGATGAATGCTGCATGTTTGGGCTGTTTTGCGCGGAAATCCACTGGAATGCCCCAAATAGCCTCTGTTTCGCAATGTTTCTCGAAAAGCGCGCCAAGCTTCGGAAGACCGCTGATTCTTGATTTTGCTGCAACAGAGAGCAGGAAAGGGGCATAGCAATGTATTTCACAAATATATGCATGCCTCGATCCTCGTGCCACCAATCACGCATTTCGATGCATGATGGCCGAGGAGCCGAATTGCACAACTCAATATAAGATGAATGCATATGAATGCTACAACAAAACCTAACTCCATCACGGGTAATCCGGAGTGTCGGTGACTTGGGAATTGAGACACGTTCCGTCACTCGGGGTACGAAACGAGCCTCGTTTCCCGTGCCCGAGCTAACTCCTATCCCGAACACGATGCAATATGCATGATATGCATGAAATGTAGCTAATATGCAATCCTAACATACACAATGTCATGGAATGGCATACACGCTATACTAGGTAATACACAACCGGGCATACACAATGCTACGGATGAAATGGCATACGCAATGCAATAATGGGCTTACACCAGCATGAGAGAGCCTCAGCCACACTCACATAGGAGGCCATCAGATGAAAACAAGACAACTCGAAATGCGTGCACGCGTGCACGCAAACCGAGGACCGACCCTCAGGCACCGAAATGCCACTCTAATGAGACATGGCAAAGACACGGAATATGACATGCAAACATGAAAAAATCAGTAGCAAAATGAGGGGGAAAACAGCCCCGAAATGAGGCGAAATGAGACCCGATGCAAGGGATCTCTCCCGAAATGCAAAGCTAGGCATGCAGAATGGCCTACAGCTATACTAAACATGCATAATTTGAACAAGGCATGAAAAATCAGAAGCAAGGCAGCCCCAAAACTCACATTTTTACAGTACAAAACAAGGCCAAACAGCAATCACAAGTAGGGCTAAAATGGCATACAAAAATGGCTCCGCAAGGGAAGCAATGAAGCAAGTGGTACATGCAATGCCCAAACAGAAAAATACCCTTCTAAAACACTGAAGAGGGACCAAAAATATGAACATTTACAGTAGATGACATGCCTCAAATCAGTATGAAAACATGCTCAAAATGCAATGCAAGAAATAGGCCAACAAGAGGCTATAACATGAGGTATACAAAGAATTCACCAAAAAAGCCAAAGACCCTTAATGAAACATGTCAAAAAGGTCAAAATATGGCCATTTTCAGTTCTGATCATGGCCTAAAAATAGAAGCAAAATAGGCTAACAAAGCATGCAAAAATGGGGACCAAAGAGGGGTATAATGGTAAGTACAACATGGAGGCCCCCAACAGTGTTGAGCCCTTCTACAATGTTGTAGAGGAGCTCAAAAAAATCCCACTCACAGTTTATATCATGCTCGAAAACAGATCACACATAGGCTAGAAATACCATGCAAAATAATGGCATACAAAGAGGTATTGAAGCAAGTACCAAATGGGGGGCTCAAACAGGGTTGAGCCCTTAAACAAACATGAAGAATGGCTCAAAATAATGACCCTTTCAGTTAGGGTCGGAGCCCAAAACAGCAAGCAACTAGGCTAGAAGAATGGTGCAAGATTGAGCTCAAAAGAGGGTGAAGTGAACTTACCCTTGAAGACCAAAGCTTTGGCTACTTCTTGGACCAAATTTGCTGCCTCTAAGCCTCTGGAAAACCTCTCCTTGCTGCCAGAATGGAGTGGTGGTGGTGGTGCTTGGTAGTGATGAAGAAATGTGGTTGGAACTAAGGGATTTTGAGAGAAAATGAGAGAGAAATAGAGAGAGATGTATGCAAGGCCCTTAGGGAAATTTTTGTAACCCCAAAATCAGTCTTGGAGGCTGGTTATAAAGGCAAGAGAAGGGGAGGAAAGGTGGAGGGAAATGACACCAAGTTTCCCTCCTAAAGCTTTCCCCCGAATGCAGATATTTTTGGGGGAAAACAGCTATACAGCTGTAATGCACACATCCCAAGGAGCATGGCCGGCCAGGTATTTTTGCTGCAGGTGGCCGGCCGGCCACCCCCTATGGCCGGCCGGCCAAGGGTCAAAAGGTTCAAGAAGATTTTCTGGTCGGCCACCAGAGAAAGGTGTCCTCCCAGGTCTCCTCAACACAACCCTATGGTTCAAAATTGGCAACTCTAAAACAGGAGAGAGAATGGGCCACTTTTAGGAGGGGTTCAAAAGGTTCAAATTGAGTTACTGGCCGGCCATGTGATATTAGGGTCCTCCCATGTGTGTACAACACAAATATGTGGTTTGGGCTTGAAGAAAATGCTCCTAGGGTGGTCAACATTGGCTCGGAAGTGAGAAAAACGGGCGTCGGTGGGCGCCGGTGGGCGCCGGAGGAGCATAACTGGTTGCTGAGACAATTGCTGGCCTCCCACCCTTCAGTGACCTTCCTGGTGATAAAACAGAGGTACCTGCCAAAAATGAACGAAAACTGATGCAAAACGAATGCTCGGGGGCCAAAACACGCAGTTCGGGGTCCCGAAAATAGGCCGTTAAGCACCGAAAGTGGCATTCGGCCACGAAGTGGGTCTCTCAGGCCCCAGTGTCCCTCGAAAGGGAGTAAATGAGATGCATGCCAAAAACCGGAGCAGTCGGAGATGGTTAGGCGGTCCCGAACCGAGGCACACGGCCTGACGGCTCCGAAAACCGGGAATCGGGCTCCGAAATGGGCAAAATGGCCTACGGCCACGAAATGTAGCCCATGGCCACTGAGAGATGGTCTACTGGACCTCTCCCTCCCCTCAGGAAGAAAAACAGAGAAAACCGAGTCTGGCTCGCAAACCGAGGCAAGGCGCAGAAGAGGGTTCGGAAGTCCGGAGGCAAGGCTCACGGCCGCGACTCTGAGACTTCTGAACGAGCACAATATGCAACATCACCGAGCGCTCAACCGGTGACGTCTGAGTCTTAAGGTCGGTCAAAAATGGGGTGTCTACAGTATCGCGCTGTTTAGCGTATCGCGCTGTTTTGTGCATTTCAAATCAATCGCGCTGTTTAGCATATCGCACTATTAGTGCATTTCAAATCAATCGCACTGTTTTGTGCAGTTTACATTCGCGCTATTTTGTGCATCGCACTGTTTTGTGCAGTTTATCATTCGCGCTATTTTGCGCACCTTAATCGCACTGTTTTGTGCAGTTTACATTCGCGCTATTTTGCGCATCTCAAGCGCACTGTTTTGTGCAGTTTACATTCGCGCTATTTTGCGCACCTCAATCGCACTGTTTTGTGCAGTTTATCATTCGCGCTATTTTGCGCACCTCAATCGCATTGTTTTGTGCAATTTACATTCGCGCTATTTTGCGCATCGCACTGTTTTGTGCAGTTTATCATTCGCGCTATTTTGCGCACCTCAATCGCACTGTTTTGTGCAGTTTACATTCGCGCTATTTTGCGCATCTCAATCGCACTGTTTTGTACAGTTTATCATTCGCGCTATTTTGCGCACCTCAATCGCACTGTTTTGTGTAGTTTATTATTCGCGCTATCTTGCGCATCCTACCTGCACTTGTTAGTGCATTACATTTCACTCGCGCTATTTTGCGCATCGTACTATTTTGTGCACCTTACTTGCATTGTGTATGCATTTTATCACGCTATCTTGCGTACCTTACCTGCACTTGTTAGTGCATTGCATCGTGTTATCTTGCGCACCTTACCCGTATCGCACTGTTTTGTGCATTCACCCTACTCGCACCATTTTGTGCACCTCTTGCTCGCACTGTCTTGTGCACTCTCTGGTCTGGGAGACCTTAAATCCTCTGGTCTGGAAGACCTTAAATCCTGCATCATCATTCGCGCTGTTTTGCGCATCGCACTTGCATTTATTCGCACCGTCTTGTGCACTTTTTGGTCTAGGAGACCTTAAATCCTCTAAAAGTGCAATTCCTTTGGTGTTTGTCATGCTCGAACGACTTCCAGCGGTCTGGTATAGCCACCTGCCTGTATTTGCGGTGAGTTCCTAGGAGACCAACTGAGACGGTGGAAACTAGAGTTCGAATGGCTCATGCCTAGAACACAAAGGTTCGGGATTTCCGAGACTAAAGTCTGGTTTAAATACCCAGGGGTATATCCTCGGCTTGAAATCTGTATGGCAGCCCCATAGATTGAGATAGCATCTGTATGCGCCTCAATTCTAGATACTGATCCAACCTAGTCTGTCACCCTGTTGGAGAATAGGGAAAGCTGCGACCATAGTCAGGGAGAAAAGTATTACCTGTGGTTCAATTAAGATGCAAAAGCGGGAGATCCCCAACAGCCTGAGGTGAGTCATCACCAATTGCCCCTGTAAGGTACCTTTACCTCTTAGCTATTACATTGCATTTTAACCACTACATTGCAGTGCATTGCATGAATCCTCAATTTTCTAACCGGCTTCGCGTAGCATATAAGTCCAATTTTCAAAACCGGCTTCGCGTAGCGTATAAGTCCAATTATCAAACCGGCTTCGCGTAGCGTATAAGTCCAATTGTCAAACCGGCTTCGCGTAGCGTATAAGTCCAATCTTCAAACCGGCTTCGCTTAGCGTATAAGTCCAATTATCAAAATATTCCTGCATATCATTTTGCATCCTGCCCCTGAACTACGCTGGTTTGATTCTTTGCAAAGGGATACGTAGGCAGCCTACAGGCGCAACCATTTATTTGTCTGTACTTTGTTTGTTTGTCCAAGTCTTCGGCCTTGTCAAAAATGGGTCATCTCTGGGCTTTGACATTCACTCCCGTCACTTCTTGACTTCCGAGTTCTGTCAAAGAGGGGCAACTGTAGACACCCTATTTTTTACCGCCATTAAGACTTGGACGCGACTGATGGTTTACATGGTGAAGAAAGGTGTGCAGGGAAAAAGTTCAGTTTCTTCGGCAAAGAGAGAGTCAAATCTCAACTTCATACCCCTGTTCTAGACCAAAACAATCTTGATCAAAAGATTTTAGTCTTAAAACCCTCTCTTTCAAAAATGTTTTTGAAATAAAGTTTTTACGATGTTCCGAGGCTCGCATTTTGTCAAATGTTGCGCTTTTCGGTAAACCGAGAAAGGAAAAAGTGGAAATGAATGAAAGAGATATGAAATCTTTGAAAAATCTTTCAAAACACCTTACTTAGGGGTTTGGAGTTGAAGAAAAGAGGAGAAGAGAAAGGAAAACTAGTTTGGGAGAAGTTCGGCATGAATCCGGGTAGGACCAAATCTGCGCAGCTTCACCGAAACGGGCATAACTCTTTGCACAGGAGAAATTTTGATGCGAGGTTGGCGCCGTTGGAAAGCTAACTTCTGGGGCTTCAATGTGGCCACATGGTAGCCCATAAAATAAGATGGCCGACCAGCTTTTTTGGGTCAAGAATGGTTCAGCATGAATCTGGAAGGAGAGAAAACATCTGCGCGACTTCGCCGAAACGGGCATAACTCTTTGCACAGGAGGAATTTTGATGCAAGGTTGGTGCCATTGGAAATTAGACTTCCGGGGCTTCATTTTACACTCAAGAATCTCCTAAGGACAAGTTCGGGTGGGGGAGATATGGTTGGTTGAAGTCCGTTTAAACCGAATCTGCGCGGCTTCACCAAAACTGGCATAACTTTTTCCACAGGAGGAATTTTAATGCAAGGTTTGCGGCATTGGAAAGCTAACTTCAAGGGATACATGGCCGGCCAGCTTTAGGGCTTGAACCTTTTGACCCCTGGTCGGCCGGCCAGAAAATGTGGCAAGCCGGCCACCTACCTGGTTGGCTGACCACTTTGGCCCTTTTGAGCTGGCCGGCCATTTTTGCCCTCGTGAGTGTGTTCCAACTGTGCCAGCTATTCTGCATTGACCCTCTGTCCGAGGGTCTCTCCTTTTAGGGGGAAATTTGAATTTATTTTTCCCCCCTTTTCTTGCCCCTCTCCCTCTTTAAAACCAGCACCCTTAGCTTCATTTGAGAGGGTGAAAAAAATCATTTGGGAGCCTTACATACAAACCTCCATCTCTCTCTATTCCAAGCTCCAAAACCCTAGCTTCTTGGCCATTTTATACACCAACCCATAGCACCACACCTCCACACTCCATTCCAGCCCTTTGAAGCTGATTTCCAGAGGTTGAGAGCTCCCAAACCTGGTCCAAAAGTTGTTGAAGTTTGGTTCTACAAAGGTGAGTCCTTTTCTTCCCTTTTCTAGCCTTTTCTTGCTTCATCTATAAGCCATATTTGCAAGCATTTATGGGCTCCGACCCAAACTGAAAATGGTCTTATTTTAAGCTTATCTCCATGTTTTATTAAGGATCTTTCTCTGTTTAAGGTCATCTACTATCCCTTTCCTTTTATCTCTCTTTTAGGACCTAATCTTGCATGGTATATTAGCCTTGTTTTTGAGCATTTATGGGCTCCGAGCCAAACTGTAAATAGTCATATTTTGAGCTCATCTCCATGTTTGATCAGGGGTCTTCCTCTGTTTGAGGTCTCCTCCTCACCCTTTGTGTTTAAACTCTCTTTTAGGCCTATTTTTGCATGATATTTTAGGCTTATTTGTGAGCTGTTTTGGACTTGGTCATAAACAGTAAAGTGCCATATTTTGAGCCCCTCTTCAACTTTGTTCAAGGACTCTTTGCCATTTGGGGCCAGCTGCTGTCCCTTGTTTCTATTCTCTCTTTTAGGGCCATTTTTTCATGATAGATTAGCCCTATTTGTGTTCACTTTTGAGATCTATTATAAACTGGAAAGAGGCTTGTTTCGACATCATCTTCATGTTTTATTAAGGGTATTTTCTTATTTGAGGCCACATGTTTCCTTGTATGCTTGATGCCTTCTCATTTTGAGCCTTACACCTAAGCTTTTGTTGCATGCTTGGTTTGGCCTTCTAGCCACTGAAATCCAGTGGATTTTCTGTGGCTAGCACACTGTTTTGAGCCTCCAAATCAGAGGGGGGTGACCCCCTCTCACCTTGACTTGTTTGATGGTCATTTTGGCCTTTCAAAGAGGCCCTATCTTGCATGCTTTTTTGACTGATTTCAGGGCCAATTTGATGAGTTTTGGGACTTTCATATTTGATTTTCAGAGTTTTTTGTGCCATGCTAAGTGTCCTTGATGCATGTGCTTAATAACCCCTTTGTATGCCCTCTAAAAGAACCCATCATTTGTGCATGTGTTGGTCACATTTCAGAGGTTATTTGGGCATATTTTGGCATGTTTAGTTCACTGATTTTTTCTGGTTTGATGAGTTCTCACTTGCTTCATATACATGCCATGTAACCCTTGTTTACTAGTCAAAATTGCATGCTACTTTAGCCCATCTTGCTAGCACCTTTTGGCCTTACTTTGAACTAAGAAAGTTTATGTTTTGGGACTGCCTTGACTCTGTCTTCATGCTTCATGATCAAATAATGCATGCTTTATATAGCTATAAGTCATTCCATGTGCCTAGTTTTGAGTTTTGGGGTCCATCTCATGCATCGGGTGCCATGTTTCCATGTTTCGGGGCCATTTA
The DNA here is from genome assembly GCA_036172215.1 of Camellia granthamiana. Taxonomy (NCBI): domain Eukaryota; kingdom Viridiplantae; phylum Streptophyta; class Magnoliopsida; order Ericales; family Theaceae; genus Camellia; species Camellia granthamiana. Next base: position 94,404,846 of record CM069911.1, on the reverse strand, counting down.
GCATCATGTTTCAGTGCTGAAATTTGCATGTTCATATGCCATATTCCATGCCTTGCCATGCTTTGGTAGAGTGGCATTCGTGCCTTAGGATCGGTCCTCGGTTTGCGTGCATGTGTGCACGCATCTCGAGTGTCTCATTTTCGTCTTATGGCCTCTAATGTGAGTGTGGCTGAGGTCCACTCATGTTAGTGTAAGCCCATATTGCTTTGTGTATGCCATTTCATTCCATAGCATTGTGTATGCTAGGTTGTATGTTAGCGCATTGTGTATGCCATGTTACCTCGTGCATCGTGTATGCCATTTCATAACATTGTGTATGCTAGGTTGCATGTTAGGATTGCATTCATACATGTCATGTATATTGCATTGTGTTTGGGATAGGAGTTAGCCCGAGCACGGGAAACGAGGGACGTTTCGTACCCCGAGTGACGGAACGTGTCTCAATTCCCGGTCACCGACACTCCGGATTATCCATGATGAAGTCTCGGTTCTGTTGTGTTTATATGTGCATTCATCTCATATTGAGTTGTGCAATTCGATTCCTCGGCCATCATGCATCGAGATGCGTGATTGGTGGCACGAGGATCGAGGCATGCATACATATGTGAAAATACATTGTCATGCCCCTTTCTTGCTCTCTGTTGCAGCAAATCAAGAATCAACAGTCTTCCAGAGCTTGGCACGCATTCCAAGAACAATTGCAAACAGAGGCTAATCAGGGCATCGCAGTGGATTTCCGCGCAAGGCAATTCAAAACATGTATCATCCATCATCCGGAGCAGAGTCGAGGCAGTCCCTAGCTTGCATGCTAGTTTATTGCTTTCCTAGAATTAATTTGTTAATTAATTAGGATTTTGTATTTATTCGGACTGTAATAATTTATTCGGGACTGTATTATTTATTCGGACCCTCCGAGCGAGGGCAATGTTGTAATAAGTGTGCGTGCGTGTGATGTATGTCTTCCAACCCCACGTCTTTCTCCCTTTTATTTACCAGCTTATGATGGTTAGATTAGGGCATGTTTCAATTAGTATACAGTATGATAGCATGTTTGCATTCATTCATCTGTCTTGCATGCACCGGGCTCGGCGCATCATACCCACTGCATTATATTTCAATTCCGAGTTGAATACATGTTAGCTGTAGCATTTCATATGCCATGTTTAGAATAACCGAGCCTATCTTAGTTGCATTTTTGCATGTGATGCATTAGGCATTTCGGTATAATTAGGATCATGCATGGATTTCTAATTAGCTTCTTTCTTTGGCTTGGAGTACTCGGTAAGTTTTATGCTTTAGCATCCTTGCATGTGTGTGAGTGACTGACATGATAGCATGCTTACCATGAGACTATGTGTTTATGTGATATATCTGCCTGAATGCCTGTGGGTGAAGGTTGGGTTATTTGAATTGGGACAATGCATTGATTGTTTGTTTTAAGCCCACTAGATAGTGGCAAAACCATGTTTTCAAAGCCCACCCGAGGGTGGCAGAATCTGCATTTTAAGCCTACTTGCGAGTAGCAAACCGCTTTTCAAAAACAAACATGAAGTGTTTTGTTCCAATTCAGGCGATCCAGTCTATACTTGTATGCTGTGCGCATCACATAGTAAATCTAGGCTAATAACCGGAATAAGAGCGCATAAAGTTTTCAAAACTAGATATCATGGTTAGTAGAGGCCGATCTTTAATTGGGCGAGCGGGGGTGCTCACGAAGTGACCTTCCCCAATCGTACCCAAGTTTCCGAGCCGAGGCAACTTTGGTGATGACGGACACGTGGCCTTAGGCAACGAGTCAGGGTTTCCTAAATTTCCCAAAATAAAATATTTAGGTGGTGACTCTATATCTGGCAAAGCAGTCCATGTTTGGCACTTCTTTCAAAAATCTGTTTTCTCAAAACGATTTGCCGGATTTGGACTCTTTGGTTGAAGATTAAGGACCGTGACACATTTTGAGTCCCGAACCGTAGTGAGCCCCGAGAGCGCATCTACAGCGCAATACCACAACAAATTGGGCCCAATATTTGGCTTTAGTAAGGAGTACACGTAGGTGTTATGTTGTCCAAAAAACACTTTTCATTTGAACGCATTCAGACAACTCAAAAGTAAAAGGACAAACCCTAAAAGGACAACCTTGGAATTGAAATATGGAACTAGAATTTTTTTTCCCTTGATTTAGTACTCAAATATTTGAACCAGACCCCTCTTTTATTATAGTCTTTTTATTAATAGTTACTATCGTGCGGTTAATTGGATCTATTTTGAGATTTATTTCAATATTTTAAACTATTTACTTTTTAGAATATATCAAATAAAATATATCTGTAAAAAGTTAAGTTAATTGGATATCGATAGTTTTTTTATCAAATCATATTTGTATTTAAAAAAATAAATGGTAATTGATAGCTTTTTCATAAAATCATATTTGTATCTAAAAAAATAAATTGTAAGTGTAATTTGAAGTATAAAATAGAATATCAAAGTAAGTTGAGAAAAAGGATATCAATATCCAATTAATTTAACTTTTTATAAATATATTTTACTCGATATACTCTAAAAAATAAACGATTCAAATTACCGAAATAGATCTTAAAATAGACATAATTAACTAAACAACAGTAAATTTTGTGGACCACTCCAAAGCACATTTGCCTGACTCCAAAATCTCTGACATTTTGAAAAGGTGGCAATATTTGACTTACCAATTGTGCTACCGTAAAAATCTTCAAAATCCCTATATGAGAATCATATGTGACTTTTAAAATCACATAAAACTCATGAGATAGTGCGCCTTCCACCTTTATGTGGGCATTTCAAAATCGAGATTAGAATCCAAAGAAAAAAAGAAAGAGAAAAACCAATAATTGAGTACAAAAAATTATTAAAAAAATAGTAGGAATAACTACATTCACCAAGAACAATAAACTCAAATACGATGACAATTAGAGTTAGTCTAAATTAACCAATGTTTAATTTACTAGTAAATTCTAACTTTCCAGTGGCCAGAACTACATTATGCATGAATTTACTAAGAAACTTTTTTAATATAAGAATAATGAATGTAAAAACTAAGAACTCGTTTGTTAATTATATATTTTAATTAAAAAATCAAAAATTAATTATAAATTATCACATCACTTTATTTATTTTTTTATATATTTTTTCGTAAAAATTAAAAATTATTAAAATAATATGTTTCTAAACGAGACCCAAAAATAGAAAGTCTCAATACCTGTGCATGTAGCACAACATTATTTTCAATGTTCAACTCATTGTCATATTATATCACAAAAAAAAAAAAAAAAAAAAAAAAAAAAAAAAAAAAATGAAAGAAAGAAAAAAAAATAGTGGGGTCAAGTTATTATCTTTTATTTCCCATAAAAAAAATTATTATTTTTTATGAATTAATTACAACGCACGTGTCATTATACTTTACAAAGATTTATAAAATGTGATTGCCTCCATCACTTAGGTGCCGTTTGGTAACACTTATGTTTTCAGTTTTCTGTTTATATTTACAAAAATTTTAAAAACTCAAATAAAAACTTGTTTGGTAAAATTTTTGATTTATAAATTAGTGGTCTCAGTTTATAAATTTGGCCAAAAAATGAAAACACAAAAAATGTGTTTCCATTTTGAGTTTTCAGTTTTTTTTTTTTTTTTACCACCCAACACTAGCCACCACCCACCACCATTTTTCACCACCGTCTTCCGCCACCACCACCTACCACCCACCCCCCACCACCACCACCTGCCACTACCACTCACCACTCACTTGCCACCACCACTAACCACCCACCTGCTACCACCACTTACTAGCCATCCACCACCCACCACCCACCACCCACCTTCCACCCACTCGCCACCACCACCCACCCCTCGCCACCACCACCACCACCCACCACCCACTTGCCATCCATCCACCACCACCCACCACCTGCCACTACCATTCACAGCCCGCCACCACCACCCGCCACCTACTTGCCACCACCACTCACCACCCACCTGCCACCACCATCCACCACCACCAGCCATCTGCCAGCCACCCGCCAGCACTACCCTCTACCCACTAGCACCACCCACCACGCACCCGCTACCCACCTGCCATCACCACCCACCACCCACCACCACCACCCACCACCACCACCCACTCGCTACCAGCCGCCACTGTCACCCACCCACCCACCACCACCTGCCATTCGCCACCCACCTGCCACCACCACCCACCACCCGCCACCACCGCCACCACTACCCACTCGCTACCACCCACCACTCGCCACCGTCACCCACCCACCCACCATCACCACCCACCACCACCCGCCATCGGCCACCCACCTACCACTACTACCTGCCACCACCACCACCACCCACTCGCTACCATCCGCCACCATCACCCACCCACCCACCACAACCACTTGCCACCTACCCACCATCACCACCCACCCGCCACCACCCACCACGACCCACCATCCGCCACTCACCTGCCACTCGCCACCACCACCCACCACTCGCTACCACCACCACCACCATCCACTCGCTACCACCCACCACCCGCCACCGTCACCCACTCATCCTCCATCACCACCCACCACCACCAGCTACCCACCACCTACTGTCACCACTTGCCACCACCGTCTTCTGCCACCACTTGTCATTTCTCACTCTTTTTTATATTTTTAAAATTTTTTAAACATTTTGTCAATTACCAAACGCGTTTGTAGTTTATGTTTTTCTAAAAATAAACAAAAAATAAACAAAAACCAGTTTATAAAATTTTTGTAAATATAAACTGAAAACGTAAACGTTACCAAACACACCCTTAAAATTTATGGTTACTCGTAAGTCATTTTAATACTAGTTAAAAAATGGCATCATATATCATGTTCAACTACTCTTGTTGACCAAAGAAAATTAATAATGACTTCTAAGTTCTAACAATTAAGCAACTATGACGAGACGACGGTCTTTAATTTTTTCAAACAAAGATGGATTAATAAGGGGTATTTAGGTATTGAGGTGAGTTAGATCTCTGATTTGAGACCATAGAAAGACATTAGTCTAACTATTAACATACCAACCACCATCTTGTAAAAAAACAAAAAATAAAAGAAAACCAAAAAAGAAAAAAGAAAAAAGAAAAGAACAAGCCATTATAAAACTTGAAGAGTAAATAATTATTTATTTATACTATTTTATCTTACCAACTAATGTTTTAGTTTAATTATTATCACAAATAAACATTATTGATGTGATTTGTTACACTAATATTATGTTGACAAGATAATATTATAAGATAATAAAAAAATATGATAAATGTTGCCTTTTTGAAACGTTGGCTGTTTTATTATATAGCCATCCAACCGTGTACAATGCTGTGGGACAATCTTCAATGTATTGAAAAAAATAATTAAAGAAATGAGAGAGACTGTTTAATTATAAAAAAAATTAAAACAGTATAAAAAAAAATTTAAACAATAGATTCTTATTTTGTTACAAAAACAAAAATCAGAATCTGATAAAGAAAAATAAATAAAATAAAAAAGTAAATTAATTACTTTCCTTATTAATTTCTCGAACAAAATTTTGATCAATTCCAGTGTTTAACACTGTGTTCTTAAGACAGATTCATCATCCCCATAGTGCTTTTAAATTGTGGACGTCTATCTCTCAGGATAAAATGATCTATAGCGAATAGTAGCAGCACTACAAAATATTCGCACAACGAACATACTTTGTGTTTATACTATTTCTCACAGAAAAATTAATATAGCAAAATGCAGAGAGCAATAGCAAAATTGAGGACGAAAAATTGAATAAAAATCCAAATGAGGGATTGTTTTTATACAGGAGAACTTGTGGCTTTTTAGAAAATGCATCAACAGGTAATAAACCTGTTCGAACAGGTACAAGACCTGTCCGAACAGGTAAGATACAAACATGTTCGGTTTGAATTAAACAAATACAAATCTATTTGAGCAGGTAAAAACCTGTTTGGATTTAAATTAAATAGGTATAAACCTGTTTGGATGGAGAAAAATCTGGACACCATTTCAGAACTAATTTCAAAAATTTAAATTCAAAAACAGGTAAGAATTTAATTTTAGAAAAATAAAATTCAAAATGTTTCTGGTCTTAAAAGATAAGCATTGGGTTGGACAAGCCCAACCTAACCTCACGCCACGCACCCACGCCTAAGCCCAGCCCAATCGAATAGCGGCGGCGCGCACATGTTTGTTTTGGGTCTAATGGGTCTAGCCCACTTTGTCCATAATCTCACCATTCCACAAAACTTAGGTAGCCCTTGGGGGCCCTCCCCAAGTTTCAAACCCAAGCCTTATAAACCCACACAAAGTTTGTCCACCAAACCAATGTGGGACAAACCTTAACTCAAACCTTTATAGAAATTTCACTAAACACACCATTTTCATGGAGCTCACTTTGGCATCAATATCCCATTCACCCGATAATGGTTTTGAGCAACAAAATATACGACGTGAATCATTACGCGGCAAAGAACGCATTGCCACTTAGACTTGCTAACTTTGGCGCATGGATTCCACCTAAAATTTAGACCAAAATTTGAAACAAAATCTGTTTTTTTCCCAAACCATTTCTTACAAATGTTGTATTGGGCCAACCAACGGGACTAATTGATTTGATAAGAACTTTGTGTTATATTAAGAGGTTAGTGATTTGAATTATTTTATTTTCGTATGAATTTATTTTTTTATATATTTATTTGAATTTTTTCTCTTATTTTGAGACTTTTGTTATAATAATTATATAATACTTTAAATTTTTATTATTATGATTATAATTTAGTAAATTTTATTGTAAATATATTTTTAAAAAATTAAAAAAAACAAACAAACAAAACCCTCAATGTGATCTATGGTAAGTGATGCCCTATGCATTTCAAAGCACTTCTTATATACTACTTGGTATCATTAACATGATCGCTGCCAAAGCACTTTCTCTACAATGTGAGTAAGGGTGTAAATTCGACCCATGGCCTGCGATCCATTCGAAACCCGCCCATGATTCAAAATGGCTTGGCTTGGCAATGTCTGAGCCCGAACCAACCCATGACCCTAGTCTTCGACTTGGACTGTGTGTTTTGGGGCCTGGTCCGACCCACTAGCCCGCTCAAGGCCTGGTCTTCCAAGCCCACCCGAGACCCAATGTCATTTTCAAGCTATTTTTGATAAAAATATAAACTTTTAGTGAAAAAAAAAAGTCAGGCCCGACCCAGTCCTGGCCCACCCCCAAGCCGAAGCCCACACCTGGCCCACCAGCCCTTTCAAGGCCCAAATACCCCCTAGGCCTTGGCTTGGTCCTAGGTCGATGCTTTACACGAGTGGGCTAACTCAACCCGACCTAATTTTTGGTAAGAGTCAGTTAGACTCAACAGCAGACCAACTCGAGCCAAAGCCCAAGTGGACCAGGTCGGACCATTTTTTACGCCCTTAAAGGTGAGCACATTCTGCCATCAGAGATGGTGATTGGGCCCCACCTAAAGTCCTGTATCTATCGAGTCTTGTATAATATATATTTTAAGGGACATTCACATTAATGCAAATGTTCCATTATTGGGTCATATTTGAAAGTAAGTAAAATTTTATTAATTTTAGGATAAATTATATTTTGTCCCTTTTATATTTGGTTATTTTTTTAGTTTAACTCTTAAATTTTATTTTTTCTCATTTCGGCCTTTTATGTTTTAAGGTTTTTTTTTTTTTGGTTTTTTTTTTTATTTATTTTTTACTCTTAAATCTAATTTTTGTGAAAAATTTGACAAAAAATAATACATTAATAATTACTTGGCATAAAAATATTTTATTATAAATAACTCACACATCTGATATAAACTCAAACCCTAATATAATAATATATGTTTATATTATGTGATAGTTATTGTGATATTTTTTTGTCTAATTTTGAATAGAAATTAATTTTAAGAGTAAATTAAAAAAAATTAAAACATGAAAAGTCAAAAAAAAAAATAAAAAATCAACTTAAAAAATCAAAGTTAAAAAATGACCAAACATAAAATAAATACGCTGTAACTCACCTTTAATTTTAGGTTGTATAATATTTTTTATTTTTTCAGAGAATATTATTGATAGAAAGGTGTTTTTGAAGGGATTTGCGTCGGGTAAGTTACTTTCGGCCTATGCAGAAACGAACGGATTATTTAAGGGTCCTGGTATGTATGCAGGTGATGTCATAATTTGTAATTTATTGATTAAAATAATAAAATTTATTATTTTTGATATAGATTATAAATACATCATCTAAAGTTATTTTTAATAAAGTGTAACTGTGGTTTCAAGTTTCAACTCGCGTTAGCTCAAACTATATTGGAAAAAAAAAGAGAGAGAAAGGAAAGGGTAGTATGTAAAAATTCATTCATTCATTTTTTTTAATTATAATCAAGTGTTTTGATTGGTTTATGTATATTTTAATTAATTCTGGAACCAATCCAACCGCTCACTTACAAGAGTTTTAAATATTGAATTTGAAACCTAAAAAAAACACATGATAAATCCCATGTTGTACCCACTAGGCAAAACTCATCCATTGAACAAACCTTTGCTAGATAAATTGAATTGAACTTTGATTTTCAATTACAACCACAACCTCTTCTAACCGCTGTCAACCCACACTATCATTAGCCACTAACTCCTCAAGTCAAGTAACTAAGAAATTACACAATTGTTTTGGAGAAAAAAAATTATATAATTAAAATAAGTTGTATAATTGAAGTTGATATGAAAGTAAAATTTTGGGTAAACTATGTAAATGGTCCCTCTAGTTTACACGTTGTGTCATTTTAGTTCCTCTAATTTCAATTTGCGCGATTTTGACCCTAAATTTTGAATTCTATATCATTTTGGTTTAATTGAAAACGGAAGTTAAGAAATTAGACGGAAAATTTGCACGTGAATGACATGTGATTTGTTTCCAAAGGCAAAACACGTGAATGACATTTGATCGGTGGTTCTGTTTAGTCACAAACAAGGAAGAAGCTCAAAGGGAAAACAAATGTCTATTTTGCCCTTGGAAACCAATCACATGTCATTCACGTGCAAATTTTCCGTCTAATTTCTTAACTTCTATTTTCAATTGGACCAAAATGATACAGAATTCAAAATTCAAGGTCAAAATCAAGCAGATTGAAATTAGAGAGGCCAAAATGACACAACGTGTAAACTACAGGGACCATTTGCATAATTTACCCTAAAATTTTCTAAAATCATCTTTTTTTTTCAACAAAAAATGTTATTTTTAGCATCCAAGTCAAAAAAGATGGAAACTGAAAATAATCGAGCTCCAAATTCTGACCTTTTATTTGTTTATCAGTAAAAAAAAAAATTTAGGTGGAAGTGTTATCTATGAAAGGTGCAACTGTTGTGTAATTTGCTAAACATGTTCATCATGCCCTTAACCTTTTGAATTTTACCTGAGGCCTCGTTTGGTAAGTGACTTTTTTATCCAAAAAGTTAAAAAGTTACTAAAAAAATTAAAAAGCCAACAATCTATTCTAAAAAGTCAAAGATTCTCTTTTCTCTCTACTTTTTGTATATCTTTTCGTAAAAAGCCAAAAAAGTCATCCCAAACATACTAATTTTTTTTACATTACATTTTAGCCAAAACTAAAAAGTTACTAAAAAAGTCTGTTCCCAAATGAGGCCTTAGTAAGAGTGTTCTCATCTTTATTTATTTATTTATTTATTAATATACATGTTAACTTAATCAGTCAAAAAGGTGAAATAAATTTTATACTTTTCAAGTATGGCAAGGTCATTCTAATTACCACTGAATTTTTATTTCTTTTTTGGGTTAACCTTTGACACATTGCACTTGACATTGATATCATTTGTACTTTACACAAAGGCTTGTTTTGGGAAATAGGAAAAAAATTAGTTTATTTATTTTTGGATTATTTATCAATAAATCTTACTTTACAAACTGTTATACCAAATAGTCTCACTTTTATTCTATTATATCAAATAGTCTTGCTGGTGGGTTGATTTGGTCCTTTTTGTTTTGTTTTTTTTTTTTCCATTTTTGTTTAACTGTGTGGACGAGAGTGCCCTTAGTACTGTGTGCGTTGTGTGTGCTGTGTGTGTATCATTGTGTGTGCGTGTGTGTGTGTGTGTGTGTGTTGAAGCCAGCATTGTGTGTGTGTGTGTGCATGTGACAGTGTGTGTTCGTGTGACAGTGCTCTGTGTGTGTATTGTGTAACAGTGCTGTGTGTGTATCACTCCTTCGTCTCTCTCTCTCTCTCTCTCTCTCTCTCTCTCTCTCATCACATCAGTTATCAGCTACATCAATGGCGACTGCGATCCCGATCCCAACCCCGATCCCAAGCACGCAGAAGAGGAAAACCATAGTAAAATCCCTGACCCAGAACAACTACAGGACCAGCCACCCTTAGATCCTCCTAGCAACGACACTTCGATCGACGAATCTAAGACCATCGAAGACTCCCCTGTCACCGAAGCTTCAACCGACGTCAAGAACAACGACGAAGTCCAAACGTACCTCCATCGTTTTGATAGCGCGGAGGTCTGAACTGCCGATTTGAGGTCGTCCATGGAAGAGAAGATTTCGTGAAGAATTGAGTCTGGTAAAGTGCTGATTCTGTCTTCTTCTTCTTCTTTGCCATCAATTGCTTGTTTTTTCTTGTGATTTCTCGAATCACCACGGTACACCACCACCCTCCACGACGACGACGACGACGCTGTGTGTAATCCTCTCTCTCCCTTAACCATGTGTGTGTCAATGGTCCCTTGGGTGTGTGTCCAAATCTATCAATGTGTATGCATCTCGGTCTTGATTGTATGTTGTGAATGTGTGTGTGTCTGCCTGTGTGAACCCCCAAACACACTAACCCAGCCCAAAACAAAAACCCCTTACAGCGCTTTGCCATTCTGTGACACCCTCACAATGTATCACATGCAACACACCACACATCCATTCACTAATTATGCACATGAGACACACATGCACCACACCCAATTTTCCCCTAACAGCATTATCAATAACAGTTAAATGAGGGTAATTACGTCCCTCACAATTGAATGGGACTAAACGGTTTAGTAGAATAAAAATAGGACCAACTGGTTCATAAGTTCAAATTTTGAGATTTATTGGTAAATCTCCCTTTGTTTTTTTATTTTTTTTATAAAAATATATTAAAAAAAAGTAGAGATATAATGTGACCTAAATAAGTTAATAAGCCAATAAATTGAATTTTTTTCATGTTCCCAAAAGAGGCCAATAACACGCTTTATTTTTTATTTTATTTTTTAAAGAAATTACACATATAACACTTGACCCTCACTTGGAATAAATAAATAAACCATCCTCCATCAAACCACAAATCAATTTATACCCTTTCAAGGAAAAGAGCATACAACCATCACGATATTGAATTAGGGTTGATGTTTCATATCAATACCCAAAATCTAAACTCCTAAACAAACGGTCACTCCTCATTTCTCTTTCTTTTTCTTTTTTTTTTAGTTGACTCACCTGTCTTCATGCATTTTTTTTTCTTTAAATTTTAATTTTTATAAACTAAACTATGGACATTTGGTTAAAGTAACATCATTGAAAAAGTCGTCTTCAGGCATTTTAACAGAAATGATAGAGATCTCATTTTTTCTTAACCCGCACAACTCTTACAGACACATGTCAATGTGTGATAGGAGAAAAAAAAAAAAAAAGAAGAAAGTTAACTAATCCCAATACATTGAAGGTGATGGGGGTCCCAAAAAAAAAAAAAAAAAAAAAAAAAAAAAAAAAAAAAAAAAGATCTCAACCTTTTTTTGCATTTTAATCAGACATTATGCAATTGCAATAATTCCAAGTTAGTGACAAGATTGGGGTGAAAGTAATTTTTTAGTCTGTTGTAGAGAGAAAGTGATGACAGAGTTGGTGAGAGTAGAGAGGTTGAAAACAAAAAGAATGAAATGACCTGAAGGAATCCTACTTAATCCATGCTTTTTATTCTTTCTTTTCTGTCATTTAATTAATTTTTTATTTCTATAACACAATACTATTAGTATTATTATTATTTTTATAGCAAAAAAAGATCAGTCACGAAGATTGTATCAGTCAGAGAGAAAAACAGTGTTTGGCATAAGATGCATAAAAATTTACTTTTTTTAGTTCTCACTCTCTCCAATCAGTGAAGAAAGAGAGAGTTGCATGCATGCAGCGCGTTCTCTGTCTCTCTCATATACGACAAAACGTAAACGCGTTTTCTCTCTCTCTCTCTCTCTTCATTATGCATAGAGCATGATCGTGACCTTTATCATGCAACAAGATTACAAAAGTGTTGTAACCGACCAAAAGAGACAAATAGTGGTGGTGCGTAAAAGTCCTCGTTTGGTAAATAGTAATTTTAATTAAAAAAATTATAAAGTTATTAAAAAATTATAAAGTTAATAATTTAATTTATATTAAAAAATTAAAAATTTTATTTTCTCTTTACTTTTTGTATATTTTTTCGTAAAAAACTAAAAAGTCATTTCAAATATATTAGTCTTTTTTACATCATATTTTAATTAAAAAATCAAAAAAATATTAAAAAAATATGTTCCCAAACGAAGCCTAAGCCCCCCTACCGGCCACCTCACCCATTTTTAAAAAAAAAAACAATTGGATAATAAACTTATAAAATTGTATATTTGTGTAGATTTTTTTAATATTAATTAATTGAGATTTTTAATTAAGATATTTAATAAGGATAATTATTAAGTTAAATTCTTATAAAAAATAATTATAAACGATAAATATTAAATATCCACAAAATTATTATTCTTAACAATATTTTTGTTAGTGACTAAATTAGAATAGTTTAAAACTAATTTATACAATAATATATTTATTAAATAGTCTTTAGATAAAATTAATTTATTATTTACAATTTATAATGCATTTTTAAGAATAATTAAATACGGGTTCTTACAGACGTGCCCCCAAAGAGTTGATAATACCTAATGGGAGAACGAAAACTATATTATATAAAAATATGATTATATTTACATGTCTTCACCTAATTAGTATATTTCAATTCACTTGATCTTTTTTTTGTTGTTGTTACTGATTGAGTGTCTGAATCAACTTACGCGTATCTCGACTAATTCCGAAACCCACACAAAGTGATTTCTCCACATGAATAGGGCAAATATCGAGTAGAGCCCACGGACGTGGTCCCAAGGAGTTGATAACACCTAGTGAAAGTTGAACCAGAGTCTTGGAGGGAACACAACCCAGGTCCTAAGTTGCACCCACTAGACCAACCCATTGGGAATTCAATGCACTTGATTGTATTGTACTATTTTGTGTTTAAATAATAAAATATTATTTATTTTAATTATTTATCAATAATTAATTAACTTATTTTTAATATAGTGGAACTGTGATTCCAATTCAAACTAACTCAAACTACATCAAGTTAGGTTGGTTTGATTTGATTTAATTCTAATATATGATTAATTTGATTTTAGGTTCAAAAATTTAAAACTAATTATGATTTAATTGATTCTAAATTCAATATCAACCCGAATCAGACGAACCCATCTCCACCCTAGACAAGTGTACACAAACTACAGCTAGAGAGGGCTAGTTTTTGCTAAAATGTTTAGATTCTATTAACTTGTAATTATTTTAACACGATGCGAACAAATTGATGCAATATTTGATGCTACTAATTAGAAATTGATGCCCACAATTTGATGCCAATATCCAATTTTTATTTTTTATTTTTAATAACAGTTTATACATATAACTGTTTATATATAACCATTGGATTTATATATCTGTATAAGTATAATTAGAAATGTTATTAGATTAAAAATTAAGATAAAAAAGGTTTGAAATTAATTTATAAAATTAGGATTATTAAAGTTAATAGATAATTTAATTGGTTAATACGTAATTGAGTTATTAAATTAAAATTTATGACAAAAGGTTAAAAATTAATTTATAAAATTAAGAGTATTTTAGGTTAATATGTGATTAAGTTAGAATTGTTAATAATAGAAGAGGGGAGAAGGAGAAAGAGAAAGAGAAATAGAATAGGGGTATTGTGGTCGTTTTATACATACCATTAATGGGGTTAATGTTACATTTTAATCCAAAATTACATAGAGTATTTTTTACTATTTTTGAAAGACAAAGAAATGAAATACTTTAGAGCCAAATCACATAGAGTAAAATAGATTTTCTCCTAAAATAAATTATTGTCTATGAAAATTGCAAAACAAAGTAATAAATCCTATGATTTAAACTAAAAAGTGGTTTTACTGCTATATATGGGCACTAGCGGTAGTAGCAGTACTCATCAGCATAACAAGTGACAGAGGATCCAAACGCGAGAAGGTCAGTCTCTCTCTCTCTCCCCAAAAATTATCTACTTGTTTCTTCCTTTCCTTTCTTTCTTTCTTATTCATCGTTGTCTAACAAGTCTCTGTAAGGAAAAGTGATTTCGTTTCCTCTACTTTAATTTGTGTTTCGTTTTTTCAGAGGGTGCATGGGAGTTGTAGTTTATTGTTTCGGTGCAGGAATTCTGTGTGTACACATATATGTTATGAGTAAGCACATTTGATTGATATCTATAATTTATTTTTGTTTTGTTTTTCTTTTAGGTCTCAACTCGAGGAGGAGAATGGAGCAGGGATACTTGAAATGCTTTGAAAAGGAACTCTCCAAGACGGATGCAAAATTCAATATCAACCCGAATCAGACGAACCCATCTCCACCCTAGAGAAGTGTACACATATTACAGCTAGAGAGGGCTAGTTTTTGCTAAAATGTTTAGATTCTATTAACTTCTAATTATTTTAATACGAGAAGAAAAATAACAGATAAAAACACAATAGTTGAACAATTTCATCAATTGATAATTAAAGCACCAAATTTGGTTGTGCGACCTCACTCATTAAGAAGTTGTGGGACTTCACCTCGTCAAAAAGAAAATCATGACAACTTTTCAGTAAAGAATATAGAAGTTGTGGGACTTCACCTCATAATTAGTTTATTCAAAGATTGTTTGAAAATGAATCCAATCCACGTAAGAAATTATTTAGCTTTCTTTTTAAATGTAAAAAAAAAATATATATATATATATATTTAAGGTGTCATAGGTTCAGGTTTCGAAATAATTATTTGTCAGCCTAATTTAACTCAATCCATAAGAAAGGATCCACTACCGAAGCACTGGCGGAGCTCAATCATACGCCACAGACGAACCCAGAATGCGATCGGAGTATAAAGCGAGATCTCCACAAAGAACTACTGGAATTATCCAGTGTTTCGCTCTCCCTTAGAGTCAAACCCGGATCACGCCTGCGAAGAATGATGCCTTCTCCACTAGGCCACCACTCCCTGTGGCAGCTTTCTTCATTTGGAAAGAAATTTTTTAAACTTGATTTTTAATTTTACTATTTAAAATTTTTTAATATTTTCTCCCTGACAAGGTTGTTTGTGGTGTCGTAAATAAGTATACTTTTTGTCTTTTTAGACTAAAAAATTGAGGGAAAAAATATGGTTGTTTGGGTTAACTTTTTAACTTTTTATGGAAAAATATGTATTAAAAAATTCTATAAATTAGTGTGTAGGGAAAAATTAGGATTGAGAGTTGTACAACCGTAATTGTTGACTTTTGGTAAATAGTGTTAACTTTTTAACTTTTTGAGTAATTTTTTAACTTTTTGACTTTTTATGGACTTGCCAAACTTGGCCTTAAAATAGTAAAAAAAAATCTGATGTAATTTCAATCGTTTTACACTTTTTTTTTTTTTTTTTTTTATCGGCAAAGAAAAATTTCATCAATCGTTTTACACTTTACATCCCTACCGTCATTAATTCCGTCGAAATTTACAGATTTTGAACCTCGGGCATGAATTAAGCGATTGCATATGGCTAAAAATAAAAAATAAAGTCACATTACATAACAAAATGACAAACTTACGTTGTTCCCTTCTCTGCAGCCACTCCCTTCACGACTTTCTCCGCTCGCATGGCACACCAGCAAACATCTTCTTTCCCACTTATGCATCCCAACAAGATCTGTTTTCCGAAACACGATGCGAACAAATTGATGCAATATTTGATGTTACTAATTAGAAATTGATGCCCACAATTTGATGCCAATATCCATTCTTTTTATTTATTTATTTTATTTATAACAGTGTATACATATAACTATGTATATATAACCGTTGGATTTATATATATGTGCCTATATATATGTGTATATATATATAAGTATAATTAGAAATGTTATTAGATTAAAAATTAAGATAAAAAAGGGTTGAAATTAATTTATAAAATTAGGATTATTAAAGTTAATAGATAATTTAATTGGTTAATACGTAATTAAGTTATTAAATTAAAAGTCATGATAAAAGGTTAAAAATTAATTTATAAAATTAAGAGCATTTAAGGTTAATATGTGATTATGTTAAAATTAATGTTAATAATAGAAGAGGAGAGAGGGAGAAGGAGAAAGAGACAGAGAAATAGAATTGGGGTATTGAGGTCATTTTTCACGTATTATTAACAGTGTTAATGTTATATTTTAATCCAAAATTACGGTAGTGTCTTTTTGGCAATTTTTGAAAGATAAGGAGGGAAGTACTTTAGAGCCAAATGGATAAAATGAATTTTGTCTAAAATAAATTATTGTCCATTAAAATTGTAAACCAAAGTAATAAATCCTATGATTTAAAAACGTGGTTTTACTGCTATACATAGGCACTAGGGTAGTGGTACTACTCATCAGCATAACAAGTGATAGAGGATCCGAACGCGAGGTCTCTCTCCCCCAAACTTTGGAGTATTTTGAAAAATTAGTAAAAAGTTAATTTTTTTTTGACTATGCTAACCTATTTCATCACTTTATAAATAAAAAATACGAGAAATAATATAATTTAAAATAAATAAAAAATTAAAAACGGACTTTTTATCCTCGTTGAGAAGACCCCTTATCTGCTTGTTTCTGCATTTTCTTTCCTTTCTTTCTTAGTCATCATTACATCAGCTTTCCCCAAAAAAAAAATCCTAATGCGAGAAGATCAGTCTCTCTGAAATTCTAGCTTCGCCGCTGGATAAAACCCACATGCATATATAATGTGTGCCTATTACTTGGCCAAGTTTGGGAAGTTGTTAAAAAATTAAAAAGTTAAAAAATTATTTAAAAAGTTATCACTATTTATCAAAAGTTAAAAATTACGGCGGCACAACTCCTAATCTTAATTTTTCCCTACACACTAATTTATATAATTTTTTAATATTTTTTCACAAAAAGTCAAAAAGTTAACCCAAATAAACATATTTTTTTTCTCAACTTCTTAGTTCAAAAAGACAAAAAGTATACTTATTTAAGACACCCCAAACAACCCCTTAGTGTCTAGTAGTGAAAAAAGAAGTTAAAAAATAAATAAATTAATTAATCGTGAAACTGATTAAGATATATGTCTTACTATATGAATGAAACGTGAGGAGGCCTTTTTTGTAGAAGTCAATTTCCTTTTTTGTTTGGAGCTTGTGAGGGAGGAGGCCCTATTACATTAATAACAATACTAGGTATCATGAAAAAATTTTCATGAAAATAATCATGAAAGATTTATGACCCTTAGATTACATTTAAAATAAAGCATCATACACTAATCAAGGTAATCCAAGAGTCACAAATCTTTCATGATCATTTTCATAAAAAAAATTTCATGATCTCTAACTTTTCTCTTACCTTAAATTAAATTACATCGTGAAACTGATTAAGATATATGTCTTACTAAACTGTTTTTGCTAGTTGAAAAACAACCAGATTTTGAGAGTGACATAGAAGATATATCATCTCTCTATTTTTTTTAATTTTCTTTTATATATTTTTACGTAAAATGTAAAAAAAATACACTTCTTTGATTATTCCAAACAACCCTGAGAGTGACATAGAAGAGAGAAAAAATTCAGATCAAGTTGAAAGTGACGTCATAGAAGAGAAAAATTTCATCAATAAAATTTTCTTTACCGGTTCAAAACAAAAAAAAAAAAAAATTAATGATAATAATAATAATAGTAGTAGATGTGACCAAAAATTCAGATACGCATTGTTTTTAATTAAGTTTGAGAGTGACATAAAAGAGAAAAGTTTCAAATGTATGATTGTGTTGACAAAAAGGAATATTAGAATCACGTCTCTCTTACACTATCAACTATCAACTCTATAAGTTTGAAAGTGCTCGCAAGATTGATTTATATTTCTAATACTCCTGAATTGTGTGCGTGTATATATATGTTATGAGTAAGCTCATTTGATTCAAGTCCACTCTGTAAGTTTCAAAGTCCTCGTAAGATTGATTTATATTTCTAATACTCCTGAATTGTGTGCGTGTATATATATGTTATGAGTAAGCACATTTAATTGATATCTATAATTTGTTTTTGTTTTTTGTGTTTTGTTTTTCTTTTAGGTCTCAACTCAAGGAGGAGAATGGAGCCGGGATATTTGAAATGCTTTGAAAAGGAACTCTCGAGGACAGATGCTACCGGCAACCTGGAGATTCCTCGGTCTGCACTGTATCTGCCTGATGCGACAGAGGACAACGAATTCATGATTGTGTGGGACAATAGAAATATTTGGAGGTTCAAGGCTCCTGTGAGGAGAGATGGTACTGGTAGACGTTACATGAGTTGCCAATGGCGTCAATTTGCCGAGGACAATTTTCTCATGGATGGTGATGTTCTCAAGTTTTATCGCTCTACCACCATTGTGAATTTATATGTTGTGACTTTTGAACGTGCGCTTAGGGCTCTCCCACTCTTCCCCGGTGCTCCCCTTTGATTTATTCGGAACAGGAAGATTGTGTGTTGTGTGCTGTTTGTTACTGTTGTTGTTGAACTATATGCTATGCTGTGCTCTTTTATTATCTTCACTTTTAGGAACAAGATATGTCCTTTTTATTTGGTTTGTGTGAAGCATGAATGTCGCGGTGCCAACCTAGTTGGGATCGTGAGGTTTTGCTGTGATGCCTTTTGCACTCCCTCATCCTTTCTTGATGTAATTTCTTTTTGACAATTTTCATCAATAAAGGGTTGTTTTTTGCTGTTAAAAAAAAAATGAATGTCTTTATTTAAATCTATGTTCTACTATCAAGAAATATGACATTGGCTTCTCTAAACATTTATTTTTATTATTATTATTTTACTTCTTCCTCATGTTCTTTACTACTTTTTTTTTGAGCCCTAGAGTGTAGAGAGAATAGAGATGGGATTTCGTTAAATGGTGCCGGTGGGATGACGGAAGGTGATCTGCGTAGGAAGCAAACGAGGTCTGCACGAGGAGGAGGAGGAGGAGGAGGAGGAGGAGAGAGAGAGAGAGAGAGAGAGAGAGAGAGAGAAGGGTGAGTTAATCGACTTTGGCAGTGGATGAGCAACGGGATGTCAGTCAGAGGGAGGGAGGGAGAAGGTGGTGGTTGGTCGTACGTAGTGTGAAGTAGGAGAGGAATAGTGGGAGGAGGGAGAAGATGGAGCAAGGGGCAAGTATTGGTGTGTGCGCGCGCTAGTAGTGTAGTGGTGTATGGTGGTGGTGGTGCTAGTTTGTGAAGTCTGCGTGCAGAAGAAGCAGACGTATTGAGTTGGTAAATGAATTTGACTCAAAGTGGGTTAACTCAATGGGCTAAACTTGGCATATAAATTGACTCAAAGCGGGTTAATTCAATGGGCTAATTTTTTATTTTTTATTTTTTTTTGATCATTCAAAGAAAAAAAAAAATCCTTATTGATGAAATTAGCATACAACTATGAAAATATATCAATAAAGAAGAAAAAGTGTAAAAAGTATCACAGTATGCCTACACTGATTGATTTCATCCACAAAGCAATTCTAAACTTAATCAAATCACACAGCTCATTCAAATTTGGATTGGATGCTTTGAATACACTCATTTCTGTGTTTTCACACTGAGCACAGCACAGCCATTGGAATAGTACTCAATGCAATGGGTATAAGAATTGCTTGACTCAACCCTGAATAAAAAGTCATTAATGGTAAGTTCATAAAGAAATCATTCAAGAACTTCATGTGTTTTAAAAAGGCCATGTTTGTGAACTTTAATAAGAACTTCATGTGTTTGAAATTTGGAAAAACTATTATTCAGTGTAAATATATATATAAAAAAAAAATTACATATTAATAATAAATTTTATGACCATTAATAATTAAAATTTTAAACCTTCTTATGTTTCTGTAAATATTTTTTTAAAACACAATTGAATTATAATTCCCTCTTTAAATTTAAGGGAAAATAAAGCAGAATCAAGGATATTTTGACCGTTCGCAAACAAACTGAGCAGGGCAGTTCCTTCGTGTGAATATGACGCCTTTCGATGCACCCACATGTTGTATGTGAATCATCGAGGTATAAATTGACAATATATGGTAACATTCCCACAAATCGATTTAGCCTAAAAATTACCAAATAATGTCCGATTCAGAAAAGATTGGTGTCACCACCTGATTTTTAAGGAAAACTAAGAAACTCTAACTCCATGGTAATTTAGGCTACTAATCTATAATAGCAAAAATCTCAGTTCGGGAGTTTAGGTAAGAAAGGGAAATATCATTAATATGAGCACTCCATTCGCCCAATCAATTGATTGGCCTCTACTAATTTTTTTTTTTACTAGATTTATTTCTTTGTTTAATTTCATGAACTCAATTATTAATATAATCCTTTAAACTAAACCTATCATCTAGGTGATTCATACAATATAGATCATATCACTTTAACTTGAATATTCACATATTTATAAAAATTTGATTTTTAAAATAATATTTTCATATAAAGGAGATGATTTTTCAAGACAAAAGATTTTAAAAACAAATATGATAAATATTCTAATTAAAGAGATATAACCTCTAAACATGCAATTTCTATCAAATAATCACATATTGCAAGCTAATTTACCAAACGTGTAACGATATTGAATATGCAAAATATGGAAAATAAATCATGATAATATTCGAATGATGAAGAACATGCATGAACACTAAAGAACATGAAAGAAAAAAAATGAACACTAATCTAAATGCATGATTCTAGAGGTTATAAACACTAATGCAATATGAAACCCCAAAAGCCCAAAAAACACTAAACATGAATTACATATATATATATCATAACATAGATTTAATCAACTAAAATAAATAAACAAAATAAAATGCATCGAACAAATCATATGGATGATGCACTATTCCGAGCCTATATGCATGAATATATAATTTAAAAAATCTAAAACTATTACACAATGCGATCATGGATTAAACTTAATCCATGGTATGGATAGAATAAGGCAAGAAAGGCATGTTGGTTCTGCAGTAGATGTAGTTCTACCTCAACAACATTCTATCAATAGCTTAAACCAGCAGTACTATCTTTAAGGTATATTGTGTTGCTATGTTGCAATTGATTCTTTGTCTACTTTTTTCGCCAGAATGCATTGAGTGGTAGCTATTCTTCCTTACAAAGCCAACCCAACACTCAGGTGGAGATGGAGAACCAAGGCGGATACATCATCAGGAGAGCCTAGAAGCAATTATACAAAAAATTCGAGAATGGAAGCAGGCGGCTGGAGACCAGTGATACACAAGCATGGAGGTGTAGGGAATAAGCATCAAAGGGGGGATTCAGGCATCCATACGGTTTTTGTTGACAATTTACCAGAGTCAATGGACCCAAAAGGGTTGTATACTTTGTTCTCCCACTTTGGAGTGGTGCAGGACGTGTTCATACCACAAAAAAGAAGGAAGATGACGCGCTCCAGGTTTGGTTTCGTGAGATATAACTGCTCAATCGCAGCAAAAATGGCAGTTCAGAAGGCCAATGGATTATGGTGCGATAACAGAGCTTTATCAGTGAAAGTTGCAGAGTTTATTCGTCGCGTCGAAGCACAGAAAAGGCCTTTACAGAGTCAAACCCAAAGAAAGGAAATGGGAGGTACGGGAATGGTGTCTTGGAAGCTAAAAGGTAAAGAATCTTTTGCCCAGGTTGTAAGTGGGAAAGGGCCTGCTACTAGTGATCTCTTAACTGTAAAAGTATTTGAAGCAGGGAATGGTTGGTTGTACAGCAGTGCCATTGTGAGATTAAAACCGATGTACTGTGGGGCTGATTTCAAAGCAGAGTTGAGATCTAGAGGCATGGAGGATGTTGAGGTTCGAGTAGGAGGGGGTAGAGACTTAGTTCTATCATTTCCATCGGTGGTAAGCATGCGCGACAAACTCAAGCTGATGGAGGTTTGGGTTAAGGATTGGGTGGAATCGGTTACAGAATGGAAACAGGGGATGGCCATTGCACAAGAAAGAGATGTCTGGTTGAGCTGTTATGGGGTGCCCTTAAACGTTTGGAACAACTCCACCTTCTATTCAATAGGCAGATTATGGGGGGAAGTGACTGGTCTGGCTGATGATACATCCAATATGGATAACTTGATTTGCGGCAAGGTTAAAATAGTCTCCAAGTGCATGGAATCCATCAACAAAGTTATTAACTTGGATTGCAGAGGGGTACTTTATCCGATAAGAGTCTGTGAAGACCAGATTGGTACTGCGAAGGTGGTGAATAAGCACTGTATTTGCCATCAACAACATGGTAATAGTGCTAAACATAGCTCTTACGGGGATGAGGTTACCCAGATGGTGGAAGCAGAAAGCAAGCACGAAAATGGTGATGCTGACGTGGAGGCACTAGTCGGCAATGAGGTGGACGATGGAGCCTTAGCAGTAAGGTGGTGTGACCCAAGTAGTGATGATTGTAATGGCAGGGTAGGGGAGGCTAGCTGCAAGAGCACGTCTGTGGTGGCTCAAACTGTCAGCGGCATGGGGAAAGCAACTACTGGGGGCGTCTGTGGGAGTAGGGACGTAGCTCTGATGATGAGTCCTAGCAACGTTCAGAATGGGGTGGGTTGGCCGGTTGATGGTGATTTTAGAAACCCAGACCTCTTGAAAAGTCTTAGTGAATCTGATGTATTAAGGCCTGGGCTTAACATTGAGGTAGTCTTACCTAAAGCCCATGATCTGAACAGTGTGGAAATCCAAACCCACAGCCCAACTGCAATTAATTTATTGGAGGCCCAAATCAACTCAGAGGACCCTATTCAATCTTGTAGTGTTGAAGAATCACTAGCCCGTATTGGAAGAGAGGTAAGTAGTGAAATTGTGGGCTCTTCTTCAGATTCAATCCACAAGTCAGTAGCCACCAAGAGGATGCAAATTCACGACATTTCTAGCAATCACCTTAAGAAAAAAGGTAGTCTCCAAAGGGACAAATCAATGGTGGGAACCTCTCTAAATTTGAAAAAAGCCACAGTGTTTCGATCGGCGGTGGCAGCAGTCTCACTCTCTGCGGCATCTGAAACAAATAATAGGAGATTATTACTTACTGAGGCTGAAGCATCACTCCAAATTGGGCGTATTCTTGGTATGAGCTGTGAAGGGAATGATGAGGCTGTCCTTAGCAAAATTATGGAATTGGAAGTTAATGACAAGGAAAAAATGAGGAATAGGGGTGGGGATGCTTGTTAAGTAGCTGCCCTGGGTGCTTAGGAGCTGTCAAATGTTATTTTTATGAAGATTATATCTTGGAATGTAAGAGGGCTAGGAAGACCTGGGAAAAGGAGGAAGATTAAACAAGTTTTCTGCGAAAGTAGGGTTGATATGGTGCTACTTCAAGAAACTAAGAGATCCACAATTGATGAAAAGTTTGTTAGATCAATCTGGGGCAGAGAACAAATGGATTTCATGGCAGTTGATTCAGCAGGAGCTGCTGGTGGCCTATTATGCATCTGGAACCCAGAAGTATTTCAACTGGTTGATTGCTGCAGCAACAAGAACTTCATAATTTTATCAGGTACTCTTTATCACAGTTTTGAGTGTGTGATTTTAAATATTTATGGTCCAAATGATATGGGGAGGAGAAAGGGGGTGTGGGATAGCTTGGTTCGATTAAAGGTGGTTTACAATAAACCTTGGTGTTTGGGAGGGGACTTCAATGAGATCATGAGTATATCAGAAAGGAAGGGGAGCTCTAGGCGAGATAAAGGTATGAGAGAGTTTAATGAGTTTATTGATAATCTTGAAGTAGCCGATGTACCAATGATGGGAAGAAAATTTACTTGGTGTAATTCTCAGGAGGGGGAGAAGTGGAGTCGAATTGACAGGTTTTTGCTTAATCCAGAATGGTTACAAATGTTCAATTTTAAGCTTTGGGGTCTGCCCCGGAAGGTCTCAGATCACTGTCCTATTTTGTTGATGGAGGATGAGAGAGATTGGGGTCCAACTCCTTTTCGCTTTCTAAATGCTTGGACCCTACATCCTAAATTCCGATCTTTTGTGGAAAATACGTGGTTAGAAGCTAATGTGGTGGGTTGGGCTGGGTTCAAATGTCTTCAGAAGCTCAAAATACTAAAACTGGCTTTGAAGCAGTGGGATAAAGAAGTCTTTGGTGATGTAGAGCATAAACTTAAACTAGTTGAAGAGGAGATTCATGCACTTGATCTGAGTGCAGAAGATAGTCCATTATCTTTGGCTGAGCAAGCTAGAAGAAGGGAGGCAAAAGGAGTAGCTTGGAAATTAAGTAAAATGGTGGAATGGGCATGGTTACAAAAATCTAGAATAAAGTGGTCAACACAAGGGGATAGGAACACAAAATTTTTTCATATCATGGCCAGTTCTAGGAGAATCAGAAACTCTTTGTGCTCAATAGCAGTCAATGGAATTGTCAAGGAGGATCCAGTGGAGGTGAGAGCTGCTGTTAAACAACATTTTATTAACCAATTTACTGAACCATGGTGCAATAGACCAAGGCTATCTGGGCCTTTCGTATCCATTGGGGATAGTGATGATGTGGAGCTCTTGGAAGCTGAGTTTTCAGAAAATGAGATTGTAACTGCAGTTAAGAGTTGTGAAGGTAACAAAGCACCTGGACCTGATGGGTTTAATCTTTTGATGTTTAAAAAGTGTTGGAAGGTGATCAAGGTAGATGTGCTGCAATTCATGCAGGAATTCCACCAAAATGCAAAATTGGTCAAAGGTATTAATAGTTCTTTTGTGGCTTTGATTGCAAAGAATGAGAACCCCTCTGGTTTGAATGACTACCGCCCTATTAGCCTCATTGGCTCCTTGTATAAAATTTTGGCAAAAGTACTAGCTAACAGAATCAAAACTGTGATGCCTAGAATTATTAGTGTTGCGCAATCAGCATTCATTGGGGGCAGAAACATCTTAGATGGGGTGTTGGTAGCCAATGAGATTGTGGATGGATGGAAGAAGAATAGAAAGAGGGGCATTGTTCTAAAGTTAGACTTTGAAAGAGCTTATGACTCAATTAATTGGAATTTCTTATTCACCATGCTTTCAAACTTTGGGTTTGGGGTTAAATGGATTAGTTGGATGAAGGAATGTGTCTCAACGGCCAGAGTTTCTGTTTTGGTAAATGGTTCGCCAACCTCAGAATTTAGCCCGCAAAGGGGTCTTAGACAAGGTGACCCTCTATCACCCTTCCTTTTTAACATTGTGGCGGAGGGCTTGAATATCCTGCTGGAAAGAGCAAAACAGTTGGGGTTGATCAAAGGGGCAGCAGTTGGATCAAGTGCCTTTAGGATCTCACACTTGCAATTCGCAGACGACACAATTCTTTTCTGTGAAGCGCATTGGGGGGAGGTTAACAACTTAAAGAGGATTTTGAGATGTTTTGAAGTGTTGTCAGGACTTAAAATTAACTACCACAAGAGTGTGGTGTGTGGAGTTGGGTTAACAGAGGAAGCATCCAAGGAGTTTGCTGTTAAGTTCAATTGTCTTCATCAAAGTTTGCCTCTAAAGTACTTAGGGCTCCCTCTTGGTGCAAACCCAAGGAGAAAGAGGTCTTGGCAGCCAGTGTTAGCCAAATGCAAACAAAGACTAGCCTCTTGGAAGAGAAGATTCCTCTCTTTTGCTGGCAGGGTGACTTTGATTAAATCTGTGTTGTCTAGCTTACCCATTTACTATTTATCTTTGTTTAAAATGCCAGCAGGGGTCGCTAAGGAACTTGTGTCCATTCAATCCAATTTTCTATGGGGTGGGGATGGCGTAAGTAGGAAAATACATTTGGTCAAATGGAAGGAGATTTCTAAAAGCAAACAGCAGGGGGGTCTAGGGGTTAAAAGGATCAGACTTATGAATGAGTGCCTCTTATTGAAATGGTGGTGGCGGTTTGGGGCGGAACCTAATGCTCTGTGGAAACAGGTGATATACAACAAATACAATCAGGTGGGTGTAGGGTGGTGTCCAGAACCTGTTGATAACCCCAGGATATCTTGTTTATGGGCTGACATTTTGGGTATTGCTAGAACCAGACCTGATCTGGTGGAATTCTTTAAAGAAAATTCTGCCCCAGTGATTGGGGATGGGAAAAATACTCTGTTTTGGAGAGGTACATGGTGTAATAATGTGTGCTTGATGGAAGCTTTCCCTAGACTCTACTCCTTGTCTTTGGAAAAGTTTGATTCGGTGAGTGTGATGCATTCCAGAAGAAGTAGTGAGGCGGAGTGGAAGCTTAATTTTAGAAGAGCACTTTTTCAATGGGAGGTGGAGGATTTGAATAGACTAAAGTTGCTGCTAAATTCTGCTCCTGTTCTCAGGGAAACCATGGCTGATGCTTTGCATTGGAAAGCAGACCCATCAGGAATTTTTACTGTGTCCTCTGCTTATAAGTGGTGCGATAATTCCTTAGGCTCAGTGTGTAAGGTTGCAGATCTGTTATGGAACAACGTTTCTTCGCCTAGAGCTCAATTCTTTGGTTGGTTGGCATGGAAAGGAAGGCTTAAGACCTCCAGTTTTCTGCAACGTATTAGAGTGCTATCTGATGAGGCTAGTGTGAGTTGCATTTTCTGTAATGAAGAAGTGGAGAGTGTAAATCATGTGCTTCTTCTGTGCCCTTTCGTTTGGAAGGTTTGGTCTCACATGCTAAAATGGTGGGGTTTGCAGTGGGTCCAACCTGGGTCTGTGCACTGTCTTTTAGATTGGTGGGCTGGTTCAAGGCTGAAAAAACAAGAGAGGGTGATCTGGAAGGCCTTGCCTTTGGCTGTGCTTTGGTCCATCTGGAAATCAAGAAATGATTGTATCTTTAATGGCATTTATCCAAATTTTGAGGAGCTGTGTGAGGTCATAAAAGTGCGAGTTGCGATGTGGAGCAAAGATGCTGGCTCTTTCTGCTCAGGTTACTCAGTTATGGATATTGTGAACAATCTGCAGCAGGTCAGGTTCTGCATTAAGGGTGTTGGCTGAGAAAAGATGTAGCAGGTCA
Organism: Camellia granthamiana; assembly: GCA_036172215.1. Lineage (NCBI taxonomy): Eukaryota > Viridiplantae > Streptophyta > Magnoliopsida > Ericales > Theaceae > Camellia > Camellia granthamiana. The sequence continues at coordinate 94,377,490 of CM069911.1, read as the reverse complement.
GGTCCTGCATTAGGGGTGTTGGCTGAGAAAAGATGGATCAGTTTTGATCTGGTCTGGGTCTGTTCCTGTGCTTGCTCAGTGTGAGGCATGCTGCTGGGAGGCCTGCTGGTCTGCTGGGTTGGGAGGTCTGCTGGGAGGTCGATCAGTGGGTTGCTGGGTTGGGAGGTCTGCTGGTCTGCTGGTTTTGCTCTGGTCTTGTTTGTTGTTCTGTTCAGTTTTGTTGGAATCTGTGGGTTGCTGCTGGAATCTATGCTGGTGGTTTGGTAGTGGTTTTCTGATCTGTTTGGTCTGTTTTTGGACTGAAGCAGATTGTCCTGTGTTTGCTCAGTGAGAGGCATGCTTCTGGGAGGCCTGCGGGGTTGGGTATTGCTGGGATGGGAGGTCTGCTGGGTTGGGAGGTCAGCTGGGAGGGTGTTTGTTGGTGCTTTGGTATACTGATCTGTCTGGTCTGTTACTGGACTGAAGCAGTGGGAGTCTGTTTTGGTGGTGTATTGTTTTGATTTTTTCTTTGTTTCTCGTGGTTGTTTTCTCTTCAACCTTGTGGTGTGCTGGCAAATGATTGGGCTTTCCTCGCGGTGCCAACCTAGTTGGGATCGTGAGGTTTTGCTGTGATGCCTTTTGCACTCCCTCATCCTTTCTTGATGTAATTTCTTTTTGACAATTTTCATCAATAAAGGGTTGTTTTTTGCTGTTCAAAAAAAAAAAAATGGATTAAACTTAATCAAAATAAATAAAATAATCTAACTAATGTGATGAAACACGCATGAAACTAAACTAACCATTATCAAAGGAATAAAACATGATTAAACAGTCTAAAAGTAAAAAGAAAAAGAATAATACCTCTGGTTTGGCAAACAAACTGAAGAGTTTGTTTGCAGTACTAGGCAGCAGAATTTTAGTTGTTCTGTTCTTTCAGGGTGTTCAATCCTTTCTTGGTGTTTTGATTTGATCTGTTAGTCTTGGATTGATCTGATTGTTGCTTTACTGATGACTTAAAATCTGGTTGCTCATGGTTTGATCAGCATTGTGGTATGATCTGCTTGGTTGGCATGTTATGATTTGTTCTGCTCAGCTGGGGCTGCATTTTGGTTGCCTTCTTGTTTGCTTGTTGGTTTGTTGCTTTGCTTTGCTTTGCTTGTTGATTTCTCACTGACTGGAGCTTGGAGCTTGTTTTTGCTCCAAGCTCCTCTTTATTGATATATTTTATTATACTTGTTTGTATGTTTTATCAATAAAAGTTTCTTTTGTCGTTCAAAAAAAAAGTGAAAAAGCAAAGAAGAGTTGTTAGAATGCTTTCCTCAAGTTTTTTTATTGTGTTTGATTCAACTTGCTTCCACTTTAGATGTGTTTTGAATACTATAAATTTGTCGTATATGTGTATTTTCGAATTTGAAAGTGGCTAAGGTTTAAAAGAGGCAAAACTTGGATATTAGGAGTTCTCTCTCCCAAAAACGAGGAGGGATGGGTATATATAGACCTAGGGTGACTTGGGGACAAAGGTAGAGTGAACTAGGGTCAATCCTAATGTTCCCATGCTTTCTTCCGCTACAATCAGCCAACAAAACCCAACCAAACTAAGAAACTGCCCCAGTCAACGCCTGCCGTATGTTAGTCAACCCACTGGCCCATGAGGTCCTAAGTCTATCATTCTGCTCCTAGGCTAACTTGTTGCCTTAAAAAACAAATTAACTCCCAATTAAGTCATCGCTTTTGAAAAATTCATCAATTCAGATTTAATTGGGCATTGTTCCTCACATTTTCTATGAAATGAGTTTTAGTAGAAAAATAATTTTTTGGTATAAAAAAGTGAACCACAGTGACCCAAACACACTAAAAATCAAAAATTGAACATTTTTCATCATCGAGAAGCATCTAAATACCTAAATTTTAATAGTTGGTAAAAATGAAGTGTCTATACTCCACTCCATCGACTCAGTCGCCTAAACCAAGAGAAACCTTCAGGTCCAACTGTCCGACGAAGAAGCCAGACGAGTTGCCAATAAGAGCTTCCATTTTCTGCCCACCTCCTGATATGAATAGTATTTTAGATTATTTCGTCTTCTTCATTGAACTCTAAAAATAATAATCATTCAAATCTCATTTCCTATTATATTCTAGTCTAATATAACATAATCTCATAATATTTACAGTCTCATTCATAATTACATGATGCGAAAAAGTAGATGTAATAAATCCACAATATTACTCTTCTTTTAATTTAATTACTCTCAAATAAATGTGAAAACTTCAACAGACTTTTTTATATTGTGCTTGTTAAGCATCGTACCTAGTCAAATCACATTGTCATGCTCTCAGCGACTATGCAATACACTAGGCATTACGCATCATATGTAAGAAGGCTAGGTACAATTGGAGAGCCAAGAATTGTCTACTTGCCGGGAAATTATTTAATATTTTTGGAATATTATGTATTTATATTTTTTAATTAATCATCATTTAATATATCTTCTCATATTTTCTAATCACTCAACACAATACTCTACTTACTCACATTTTTCACCAATCATAATACTATGATTACTCCTATTTGCCTAACTATAAATAATCTTGTTGAAATACACATTAATTAAACTAATTAAGCAAAATAAAATGTGTACTTTTTATGTATTTTTAAAAGCAAAATACCTCATAGTATAGGAGTTGCTCAACTAGTTTGATAAATGTTTTATAGTTTTTTTTAAAAGATAAAATTGTTGCTAAAAAAGTAATCCATTCCACAAATGCTAAAAATATTACTGTCTCATTAAAAATTTGGTGAAATTTCTTTCATATTTTATCAAATTTTCTAGACTAGGACTTCAAAATAAATATAAAAAAAAAAATTATATGTTCATTAAAAACAAAAACTAAAAAAATGGAATAATAATAATAATAATAATAATAATAATAATAAAATGTAACATTTTCAAGTAGAATAGCTTCTGTTGTGTCTGTTTGGTTTAGCCTCCATTTGGGAAGTGGGTTGGCTTTTTGATTTTTTTGAATATTTTAGCCTGGGCTAAAAAACTTGGTTTGGGAAGGACTTTTTGGCTTTTTGATTTTTTTGACTTTTTTTGTGAGAAAAGAGTGTAATGATTATGACTTGGATGTGATGTTTTGTTTGTTATAGCTAAAATAGCATATTTTATCTTTTATGGCTATTTTAGCCACAAACCAACTTGCCAAACAATGCTATTAAAAATTATTTTCTGAATTTTCAATTTGTATTTTTTATTTTTAGTGAATTTCTTTTAACATTTTAATCTTTTTTTTTTAAAACTTTTTAGATCAACTTAAAAAATGTAAAAATTGTACAAAAAATAAAAAAAAAAATCATTGAATATAACAAAAAAAATATAAAAATGTACTAAAATTTTTGTATTTATTTTATTTTATTTTATTTTTTGTAATCCATGAATTCTTAAAAAAAACTTGTATAAACATTATACTTTTTAAATATATCTAGATTAAATAAATTTAAAAAAAATAATTAAAATACAAATTAAAATTTTATAAAATTGTTTTTAAAAAATTTAAACTAAACATATTATTTATTTTTTTATTTTTCAAACCAAGCAGATTTGAACAGGCGAAACCAAGCAATTATATACTATGGCCTATTTAGAAAGTTGGCTATTTTAATTAATTATTTAGTTTTTTGGTTATTAGCTTGCCTAAAAAAGTTATGTCTGAGAAGTTGGAAAGTTTTTTTTTTTTTTGGTAGCTGATTTGATGGTTATGAGTGAAAAAATGAAATGATTATAGATTAAATGTGTCATTTTGTCTTATTGATTATTTTGGTCTACTTTTTCTTTTAGTGAGTCATTTTTGCTCAATCACCTTTCCAAGCACCCTTATATATATATATATATACACTAGTGTACGGGGAGCAAATATTCCGGCGAGCTCGTACTCCTTTCTTCCAAGCTCCGTCTCTATCCGATCACCTGCGAGGACATCGGCGGTGAGCTACCTGGCGGTGTGTGGCCGGAAAACCCATCCGACGATCAAATTAGCACACACTTTGAGATATATAGAGAGAAAGAGGAGAGTATTTGAGTGTAAGTATTTCTCTTACCAAAAAATGTCCATCCCTCCGTATGGTGGGCGCAGACATGCTTATATACCCTCCGCACCCCAAATCTACTCCCAGTGATCTCTCGACACGTGGTATTGCTATCCCATCTGTCAGTACAAATCTCGCTACACATCACCTAACCCAACTAACAGCCCATTCTACTGGGAGCTCGGTAGCCGGGCTACAACATCTCGGCTATCAACTGCCATGCTACACTTTATGCCCAAATGTTCTCATAGCCAAGCTCAAGGAGGACCGAGCTCGGTTGCATTTCGGCATAGCCGAGCTCGGGACAACTCACGCTGGTTTACCGTCGGCCCTCCTGCCGAGCAAACTCACGAACCGTGGAATACACATGCCTTGCCCGGCGCTGGACAACTCACTTGACCGGCTTCTATACCATGAAGCCAAGTAGCTCGGCCCAACCACACCTTGCCTTAACCGAGCAGATCCTTTCAGGATAGGGCCGCACTACCTCGGCCCAACCATGTTCGGCCCAAATCTGTCTGGTCCAATCCCAGACCATAAATCTCCCTTTCAATTGCCCCTTAATTCCGTCCGCGCAAGCGTGACTGGGATTACTTATTTCGACCGGGGTAACACTCCCTTGGTCCTCGGTTTGCAAACATGATCGGGCTAGTCGGCATGCCTGTCTTCAAAACTTGCCTGGTCAACTCCTCGATTCACCATCCTGTCTCTTGACTTGCTCGGTCGTCGCCTCATCTGACCTTCCTATCTCTTCAATTCTGACGTTGCATTAATGGGGGACACGTGTCGTCCTCTTATTGGCCCTCGAGCAGCCAACCAGCGAGTCTGTTGGCATTTCAAATTTTTGGCGGCCCTTGGGTCTATATACATGCCCCTTCTTCCTCATTTCATCCCTACTTCCTCTCTTCAAGCCTTCGACGTTTCAGAGCTCAAGCATCTCCAACCAAACCTCGTCCCTGCCATTCCTTGCATTCGTGCTCGAAGAAGTAGGCCCTGCTCTCAACTAGTAAGTCCTTTGAACCTCGTTTTTGCTATTTCAGTTTGTATTTCGCATGTTAGGGCACTAAATACATAGTTTTTAGGACATAGGCACCCAAAATCATCCCAAACCCATAACTCTCCTTACTGTTCTTCATTTTTCCTGATGAACTTTAAAGATCTGGGTCGGACCGGGCTCCAGGTCCT